>JAQHUG010000120.1:698791-714237 GCA_028555095.1 Dicrostonyx torquatus
TGCTCCACAATGACCCTGGGGTGCTCCACAATGACCCTGGGGTGCTCCACAATGGCCCTGGGGAGTCCCTACAATGGCCCTTGAGTGCTCCATGCAGCTCCACATGCAAGAGTTCCTCATGTTCACTCTCCGCCATTGTTTGCAGCTTCGACCTGAGCCAGCTCAGTTGACATCAGCCCCTGCATCTGTCCCCTTCTTCCTAGAAGCCTTGCCCTCACTGATGCCTTCACTCACCCCCTGCCCAGACCTGCAGCTCAGGTAGACTCTTGCCAAAGGCCGATGTCACAGAACATTAGGAAACCACTGGAAATGGCCATCCTGTTCTAGAGTTAGCCTCCCCCTAGCTTGTGAAATCTTCTAAAGAGAGCTAATTTGTGTTTTTTGTGTTTCAGTCCAGATCCTGGATCTGGTCTTTCTTCCCTCAGCCCATTAGAAAAAAAAATATGAAATCATTTTATCTTAGCAGATAACACAACCAGTGTATTCTCATAACCTGAGCAGGGCAAGTCAGAGAGGCTTGGGAGTTTGCCTTTCCAACCTCAAAGGCATAGTAAGACGTTTTTCTAGAGAAACAACTACATAAATTTCCATCCAGTTCCACCAGGAAGTTTCAGAGGGTTGGAGATAAAAGTAATTGCTCAGTGTGCTTCGGTAAGTTCCTATACTCATTTCCTGGCCCTCTCCAGCTATGCCGCTGATAACAGGGAAGGCCCGTGTACAGCAAAGTTTCCATGGTGTGTGACTTACTGATACACAGAACAGTATGTTGTTGGAGAGGGTGAGGAAGCAGATACATTAAATGTGCTGCGACAGAGTTTTAAAGCATCCAGGTTGTGGGTCTTTACTCCTCTCTCTCTCTCCCTCCCTCCTTCCTTCCCTCCCTCCTTCCCTCCCTCCCTCCTCTACTCCACCCGTGTGTGTGTGTGTGTGTGTGTGCAAAAGCGTGCACGTGCACGTGTACATGCAAGCACGTGTATATGGATATACTTCTCATGCTTGCGGGGATGTGTGTGCATGTGGGAGCTTACATGTGCTAAGTCTGAGGTGATCTATAGCAGTGTTTACAAAGTCCAGAGCTAGAGGTCCTGTGGAGTGTGGGAGAGAGAGAAAAATTGTGTGCAATTTCAGATTTTTCAGCCTGTCTCTTGCCAAGTGGTTTCCTCTGAAGCTCAGAATCAGCCCATATGGCCTGGGGTGGAAAATACCACTGTAGGCAGCCAGGCCCTGACTCATTCTGAAAGCCTGCAGGCTTCTGCTTACTACTGTGTCCCACATTTGCGTCTCATCAGCCCTGCCTCCAGACTGTTCCTCTGAGGTCCCACATCCATCCCTCTTGGAAAGCTTGGAAGGGAATGTGGAGACCCTTGAGCACACATCTCATCTTGACTCCCTCCTTCCTGCCTGGCCTCGTCTATGGAACAAAACCTACTCTGTATTCAGAGAGCTCCCAACTACAGACTCCCTTACTATTCCCAGGGGCCCCGAGGAAGTATCTTCAAAGTCCCACATACGGTTCCATATGCTCTCTTTCTTCTTTATCTCCCTTTCTTCCTGTTCTACTTGCAGACCCCAGGGTGACATGTCACTTCAGCAGCCCTGTAGGAATGACAACATCACCTCTGGAAACAGAATGAAAAAAATAAAAACTTTGTGGAAGTGGCTATTATTGTGGAGTGGGGGGTGGGGTACTGGAAATGAACTGTGGCCTGATGCCCAAGACTCTGCAAGTGAGACTTAGAACCAATGTTCAATCTTAGCTAAAATTCGGAGAAGCAATATAGGCTTTCAAAATGATAGTAGTTCCTTCGTGGGCCTCATTGAGTTTGTCCATTCCCTTCCCTTCTCAGACTAGGATTACAATGGTGGAGGGCACATCCAGGGGAGTTCCCACTATTTCCATGTTGTGTAACTATTCCTGTGATATAGCACAGTGTGAACAAGTGGGTAAAGGACTGGATATGCTTTCTCTGCTGTGTTTCCAGTCACAGGGTTTAAATGAGTTGTAACTCTGTGTCTGTATTTCAATAGCAGGGAATTAGACCCCAGGCACTTCTGCTTCTGACCCTCCTTCCACTGGGAGGTTGGGCATGACATGAGATCCCCAAGGCTTGGGAGCATTCATCCAACTTGATCACCAGTGTGTAGGTGACTATTTTGTCTCACAGAAAGCCAACCTGTCTCTTTGCCCTTCATCTTGGTGTATCCTATGGGGACTACAAAATGGCCACCTCTTCTGAGCTCCAACCCGATGTCGGTGACGCTCACCATGCTGAGAGTGTATCTCATCTGCAGGATCTTGTTCTAGGATCTGGGCCCTGCCTTTCACAGTGCCAGAAGAATCGGCACTGATATTCCATAGAAATGTGGGCCAGCCACTGTCACATTTATAGCTGACAGACAAAGTGGTGGGCTAGCGTCTGCAGACAGTCAGCATGTTCCTTCTGCTAATGGTTGCTCTTCCCTGTGATGGGAACCCCTCCCACCTCCTCCTGCACATCTCCCATACTTAGACAGTAGACACAGTCATGACTCACAGCCCGCTGCTCTGAGACACTCATGGGAAGAGGTTTTCTCCCGGTGCTGCATTGTTTTTTTCTAAGCAGAGTAAATGGCCATTTCTAACTACAACCTCCTCTTCTAGAATTTACCAGCCTATGAGCACAGCCAAAGAAAAACCTGTTGCTGCTTTCTACTGTGCTAAGTCTCCTCCTTGCAGCCCTCTGTGCTCCTTGGACCCTGTCCTCCCTCTCTCATTTATCCCTGGGGTCAACAAAAACAAGTTGACTTCTGGGTTCCAGCCATGCCCAGTGAAATAGTCAGGACAATTGAGGCTGACCACCTACACAGCCCTCCAGGGTGCCATGGCAGGATAACAAAGCTGGGACCTGGATGACAGAGGTTACCCCCTTTTCAGCTCCTAAGTTCCAAAGGAACTTCTGGTGAGTTATTAACACAATGGACTGTGAGTTATGCAGTCAATAGATGGGCAGAATTGAATGTGAAGTCTGTTGTATGCCCCTCTCCATCTTGCCAGGTCATAAAAAAATGTCACACACATTTGGTGGCAACCAAAGTCACTACAAGTACAACGTACAGCATCTGGAGTAGAACCTTCTCCTGTCTTCTGAAATGGTGTCTGAATTCTAAGGCCACAAAGAGTGAATGGTGCCTCTGTTTCTTTTCCTCTTGCTGGGATTAAACTCCCCAAGAAAAGCAGGTCAAAGGAGAATGGGGTTTGTTTTGGCTCACAGTCTGAGGGCACACAGTCCACAATGGCAAGAAAATCAAGGTGACAGGAGCTTAAAGCATCACAACATATTGGTAAGGAAGGATGAATGCCCTCTGCTGCTCAGTTCCTCCTACCTGCTCACACTGTCCAAATCCCAAGCAAAAAATGGTCCAATGCACCATTAAAACAAATCTTTTATTGATTAACATTATCCAGGTAATCCCCTACAACATTGGTTCTCAATCTTCCTAGTGCAATGACCATTTAATACACTTCTTCATGTTGTGGTGACCCTCAGCCATAAAATTATCTCATTGCTACTCCATAACTATAATTTTACTACTGTTATCATAATATAAATATCTGCTATGCAGGATGTCTGATATGCGACCATGTGAAAGGGTCATTTGACAACACCCCCCTCCCCGATGGGCTGTGCCCCCACATCCATCTTCTAGATGATTCTAGATCCTGTCAAGGTCATAGATGTGGAGCACATGAGTGGCCCATGTCCCCATCTTCCATCCTTCTCTAGTGACAGGACCTGATGGGATTATCTCTTCGAAGTGTCAGCCTTCATGTGTTGGGATGGCAGGAGAGGGACATGTGTGGTGGGCTCTCTCAAGGTGGGCAAAGGAAGAGCTGGGCTGCTCTCTATCCTGAACCACCCTTCTTCTCTGGGCTGTTCCAAGAAAATGAGTGACAGCTCACTCAATTTGGAGTATGCCCTAGAAGTCTTGTTTGTGTTCTATACATTTTACTCCCCAGGGGGATTCTGGGTGATTGTAGGAAGTTGCTGAGAATGAAGGCTTTTCATACATGTGTGTAGTGGCTACTGACTATTAGGTAAGAACTGAGCCCTGGAATAGAAAGGTCCAGCTGTATCAGACACAGTGAACTCTTGGATTCAGGAAAGTTGGAATGTGATCCATAAGCCCTCAAGACCAAGTTGAGGACACCAGTATCACAGGCATATTTGTTGAAGGGCCTAATGTTTCCTGTAGCATGTTCATTGCTGTTTTTTTAAACTGTAAAGGTCACATAATTCCTTACAGAAATTGCTCAGTGTAAAGACAGTATAAATACAAACCCCTTGGTTCCACTGGGAAGCTGTAAAATAACCCTATAAATACCATGACATGTGTTCTCCTGGCTTTCGTCTCCCTGTGTGGGTGTGTGTACGTTTAGGAAACTCTGCTGACTCTTTACCTACACTTAACATCCTTTCTTTGTTTGTTTTCTTACATCTGCTACCATGAGTCGTTTCAGTTTTCTACTAAGACGTCAGTGACGCCACCAGTGAAGTTGAAACTGAAACTTTAAAAAAAAAAAAGTATTTTTCACAAAAGATACATTATGCGCTAGGCACTGAGTGTTTAATACGTTTTATCCCTTCTCCCTTTCAGAAGAGGTAGGTTCTACTTTTTCTCTTGTTTTCCAAATCAGGAAACTAATGTTTAGATAGATAATGTAAATTATGGAAATAAAAGTGGGATTGATGGGTCTGGAAAGATGGTTCAGCAGTTAAGTTCTTCCTGGTGTTGCAGAGGACCAGCTAGGTTTGATTCCCAGCACCGATGATGGCTTAAAACCACCTAGAGCTCTGAATTCAGGAGTTCCATTGTTTCATTCTGGCTGCTGTGGGCTCCAGAACACATATATACTCACAGGGGCACACTTACACACATATACAGGCACACACATGTGCATGTATGCACACGCACAACATAATAAATATGCCTTTTAGAAGGAATGTTTTTAAAATTTAATTATTGCATGTGATTCCAACATTCAAAATATTAACCATCTCTCATCTTCTTCTCTCTCTCTCTTATAAATGTTATTGCCAGACATTGCTTTAGAATATATCAATACGAACAGGTAAAAACAAAACAAACAAACAAAACCATTCTCACAGTGTTCTGATCAATTGGAAGTTTGTGGGGCAAAATTAATAAGTGGATGAGATGAGTACAGAAATATCATTATAAATGCTTCTAAGTGCTATGGAGAATAACAAACGGGAGGGGGAATGAGATGGCCATTGGCAGTGCAATGCTGTAGAAGACGTGATACAGAGCACTGGCTAGAAGGTAGTGAGGGAGGTGGCCATCTGGGTGTTATGAGGACACAAAGTGCTCCACCCAGACTCTTGTGGAATCCCCAGCTGGTAGGTTCTATTATTAGAAGGTAGTTGGTTCCCAAAGGCTCTGACTTCACCCATAGTTTAATCTAGTGATGGACTCATTGTGGAGAGACAGTAGAGATGTAGTCTGGTTAGAGGAAGTAGGTCCTTGCTAGTGTGCCTTTAAAGAGTGTGTACTGTGTGTGTGTGTGTGTGTGTGTGTGTATGTGTGTGCGTGCGTGAGAGAGAGAGAGAGAGAGAGAGAGAGAGAGAGAGAGAGAGAGAATTTGACACAAGCTAGAATCTGAAAGGAGAGAACCTCAAGTGAGAAAATGCCTCCATAATATCAGCTATAGACAAGCCAGTTGGGTATTTTGTTAACTAGTGACCAATGGGGGACGGTCCAGCCACTTGTGGATGGGGCCATTCCTGGGCTGGAGGCCCTGCGTTCTCTAAGAAAGCAGGCTGAGCAAGGCATGGGGAGCAAGGCAGTAAGAAGCACACCTCCATGACCTCTGCATCAGCTCCTACCTCCAGGTTCCAGCCCTGCTTGAGCCCCTGTCCTGACTTCCTCCGATGATGGACTATGATCTGAAGTATAAACCAGATAAACCCTATCTTCCCCAATCTGTTTTTGGTCACGGTGTTTCATCACAGAAATAGAAACCCCAAGTAAGTTAGGGTATCTCACCCTTGCCCCCTTTCTGCCCCTCTCTTTTTCCTGGATGCCATGTGTTAAACAACTTGGCCTGGACATCACACTGTTTGCCTCACCACAGGCCCATTGAAACCCTGAAACCATGAGCCAAAATCAGTTCTTCCTCCTTGAAGTTGTCCCCTCAGGCTTTTATCACAGGGACAAAAGTCCGACTAATATTGTGGGACACAGCAGACACCAAGTCCCCAGAGCAGGAGGATACTTGTATTGTCTGAGGGCTGGGAAACAAATGGGGTGACTGGGGTGGAGTGAGCTGGAAAAGTGTGGAAGAGATAAGACTTGAGATTTGGTACAAGGGTCCAGTGACCTCCCATTTTACAGATGAGGCCAGTTGAGACTTAGAAGAGGGGAAAATGTTTATACTAGTATGGATACTTGTTCTGAGGTCTTGGTCTGGTATTTCACAGCACAATTCACTGCAGACACCAGCATGGACACTATATCTCCTTTCACCATGACCCTCATGAAGAAGCCCTCCACCATGACAGGATATCGAGGCTGGTGGATGCAGCTCCAACTTCTTCCTGCCCCAGGTGATTCTGAGTCAAGATCTGGGCCTTCTCCCAGATCTCCCAGAGGAAAGGGTCCCAGATACCTGTGGTCTTCTTTTGAGTTGATAACGCTCTAAGATAATCCCAATGGGTTTTCCCAGACGCCCGTGTGTATTAGTTACTGTCTCGTTGCTGTTTATTTGGGCTCAGGGTTTCTGGGGACATGTTCTATCATGGTGTGGAAGCATGGCAGCAGGAAAATAACATATATTGTCACGTGATGTTCACAGACAGGAAAACAGAGAGCAACGAATGCCTATGCTCAGCTTCTTTCTCCAATTATTCAGTCCAGAACCCCAACCCATGGCAGGGTATCAATTACATAGAGTGAGTTTTCACGCTTGGTTATCTTAATCTAGATAATCCCTCCAGTGCCCAAAGGTTGCTTTCCACTGTGATCCTAAATCTCATCAAGCTCACAATCAACATTAATCACCAAGATTAATTAATTAGTTAATTCCATTATGTGGGATATCTGCATGGTTTCCCACACACTTGCCTCAAACACATGTCTTCTCCCAAGATTGCTTTTGAAAAACTGGAATGGAACACTTGGGTGTGACATGGGATGAGGTGAAGGACAGACATAGCCAGTGAAACTGATCACAGACTGTGGCATTTCGGGGAGCACGTGCATGTGTCAATATGTATGGTGCACATGGTCCCAGGCACACATGCTGGTAGGTAGGGACTCACATCTGAATGCCAGCTCATAAGTTTAAAAGCAGAAAGGAAAATAAGGAGCTACTCATGTAAACACTGAACAAACAGAACGCTGTTCTTTGCTACCCATCACTATGGAGTTTCTGAAACTCTACCCTCACACACATACACACACATACACACACACACACACACACACACACACACACACAATGGCTAGCTGGTAAGAGTGGAGAAGGAAGACAAGACTACTTTGCTCTGTGGATTTCAAGATTACTCTTTTCTCCCTGTCTCCTCTCTCACTCTGCCCTCCAGGTCAGAATGGAGGATCTACTGATCTACTGAAGGGAGGCCCTGAAGCTTCCAGAAAGAGTAGCACTCTCCCTAATCTCTGAACAGCCAGAAATTCACTGGAAGATGCAGGGTCATCCAAAGTCCCTTTCATATGTCACCTCCTTTTGAAACTTGAAGGGAAATCATGGGTGGGAGT
This sequence comes from Dicrostonyx torquatus, assembly GCA_028555095.1. Taxonomy (NCBI): domain Eukaryota; kingdom Metazoa; phylum Chordata; class Mammalia; order Rodentia; family Cricetidae; genus Dicrostonyx; species Dicrostonyx torquatus. Next base: position 706,568 of record JAQHUG010000120.1, read on the forward strand.
CCAATAGCTCTCAGTTGGGTAATGGAAAGTGTGGGCTCGTCATCCACCTGGGTTCAGCCCATGGCTAAGGCATTTAATGCTCTGACAATGGATCTTTGGCCTGCGAGAAGGGGTTTGTAGCTAGCATTACATCCATAAGGGAGACTATGAGCCTCAGGTAACACCAGGAACCATTAAGAAACATCTGAGAGAACAGACTTTACCAGACACATTTAGGTTCAAGTCTGATCTCTGCCATTCCTGGGACCGTGGGAAATAGTGGACCCATTTGATCCTGTGTGTTCAACCTCATTTAATTTAAATGGCACTGTGTAAACATTCCAATTGTTGACTTACAGGAGGTACCTCACGATGTTCCTTTACTCTGTTTCACAGATAAACTAGCTGTTTCCAAGGAGATTGTAGGGAAAGAGAAGCAACAGAATAGGTAGAAGACTCACCTCAGCATACCAAAGAGGTCAGAACTTTCAGAACTGATGCCAAAAGCAAGTATTATTTAATGGTCTTGGTGCAGCCCTCTCCTCACTCTCAACCCAGAGACCATGGCCATGGGCGATGAGACTCAGAATTTAGTCATCTGGTGAAATGTTGTAGTCTATCTGAGTGCTTGTCCAAAGAAACCAAACAATGGTAGTTTTATTTTCATGATTAAAAATAAAACTAAAGGTCTATGAAAGCAAACTTTGAGATAGAATCCAGAATGAAAAGATCACGCATAACTCGATCAAGCTTTGAGTATTTCTCTGCCATGTCTTTTGCTTTCTTGGCTTTTCCTTGTGCAAAGTACCATCCAACACATGGTAAATGTTATGATCTTAATTAATCAACTTTTTCAAATGTCTGGATTATTTCATTTCCCAAATATTCTGGGGTTACACCCTGAATCATTCCATTGTTTACATTCTCACAGGCTCGTCTGGTGCCAGTGGGCATGGGATCCCAGACATGCCATGGGAGGAGTGAGACGTGGTCTCATTATATAACCTGGAACTGGCACTTACTGTTTTGTCCTGGAATGATTTGAAGTGACCATCCTCCTGCCTCAGCTTCAGATTGTGAAGTAACAGGTGTGCACCACTATACCTGGCTCTTTAAAAGGATGATACTTTTGCCTATGTTTCATTCTTCAGAGCATTTGAGATAGGATCTTAGTAGGCAGCTGATCCTGGCCTGTGACCTACAATCCTCCTGCCTCAGTCTATCAAGTGGCAGACTTATAAGTGTATCCCATCATGTCAGCTCTGTCCCAGTGGCTTACAACAGGTCTTTTTTTTGTCCTGCCAGCCAGCTCCCAAATAGCAATATGGAGACTTACTGTCAATAACAAAAGCTTTGCTTTAGCTTAGGCTTGTATTTTTGTTTAGTTTTATTTTGTTTTTTTGAGACAGGGTTTCTATGTGGCTTTGGAGCCTGCACTGGAACTTGCTCTTGTAGACCAGGCTGGTCTCTAACTCACAAAGATCCACCTGCCTCTGCCTCCTGAGTACTGGGATTAAAGGCGTGTGCCACCACCGCCCAGCTTAGGCTTGTTTTTAACTAGCTCTTATAACTTAAATTAACCTTATTTATATTAATCTTCATTTTGTCATGTACCTCCTATCTTGCTTCCCCCATATCTCCTGGTGTCTCTCAGGTACCAATCATCTCCTACTTCTCTCTCTACCCAAAAGTCTCATCTGTTGTAAGGAGAGGCAGCTTGTTTGTCCTGGACACCTGGCTAGCTTACACCCAAAATAACCACACAGAAACTGTATTAATTTAAACACTGCTTGGCCATTAGCTCTAACTTCTTATTGGCTAACTCTTACATATTAGTTTAACCTACCTTCATTAATCTGTGTATCGCTACGTGACTGTAGCTTACCAGTTAGATTCTAACCGGCGTCCGTCTGAGGTGGAGGATCCGTAGCTTCTCCCTCACTCTGCTTTCTTCCTCCCAGCATTCAGTTCTGTCTTCTCCACCTACCTAAGTTCTGCCCTATCAGGCTCAAAGCAATTTTTTTATTCATTAACTAATGAAAGCAACACATGATTAGAAGAACTTCCTACATCACCCGCCTATATCTTTTGCCTAACTATTGGCCATTCAGCTCTTTAATAAACTAATCACAGCAATTTATCTTCATACTGTGTACAAATATTCAGTAACAGTGGCTCCTACATGAAGTAGGCTTTGTTTTGTTCAGTTCAATTTTCTCTCTAAGCCCTCTTGATTTTATTCAGGCTTAATCAAATTTCATTATAAAACTAATAACATTTTAAAATGCACACTTAAAGGCAATGGATCTCGTCTATGAGTATCCTACCATATTCACCTTGGGTGATAAAGTATGTTAGGACTACAGCTACTCTTTTCTATAGTTGAAACTACAGCTACCATTTGACACCTTAGCAAACAAGAGCTAGACTCTTCTACTGTGGGTCAGTTCTGACATATGTGCATATTCTATGGAAAGAGGAGAAAGAAGATCTGGACAACTTCTGCTGTGAGAGACTCAGCAACCATAAGCCAGTGTGTGAGAATATTGATGACAATGGATTTAAGGATACCATGAAGAACACTGTTGTATGCAGTCCCATGGCGTGATCATGACCCTGTGAATTTTTGTAATTATTTTAAATAGTTTCTTACTTAAATGATAGAGTTGAAACAGAATGGACCTCAGATGCTTATGGGGTTTACAGCTGACAGGAGTGAGCTGATTGGTGGGTAGAGTTGTGTATGGTGCAGGCTTCAGAGGAAAGAGATGGCAAAGAGATATCTCATAGCCCTGTGAGAAGGTGAAGGGTGTGAAGTGATGACCCACACTTCATTTGCCTCCAGGTTTCCACAGCCTAACAGAGAATCTGACACAAACTCGTGTGCCAAACAAGCCTAGCATGTTTACACACAATTAATCAAGAAAAAGTAACAAGTACAGTGTTAAAACAAAACTCACTGCCGAGACTACAAAACTCATAATTAGCCCTATCTATAATTATCAGGACACTTGAGGATGCAAAAGGTCCGCCCTTGGTTTCATTTTTTAATATGAGTGCCAACAAGGAACTTTACAGCATGCCAGGTATCTGGCTAAATTTATAGCATTTAATCCTTACACAAACTTTGGCAAGGGTGAATTATGAAACGTGATAAGCAAGGCAGTTGTGGGTTCTATCGTGTGAATAATTAAAGCCCACTGTGATCAGTAGAAAGCAATAAGGGGCAACAGGGGGGTAGAGTCTCAAACAGCACAGCCTGGAGGGCTCTTGGGGGAGATCTGAAGGTTGGAGTGTGGTGACCAACGGAAGGGCAAGAGCATAAGGAAGGATGTTTCAGGAGAGAGAGAGAGAGAGAGAGAGAGAGAGAGAGAGAGAGAGTTAGGATTCCCTATGAGCTCAGAGGGAAGCTGGACTTGTGGGATGTTTGTGGCCCCTGAGGTGAGGCAGGAGAGATGGCTTCTTGGGAAGGAAGAGAGGCAGATAGAAGCGAAGCCATCATCAACAGCAGGGGCCTTTATCATCAGGTCAGCATGCAGACGCTGGAGTGTTTCAACGAGGGAGTTACAAGATGGAATTTCGTGGTTTGAGAAAACGTTGCTGTGGAGTGAAACACCACCCAAGCTGCTGATCACTGCAGGTCGCAGAACGGATGCACTGAATGGGTACTCACTCAAATCACTCTGATTTCCCAGGACAGCTGGGGAGGCTCAGGCCAGAGCAACGGCAATTGGAAGGGGAGAAATAACAAGTCTCCAACCCATTTAGAAGTCAAAGCCAAGACGCTGTATTATAAGAAACAGTCCCATTTCTCTGGCTTTAGTGATCAGCATGGAAAGAAAGGGGGAGACAGAGTTCTCAGGTCCCACCAAGACCTCAGTTTTGAACTTGCTGTCCCCAGGATGTCTATGAGAGGCCACAGGACATGTGAGTCTGGGGCTTGGAGGAGACTGGGTAGGAGGAGCGCATGTAGAATTGCTGGCACATGGTGGAACTGAAGCCACCGGAATGTATGAAGTCACCAAAGCATAGAGAGACCCTACAATATTCAAAAAACAGCTCAGCTACTCCAAACACAATAGCCAGGGCCTGACAGATTTTGAAGTAAATGACTTGGAAGAATTTCCTCTGTGGTATGGGATTCCACAGTCATCTTTGGCCACAGGAGGGATGTTACTGGCCCCAGGCTGTGGTCTATTGACAGGATTTTCATTAAGCCAGTCTGGAAACCATGTCTCCACCCACAGTCCCATGCCAGGCCCCACGACCCCACTGTCTCTCTTTCTCCTTCCTTTCACTCTGGCTCTGTAAGCATACCATAGCATCTAGGTCTTGAAACTCTGAAGGACCCTCAGGATTTTGACAAAGCTTGGCCTTCTGTCTCTTGTGCTGGAAAGTTAACTATCATCCACCACAGGTGTTTAGCATAAATAGGAGGGGCAGGTGGCTGGTGAATTTCACTTAGGGAAAGTCAGACCCAGGATGTGGGATGGGAGTCATAGTGTCAGGTAAAACATCCCTGTGGTGGAGAAGAAGGTAGCCACAGAAGGAGAATATTAGCGTGGACATCTTTCTCAGGTGAGTGGTGGCTGAAGAAAGCCAATTTGTATTTTCCATCCATCCATTCTTTTTCAAAACTGTCACCAAATGTCCACTTGCTATGTTTGCTCATTGTCTCATGACTTCCCTTAGTCACTTTGCTCCAGACGAGATTCTTGGTGGGTTTTTTTCTCCTTCATCAATCCTCATCCCATCTTCCTAATTACTATTAACAATACCACTCATCAAATCACTGGAACCAGAAGGAACAAGTCTTCCAAGATCCCTCCCCTTCCCCATTAGCCACATCCATTAGTTTCTTGAAACAGTAGTGATGGTTACCCTCTCTCTTCTTGTTCCTATCCTCTGCTACCATCTCAGCTAGACCTTCTACCAAGTTTGCTCGCCCTTCTGCCTGGAGTCTAGTACCCTTGCCACCCCCACACACACATAATCCACTCTTAGTTCCCTTTTTTTTTTCTCATTACAATCTGTTTCTCAGTCTCCAACACCAAAGTCTGGCAGGTCCCTACACTGTCTGCTAAAGAGGCTAAAGACTCTCCAGAGCTCAACGGCAAAGCCATTCATTGCCTGCCCCCTCCCCCACTGTTGACTCTCCCCGGTTTCTCCACTGCCCTCTGTGAGGCACATGTATTTGCCACATGCTACTTTGTGCATCTCTTATGCTGATGCTTCGCTTGTCCAGCAACATCTTCTCATCTTTCCCTGGTTGCGGCCCCTAGCTCAGTGGCCCTGATCTGATGGAGACACTCCTCCTCTGGGACCCCCACTGCTGCAGGCTCCTGACATTTTCATGGCCACTCTGTGCTCCTCCATTCAAGGAGTCACTTTCCCTCCAGGCGCTGGGCCTTCTTGGGCTCTGTGTTTCTAGAGACAACCAGGGTTCCTGATCCAGAGAGAGCATTAAGGAGTAGCTGCAGTGTATAGGGATGGATGATTGAAACAGCACTCTTGTCTGTACATCAGGAACCATCCTTTGAGGATGCTCCCCTTGGAGCAAGCTCCCCTTGGGAAAACTGAGGTGGCTTGAGTGAAGGAACAGTTGACTGAATTGTAAAGAAATGATGCGTGGCAGGAGGTACCGAGGACTCAGTGATAGCAGGTTTCATTGCCATTCTGCAATGTAGGGACCAGAGGAAGACACAGTGTCACTAGAATGGGTGACAGCTTAGACTAAGAGGCAGGTCCTCAAGGCTAGATGGCAGAAGCCAAGGACATCCAGAATGTCCCTGGTGGTTTACATATCTGTCTTCTCAACAGACTCTGGGCTTCTTAGTAAGCTGTGTTCTGTTGTTTCTAGATCCACGTAACTGACCTCCAGGCCAGTCCCTGAATGCCTGTTACTCATTGTACCTCTTGAATTTTCAAGACTGCTGACCCAGGATGGCAGTTCCCTTAACCTACTGTGTATTTTCCTCAGAGACAGCAAGCACTTAGCTGATCTCTGTCCATAAAATGACCGCTGCTGTCCCCACTCCATAAGGCATGTGAGGTCTGAGACTCTCCTTCCCCTCAACTCAAGGGACATTATACCTTCACTGTGTTCATACCCAAAGCAGAATAAATCATGACTGAAGTACACTGTGAGCTTCAAAAGAAAGTTCTGAAAATTCAAAAACTCTGAAATGACAGGGACACTCAGAAGGAAGCCCTTGCAGATTTTCTGCCAGTATTTCTGTGCTTTCAGGTTTAGTGCGGGGAAAGGGAGTTGGCACCCAAGCCTCAAGTCCTCCCTAGTAAGGGTCTGTGTTGGTCTGAATGTAATTGGACCCCATAATCTCATAGGGAGTGGCATTATTAGGAGGTATGGCTTTGTTGGAGTGGGTATGGCCTTGTTGGAGGATGACCTTGTGGGGGTGGGCTTTGGGGTTTCCTATGCTCAGGATACCACCCAGTGTCTCAGTTGACTGCCTGTTGTCTGCAAGATATAGCACTCTCAGCTACCTCTCCAGCACCACATCTGCCTGTGCGCTGTCATGCTCCCTACCATCCTGATAATTAACTAAAACTCCGAAACTGTAAGCTAGCCACCCCAACTAAATATTTTCTTTGTAAGAGTTGCTGTGGCCATGGTGTTTCTTCACAGGGATCAAAAGCCTAACTCAGATAGGAAAAGGGTCTAAGAAGATGGATTAGGCTATGTTCTCCTTTAGCTCCCTCCTGGCCAGCTCCTTAATCTCCCTCCTCTTCTCACTCCTTCTCTTTTGGTCACATTTATTCACAGCAGCATCCAGCTACTCAACCTGTGTCAAACATGTTAGCCACAGTGCTGGGTGCTCAGAAGACGCCCGTGAATAACAACAACAACAAAAATACACGTCCTAGCCAAATGGAAGCAGGGACAAGATAAGTAACTGGTTGCATAATTAACCTGTAATTTTACAAGGAGAGAATTATTCTAATATAAGGAAAAATAATAAGACAAACTGTGAATACTGGGAGTGAGCAGAGAGAAGGCTCAATGCTAACAGCAAAACCACCAGCATCCAGTCTCTTTCACAGACTTTCTTCCTTCATACTTTCCCTATTAAGTCTTTTAGTAATGTTTTTATTAGAATTTTGAAATTTTTGTGCAGTATTTTTTTACCATATTTACCCTCTCTCTTAGCTGTTCCCAGATGCATGCCCCCTTTCCTATCCACCCAACTTGGTGTATTCTTTTTTTCACCCATCAAGTCCAGTTTGTGATGTATTCTTAGGTGTGTAGCCTTCCGCTGGAACATGGCCAACTTGCCAGGGGCTACATTCTTAAAGAAAATGGACTCTTCCTTTCCCAGAAGCTACTAATTGCAAATAGCCCTTCAGCTAAGGGTAGAAGTCTGTGCCTATCTCCCCTCTCCATGCTGCAATTTGGTCTGGCTTAAGTTTGCCCACATTATGTGCACACTATCACAATCGCTGTGCGTTCATATGAGCAGCTGCCCAGCTGTGTCTAGAGGAACACAGCTCCAAAATCCACTCCAGTGTATGGATATTCTCCTGCACACTCACCCTCTCACACATGCACAGTTCTTCCCTCCAGTGGGACTGCGAGCCTATATAGCCCTGTGGAACTGAACAAGATAAGCAGTCATCGGAATTCCCCTCCTCTCACACTGACATGGTCACCTCTCATGGTCATGTCTTCCTTA
>JAQHUG010000120.1:726491-751582 GCA_028555095.1 Dicrostonyx torquatus
TGTCTTTTAGCAGCTGTTGCTCCTTCCTCAGCCATCAAACAATTCAAAGACAACACAGTAACATACAGTATCCGGATTCTCTGTATATTTTCCAGCTTTATGTGGATTTATTTTAAACTCTATTTTTTATTTTTATTTTTAATTTTGTTTTTTAAAAGAGACAGTGTTTCTCTGTGTATCTTTGTATGTCCTGGAACTCATTATGTAGACCAGGCTGTCTTTGAACTGATAGAGATTTGCTTGCCTCTGCCTCCCAAGTGCTGGAATTAAAGGTGTGTGCCATCACACCCAACTTCTCTCTTTATTTTTTTAAGGGACTTTATTCTTTTTCTTTTCTCTCCCAAGTCTACATATATTCTTAAACACATTGTATATCATTTTGAGGTTTTCTTCATCAGAATCTGTCGTTACTGTATATCTCTTTTTCTGACCACATGAGTCTTTAATTTGTTAAGTGGCATGGTTAGAATTAAAGCCATGACTTTGACAGCTGGATCCACCCCACTTTTGAGATTTATGAGAGTCTAGCTTCATGGCAGAGGTACTGGCAGGAGCCATGTTATTGCCAAAACTCTATGGAGTTTCAAGGTCCATGCCACCAGGAAGCATGTTGTTGGCTATTCATAAACACCATTTAAGTATTTGCTGGTGGGCCCTCTTAAAACAGCTACAAAGTTTTTACAGCTAAAGCTGAATCAGGAAGCCTCTCTTAAATGAGATTCACTTGTCTCTAGCAAACAGAGCCCACCCGAGAAAATGCTGCTACCATGAAGCCATGCTTAACTCTGTTCTTTTGTTTCTAGAATTACTTCCCAAACTCTCTTAGATTTTAAGTGGATTTAGCTGCCCACATTGGCACCATTTGTTGGCAGTAGTTTCTATCCCACCTAGTCCTGCAGCCATTCCATCCCAAAGAAACACACAGAGGTCTACATTAATTATAAACTGGTTGGCCTATTAGCTCAGACTTTCTTATTAACTAACTCTTACATCTTACATCATACATTAACACATTATTCTTGTCTGTGTTAATCACATAGCTTGGTACCTTTTATCAGTGAAGCAGTTTCATCTTGCTTCCTCTGTGTCTGGGTGATGACTGCAGACTCAGTCTGTCCTCTTCCCAGAATTCTCCTGTTCTTGTTGTCCTACCTCTACTTCCTGCCTAGCTACTGGCCAATCAGCATTTTATTTAAACAATACAAGTGACAGGGTACAAGACCCTTGTCCCACAGTAGCCCTTCTTTACTCTTTGCTTCCTCTTTTCTCCTTCCCAGTTCCTCCTGACTTTTTATTCAATACATAGTCAGATTGTGTGGGCCAGACACTTAGCTCAAACAACATAAAGAAGGAAGTTCCAAGATGGCATTCAATATTTGGGGGAAATTGATCATGTGTACAGATTATGTCAGTCCATAGAGTCCATGTGTGCTTTATTTGTAACTGCTGTAACTGTTCTTTACCATCTAGTGGGAAGAGCCAAATGGTCCATGGCAGGGAAGGTGAGCTCTCTGAGGCTACAGAAGGTGTCCTTGCTGAGGGAATCCTGGACGTGGGAATCCCCATGCACTTTGAGGATGGTGGTATGGTGTGTGGAGACAGTCCCTGGCTGTACCTCTGCCTTGAATGCCAACACCAAATCTGTGACTTCCACAATGCCTTCATCGTTGCAGCCCATGAGGACATACACTGCTGCTGCTGTCGCCCCAAGAATCACACTGCTTGGCAGTTGGCTCAGTCCTCTTGACTTTTATCCCCACTCACCACTCTGCCCACAGATACTGAACCCTGAGTTTTCAGCAACCCTTTAAAATGTTTCCGCCTCCCCAGGCATTCGTAAGTTTATCACCCAGGAACATGGCTATAACAAAACCCTTTCCTCTATTTCCTTCCATTCTCCCCAGCCCAACTATGCCCCCATCTGCCTCCATCTCTTTCACTATCACCAGCTGAAAACTCAGCACCCCTGTCACATGGAGAATGGACCCACTTATATCCCAACATCTTCTCTTTCTGCATCAGGCCTCCTCTTCACTGCTCCTCACATGTTTCTGAGTCCCGGTCACTTATCATACTCACTGGGTTCTTCACCATTTGAGCTTCCTGTTGCCAATGCTCCCCCAGTCACATGCCTTCCCCTCACAGCATCCATTCAGAACATTCTAAAAGGTTTGAACCATGTACTTCTCCTGTTGACTCTTTTTAAGTATTCCCTCAGGAAGAGAGTGCAGGCTTTCATGAAGTGACATGTGTTTAGGAGAATCTGGCACCTCAGAGTACCCTGTCATGCTGAAGTCTTTAAAATCCCATGAACACGCAGAACTCTGTCTGAGCCACTAACAGAAAGCCATGCTCTCTCGTTCTACCTAAGTAATCATATCCATTAAGCTTCCATCTACCTCTGACATCACTCTACTCCACTCGGTCTTAGTAAAAGGACCCCAGATATTCCCATAATCATTTGGGCTTGTTTCAACTACAACCATTATGGACATAGTTGACACTGACTTTTTGCCTATATGTTAATTTCCTTAGAGATCAAGACTATGGCTACTGGGTACAAAGACCCAAACTCCTTCCTGTGTCTGGCATACAATAGGGGCCCTCGGAAAGTCAGAGAGCAGATAAGGAGCAGATTCTGGAATGTTCTCTGTCACTGGCCAGCCAGGGAATCTGGGGTGTATGTCATAATTTCTCTGCATCTCACTCACCTTGGGTGTAAAACGGAGCTGGTGTGAGGAAAGCATTTGTTTTCTGTCATGAAGATGAACAGAGTAACATGTGCGAGGTGCCTTAAACAGCTCCTAGTATGGTATAACAAACAGTAAATACTGAGTTCTATTGAAACAGGGAATTGTATCCCTCCTCCTCTCCCTCCTCTTTCTCTTTCTCTTCCTCCTCCTAAAGTTGGAATCCTCTCATATCCGTTTACCCAGAGACCAAACTCCTGTTCATCCTGCATGACCTACCAATCCAGTGTTTTGCTTCTCTGACACAGAGACTCTCTTGACCTACCCTGATTTCTGTGGTGGCTTGTTCCCTTGATTTGTTTTAGAGCCCTTCTGTGTCAGCTCAGGCCTGGTTCTTGGGTGAGCACACAGGCATGCATGAAACAAAAAAATGACCCATTTCACCTGACTCCGTAAAAAGCAGGTAGAAGTGGCAACCTGGACGCTGAGTAAGGAGAGAGGGAGAGGTAAATGGTCACATTGTTTCATCATGGTGACATTCTTGTCTCTCCCTGTGGCCTGGAATCTGGACATAGGGCTGGAAACACTCTCAGATGATGCAGCACCCACAGACTCAACCCCAGAGCATGTCACCCTCCACAGAGGCATGAGGAGGAATCCCGTCCTGTTCTTGTCCAAGATTCCCAGACAGTCTTGACAGGAAGATGCTGTACTGGGGGAAGGGCTGTCTGGCTCTCACAGCCTCCGGAGTGTGTGAAACCCTGCGCTTCCTCCTGCCAGATTAAAAAAAAGAAAATCCTATCTGCCTCCAGCTGACTGCACTGAGGCCAAGGGAAGTATCGCTTGTCACAGACCTGCTCTTTGTCCCTGCCACATGCTGCCTGTGCTCTGTGAGAGGCCTGGTAGCCACCTTCCTTCCCCCAACTCAGTCTTCTAAACTGTTACGCCATATCTGGCTCTGCTGTGCCTCCACACATCTACTTCCTGTCCTTGGGGGAACTGATGATAGATTTAAGGAAATCTGGCCAGAGTACACTCAGAACCAGAGCCCAGCTGCTCAGACACCCCTGAGTCACCCTGGTTTTGAAGGGTATGAGGGTAGGAATGTATTACAGTTGGGTGTGCCATCCTGCGGATGAGGTTTGAGGCTTTCTTGATAGGATCAGGTCCTGAGAAAGTATCCCTCTACTTATTTACTGTGGGTACCAACAGTGTGTCCAGAAAAAAGTCTTGGTGTTGTCAGTGAACATTTTGGGGTAACTAAAGTGGTGAATGAGCTCAAAGGTATTGGGTCTCAACTCCTCCTCTGTGGGTAACCAGCTATCTGACATGGGCTGAACTGTATCCTCCATCATAAGACACAGATGTTGAAAGTCCTACCCACATGACTTAGGTTTCTATTACTGTCATAAAACACCATGGCCCCAAGCCATGTGGAGAGGAAACGGTTTATTTTATTTTATAGCATAGAGTCCTTCCTGAATGGAAAAGGTGGCAGAATTCAAGCGGAACCTGAGGAGGAGTGCTGCTTACTGGCTTGCTCTTCATGGATTGCTCAGCTTGCTTTCTTATACAACCCAGGACCATTTGTCCAGAAATGGCACTACCCACAGTTATATCTAGGCACTTCCATAATCCATCACTAACTAAGAAAATGTTTCATAGACTTGCCTGTAGGCCAATGTGACATAGGCCTGTAGACCTCACCTGAGGTCCCCACTTCCCAGGAAACCTTAGCTTTTGTTAAGCTAGTTAACAGAAATAAAGAAAGAAAGAGAGAGGGGGAAGGGAGGGACGGAGGGAGGGACGGACAGACAGACAGACAGAGGGAGAAAGGGAGGGATGGAAGGAAGGAGGGAGGAAGAAAGAAAGAAAGAAAGAGAAAAATTAGTCATCATGCCTTACAATTTGAATTTGAGGGTTTGGCAGATCTGGAGCCAGGTACTTAAAGGCACAGTTGCAGTGAAATGGTATCACAGGAGCGGCTCCTTACTCCAATGTGACTCTTAAACCAGGGGAGGGAAGATCTAAGAAGACACAGGAGAAAGATGGTTACCTTCAAGGCTAGAAGAGAGACAGGTCCTGCTGAAACCTGGATCCTTGATTCAAAGACTTCAAACTATTAGAACCTAAACTTCTGTCATTTTGGTCAATAAAATCCACAGTATTTTGCACAGATGCCCAGAGAAGACAATACTTTCTCTGACTCCTCCCCCACCCACCTCCATGCCTGCAAGTTCACTCTCCCAAGTTCAGCTCCTCCCTCTACTTTCTTTGCTCAATCCCTGGTTTATTCTTTTTTTCACTCATGAGTGTCATTCATGGGTGTCACATCTGTCTTCAGCACTCACCCGTGGAAGGGCATTTCATGGGCATCATGGGTGTCTTCAGCACTCACCTGTAGATGGGCATTTCATGGGTGTCACAGGTGTCTTCAGCGCTCATCTGTGGAAGGGCATTTTGCTTGTGTTCTACCTGGGTATTAGAACTGGTGCTGCTGGGAAGCTTGGTTTGGCACAAATGTGACCTTCCCCTCTCCCCTCCTGCTTCTTCCTCTTCCTCTCCTCCCTCCTCTTTACTTCTCCACTTTACTTTCTCCTCTTTAAAATCTTTCTTCTTCCAATTCCTCAGAGGTAGATGGCACTTCTTTGGGAGCAGAGGACTAAAGTCACTTGAATTTTCCCATCATCCATAGCTCAATGCTCACCAATGCCTAATTCTTCTCTGGGTTCGTCTTGGTGTCCATCTCCCCTTGTTCACAGCTGTCAGCACCATCTCTCATGTGTGTCTTACAAAAACGCATACCTACCTTGTAATATGTGTGCCTCTGACTCCCTTGCACGTGGTGGTGGTTGCTGGGGCTTTGTTCCCAATGCTCTTTCTTTAGTCACTTCTGGGTTAAACCTTTGCCCAATGCTCTCTATTCCTAATGGGATCTTGTGCTGTTACCACCCAAGGCTTACTCTCTCCTTCCTTAGGCTGCTCAAGGTTCCATTAAAATTAGCAATACTGCAAGACCATCTTCCCTCTCGATGACTATAGCGTGTATCCATCTTCTGAGGATCAGTGGATTCCATTGGCCAAGGAAACAAATGAGTTGTCTTTCTACCTCACACAGGTGACACTTGAGGCCCTTAACAGAGTCCTTACTTCCCAAGGCCAACTCAAGGCCCAACCTCCACGTTTTTCTACTTGGATCTCCTCTAACTCAGTGGGGACAGGGGCTGCTTGGAGCCATGCTGACTCAGAAGCCCAGTGTGCACACCTAGGGCTCTGTATGCCTTGAGATTTTCCAGTGAACCTGGTGAACAGGCCCTTAGAGATGCCCCCTGTCAGCCCATCTGAGGTAGTCAGGGCCTGGCCTAAGTCCCTAGTCTGAAGCCAAATGTCTCAATGAGGGATCAACCCAGAGTCAGATGGGCCCAGTAGAACCATGGAGTGTCACTGGCATGGCTCGGGTGTCAGGCTTCTCCTTTCACCAAGTGAATTTGATCTACATTTCTACCCCTCTTTCAACTGTCCCTAGAACCTCTGGCACCTAGGATGAAGGCACTATGCCATCCTTTGTGGCAGCTGTGCAGCAGCTGCTTTCTGCTCCCCATCCTGGAATGCCCGCTTATTAGCTGCTGCCAACCTAAACCAGCCAAGAGCCAAGATGTAGCATGTGCCCAGTTCTTTCAGCAAGTCTGCAGGCCCTCTGAGCCACAAATGCTTCCTCCTGTGAGTATTCCAGAGGCCAAAACCTCAGGAGACCATTGCTCGGATACTCTACAATACTTGGAGTTCGAGACCCTTGCATTCTGCCTGAACCTTGGGCAGTGCGTTAGTGACTTTTCTTTAGCTGCAATAAAACACCACGTTCAAGGCAAGTTAGAGGAGTTTGTTTGGGCTTACAGTTCCAGAGAGTAAAGGGTCCATCATGGCAGGGGAAGCATGATAGCAGTCATGTGGTTGGAGCAAGTGTGAAGCAGAGAGAGCAAAGTCAGAATGGTATGACTCTCTAAACTCTCAGAGTCTTCAAATGCCTGAGCACATGGGCTGCCTTTGTTTCTGGGTCTAGCCTCTATGAGAGACAAAGGAAATTGATGCCTACCTTGCCATGAAGAGGGCATGCCCAGCCTCAGTAAGCAGCAACAGCCTATGTTACTTCTTGTCATACAGAACTGAGACAAAGAAAGATGAAAACGCCCTTCAATTTAATATTGCCGAAAGATGAGAAAGACAGCATGCTCTTCCTTTATTTTTCTCTACCAGAAAAGACAAAATAACTTATTACTGTGTGTGTATATGTTCCTGGATATGTGAATATGTGTGTGTGTGTGCATGTGCATGCATGTCAGCACACATACAATAACGGAAGCCAAACGTCAACCTCTGGTGTCCATTTTGGTTTTAGGCACATCTTTGGGGGACTGTCTCTTACTTGAGATGGGAAGGCCCACCTTCCCTGGGTGTAGTCTTGGGTCTCAGACTGAATGAACAGGAGAAAGCAAGCTGACCCCCTTCACTGTGATGGGCTGTACCCTGGTGCTGTGAGTCAAAATTAACCTTTCTCCCTCAAACTGTGTCTGCCAGGTATCTTGTCACAGCAACAAGAAAGGTAATTAACACAGGGTTGCTCACTGAGCCTGCAGCTCACAATTTAAGCTAGTTTTGGTGACCAAAGAGCCCCAGGGGTCCACCTGTCATCACCTCCTCCACGATGAGGTTTAAAACTCATGCCACATTGACTGGCTTTTGATACTGATTTGGGGTCTTGAACTCAGGTTCTTTGCCAACTGAGCTACTTATTTAGACCCCACTCTTTTCTCATAATGAAAACCTATTGAGTGCCTACTGCATGCAAGACAAGGTCAGCCCACAGAAGCATGGAGATTCAAAAGAACAGATGTTTTCCAATGGCCAACAGCAGCCATCTTTCCCCCATCTCAGACCCCAAGTCACAGACAGAAATATTGGACAATGACCCAGAGGGATCCCAAAGCAGATGTTCCATACAACCCAACCCCAGCATCCCTGGCTGCAGTCACTACAGGGATTAGCTGGGCCTCCAGATAAGGAAGTTAGATGTGAAAGTTCATGGGTTCTGGGCATCACCCCCCAGAGGCACTTTGGACATAAGAGGTGGGGGTGTGGACTCCAGTGTGACAGGTACTGAGATTGGAGGACACAAGGAAGGCAAACTTCCATCTTGATCTAACAGAGGGGTCATGAGATGTTGTCAAACGTGCTCAGAGTCTTTAAGTGCTTAGAAGCAGGGCCACAAGACCCTGCAGGAGCTGGGAAAGGCGTCTCTGCTGGGGTTCAGACCCCTTTGCATTTGGTTTTGAAACGTAGGCTGTATATGCTGGTCACACGAGCAAAGCTGACTCAAGAGGCATTTCCTGTCATCTCATTTCAGGGTCTCCTCCTTGACGTGTGTGTGTCCTTACCAGAGCAAACCAGCAAGACTGTAGATTTTACCTGGCGACCAGTGATGAGAGAAACTGGAGATCTCGTCTCACACCCCAGCAACCTCAGGGACGGGACGCTGAGAGTGAGTGAGGGCTGAGCCCAGGTGCCCCAGGCTGGCAACACAAGCTGAGCCTTCGTGATAAGCCCAAAGAAGATGATGAACAACCATTTGCTCAGCCTCTACCAGGTGTTGTGGACCAACCATGCATGAGGACCCTGCCTGGAGGCTAACATTACCCTTTGTATGGTTAAGTAACCTAGGCTACCATACCAAGGCCCTTGCTTTTCCCTTTTTCCTCTCCTTGTGAGTAGTGAGGTGTCCTAGGTCCCTTATCTGTGGCTAGCTTCTAGCAAGTCAACCTCAGCTAAAGGACCAGAGAGGGGAAATGAGAAAGAATTGGGGGAAGCAGGAGGCCAGACATGGTAGAAGAACAGTAACCTTGTTCCTGTTAGCATCTAGTTAAAGCAGTAGTCCAGAGCTCCCTGCATGGTTTGGGTCCCAGGAAAGGAGGGGGTGCCTGGGTCTGACAGAGCTCAACCCAACCACAGCCACTCAAGGCAGCTTCCCAAATCAGCAGGCCGCCAATGTGTATACTGAACAGCCAGTCTGGGCCTGCATAGACCTGGCCCTCTGCCACTTACTTGCAAGCAGTGTGGGCTCCCAACATGTTCATGGGATGAAGAAACGACAAACAAACAGGCTGTGAGCAGATCTGATACAGATGGAAGCCTCGGGGCCTCTTGGTACCTGGTTCCGAGACTGGGTCTGGAATCATCTGTGCATCTGGCTCTGGTCGGGCCAACCTCAGTGCCTGGTGGAGAAAGGCTGTTCTCTGACCGTATTCTGGAAGCCCTTCCCCCATCCCCTCTTTGGAATTTATTTATTATTTACAGCTGCTCCAGGAGATCTGCCAGGACACCTCCTGCATGATTACAGCTCCTGCTGGTGCAGGGAGCCTGCCTGAGATGAAGTAGAAGGCAGAACATTGAAAGAAACAAGGGGACAGCCAAAAGTAGTCCTTCTGTGACCTGCACACAGACGGCGGGTTTGGGTGTGGGACACAAGAATGCCCCGGGCCAGACTCCTGCCTTGGGAGTGTTACCAGGGCAGGGGCCTAGAAGGTAGAGATCATTCTAACAGACATGGTTTGGGGAGGGAACTACTGAGCACGCACACACACACACACACACACACACACACACACACACACACACACACACCTATCATCACCATCACCACCGTCATCATCATTATCACTTTCTCAGTGCCAGGAGCCACAGGAACGAAGCACGAACACAGAGAACTCGTGTGAGTTCTCCAGGGCCACACAGCTGAAAGTTGTCAGGGGCAGGAATTCAACCCAGTTGTCTTCAGGTAGTACTGGTCCATCCATGAATCACATAGGAATGGCATCGGTTATGAAGATAGCCAGAGACTGTATTCTGAGAAACTCCTAAAAGGTGAGAGAGGCTCTCTGCACCTGCCTTGGGGAATGTGTCAAGGCCATTCACTAGAGATAAGATAGGGTAAGGCCTGAAAGTCAAAGGTGGTGGAAACTGAGGCAGCTATCAGGAGCCCTGTACTAGGAAGATGCTCTTGGAGAACACAGTGCAAGTGGAGATTGAAGGAGGCTGTGATACCTGCCGTTGACCTGGGTCAATACCCCACTTATGCCCTGAACTCAGTACCAGAATTAAACTCAAATAACTGTTCTCTGTTTACCCTAAAATGCTTGCCAGATATCTGTTCTCTGGGCCTCGGTTTCCCCAAAGACAGTGTTTCAGTGAGCATTTTTAAAGATACAGCTGCTGGGAAGGTGATGGAGACATGGGACAGTCAGTCACCACAGTTGGAGAGCATGAACTGGCTGTCCCTAGGGATGAAAAGAAGCAGGGCTCATGGAGCGCAGGAAGGGAGAAGACCCAGAACAGAGGCAGGAGCCGCAGCATGTGTTCTGTAGGCTCAGCTTGGTGGACTGGAGATGTGGAATTCTCAGGGGCCGAGGCTGGGAAATCTGTTCACAACCCTGTGCATGTCAGCAATGAGGGTGCTCTGGTGTGTGAGCCTTAAAGTTGCCCAGTGCTTCTGAGTTTGTCCTGCCTGGCCACAGCACAAAGGGAGTTGTAAGATGGTCCATGGCATGGTTCTTGTCCATGCCTGTCGTCTGTCCAATGACCATAAAGGATTCACTGGTCCCCAGTACTTAGGGAGAGTCCTTTAATGTCCTTAAGACACTGGTCTTAAGGAGTCCCAGCTACAGAAGCAATCGGATGAGCTAATGAGAAGAAAATCATAAGCTATTGGGCCGATTGACCTCATGGCTCCACACTCCTGCCCTGTTTTGCTTACATATATGATTTTCTTCAATTCTCAAATATCAGTTAATGTGAGTTGGCTCCAAAGAACAAAATACCTGAATACCTGTGGCTAAGGCTGATTCATCTCACGTGTGGTTCAGTAACAAGGTAAACTCAAAGGAACCCAGACATTTTCATCAGTCTCAGCCTTGTTCTTATACCAAACTGGCTGCTCCAGCTCCAGCCATCACAATGGACGCCAGAGAGAAAATGAGTAGAGAACTCTCTTTTCTTAAGAAACGAGGTTCCTTTTAGACTTCCTCTTATGTCTCACTGGTTAGAACTGGGTCAGAGGCCCAGTCTGAGTGAATCACTCAATAAACCATCAGAGTTACCTTTTGGGGGTCATATCTATGATGATCACAAATGATTTCTGTGGGTACAGTCACCGCTGCTCCAAACAGACAGTATCTCCTGCTAATGAGCTGCCAGGAAAGGGAAGGGAGATGAATGCTTTGTGCACAGAATGGAGTCTTCCCGCTGTGTAGGAGACAGGCAGGCAGCAGTAAGGAGGTGCCGCGGGGACGGGACAGAGGGATGGTACTCAAGAAGGAGAGAGGAGCTCCTGGCAGGCACTGGCAGGCGATAACCCACACTGGCCATAATGCCCATCTGAAGTCTGCTCTGGTCTCTCTGGGATGCAGGAACGTGATAGTGCAGAGGAGAAACTGAGGCAGGAGGCTGAACAGTGCCTGTGCAGAGATTCAGGAACTACCTGAGGTGGGTCTGGATATTCTCTGCTCCCTTTTCCTTGGCAAGCATACATGACATTTCTTTGACTAGGTCTAGAAAGGATAAGGACCAAGGCCAGGACTCCCATCTCACCAAGAAGAAACACCCAAAGACACTAAATGCAGGCTAATGGGTTAAGGAGTCTGGACTGAAGAGCCAGCTGAGAGAGGCATTGCCACCAGTGCCCATGGCCTTGAGGAGCAGTGCAGACTCCACTGACAGTGCACACCTCCAGGCATGGCAGTGGTAAAGTCTTCTCATTTCTGGGAGGAGTGAGAACCTTCTTTGCTTGAGCTAAGTCAGTGGTAGGAGAGACAGTGAAGAAAGGCTAGCCCACGGGAAGAGGACAGTGAGACAGAAGGGAGCCTCTCCACACACAGAACCCGTACAAAGCCCCCACAGTGTCTCCAGCATCCCCACCTCCAGCCTGGACCCTCTGCTTCCTCCTTCCTTTCCTGAGAACCTGAGCTCTCCGGGAACATGGAGGATGCTTGGTGAGAATTCACCTCCCCATGTGGAGGCAATCCTGGGACTTTCCCTTTAAGAGCTGTCAGAGCAGGGAGGCTGGCCAAGCTGGGCTGGAGGTGGGGACAGAGGGAAGAAAAAGAGAGAGAGGGAGAGAGGCAGGAAAAGTTTTTTTAGAGGAAAATGCAGGGCTAGTCTGTTGGCCTGACGTCAGATGTCGCTTTCATAAACCCCCCCCTCGGGGGCTGAGGAAGGCTCTCCGCTGCTCTGATGGGCCAGCCCAGTCCTGGCCTGGCTCCCTGGAGAGGCATCTGCATCCTCTGGGCTGAAAGGTAGCGCCTGTGCCGCTGACTTCCAGGCATGAGGTGGCTCCTGCCGTGGACGCTGGCAGCTGTGGCAGTCCTGGTGGTGGGCAGCGTCCTGGCCACGGTGAGTCCTGCCTGGAAAGGATTGGTGAGGGGTACCTGATCCCTTCCCACCTGGTGCTTGACCCTAGGGGGTCAGGACAAGATGGTGCCCTGAGACAGGAGAGGGCTGCTGGGATCTGAAGAAGCTGGCGGAGTGGGGGGCAGAAGGAGCACCCCTCGAGAGAGCCAGTCTTCTTTCCTCTATTTTCATAGAATAACACTCAACAAAACAGGGGCTTGGGGATCAGCACTTCGGACTGGCTGTGTGATCTGGGGTGGATCATTCACCTATTTCAGAGCAGCATAAAATGAGGGGATTCCTGGGGAGTTTGAAAAACCCCAGGATTCTGAGCATGAGCGCTCCCAAGAGGAGAGGTGCTGGAAAACCCCAGGAAAAGCTAGAAAGGAACCTGCCTGCTTCCAGCAAATTCCAGCTAAGCAAGCCGTGTTTGGGTGTTTGCGAGCTGCGTTGGTTGCCACCTTGAGCTCCTGGGGCTCTCCATGCTTTGTTCAGTGAGTGTGTCCTATCCTGCCATTCCCAGAAGGCTTCTGGAGGCTTCTCTCCCACCTGGGTCCAGAGGGAGGAACAGCAGTCGGCACCCTCAAGAGCCAGGGGAAGGAGACACGTGGCAAAGTAGGGAAGCTTGCTGGAGCAGAGCACGAGTGGGGGTGGGGGTGTGGCTGGGCGAGGGGCAAGCTGCTAGGGGCACTGAGGTGGATGGCTAGGCAGAAGGGAGGCAGCCTGGGGCAGCAGGACGAGCACTGAATCTGAGGCCCACATGAGAGCCAAGGACTGTGGGAGAAAGAAGCCATGGAATTATGCCAAGGGTTTCTTTGGGGGCTATCATGCCAATTCACGGTTGTGGGGACTTGGATTCAGGGTTAGTTAGCCTGTGAGTACACAGGCTCAGTCTATTTCCAGTGATGTTCAGAACCAGACCTGACTGGGACTGGGTAACAGGCACCCTAAGGTGTTGCATGCATAGAATAAACCTGTCCGGTTTGTACCCGAGTCCTCTAGCCCTTGCTTGGTGCTTGTGGGTGCCAGCACCTAACCTTACCAATAGCAACAATAACAACAATAATAATAATACCAGCTCTGTCCACAAAGTATGGCCGGGAAGAGGCAGAGGTTTGGCATGACTCGGGACTTGCCCAGGGTCAGGATGAGTAAGTGGCCAGGGTCAGACACTGTGTCACTGCTTCTCCACTCACAGTCCTCCCAACATCTCCTAGTCTGGAGCCTGCCTCTGCCTCAGGCCTGGGTGTGACTGGGTGCAGGCCTGCAGGTGGCTGGGCCTGGGAAGGCCGGGTGTGGATGGAGAACTGGTGAGAGGACAGACAATCAGGGTGAGGACATAGGAGGAGAAGCTTATGGTGAGTCCCACACTGGGGCCTGCTCCCTACTGGGGCCTGCTCCCTACTGGGGCCTGCTCCCTTGCCACAGATAGTGGGGGACAGAATCAGAGCTTTTCAGGGGATCTCAGCAGAGAAATTCAGGGTCCAGAGGGACATGGTAGTAGCAGGGGGTGCTTCCAGCAAAAGCTCCCAAGCTAACCACCCCATCCTGTTAGGGGACTTGAGGCCTCTTAGCACAAAGGTCTGGGGTCCCGGGATGGCCTCAAAACCCATATCCACTGACATGGTACCCTTAACAGTAAAGAGTTGGGCTCTGCCCAGAAGCCAGCGCCTGGCTTTGTGGCCAAAATCCACACATGGCATCCTCCAGAAGTAATACAGAAAAGGAGTCAAGTCCAGCAAGGGGCCGGGGAGCCCCGTGGAAAGAATGATGTGCACTGGCCATAAGGAAGGAAAAGTATGTGGGAAGTGAGAATTGCCAAGAAGACTTCGAGGAAGTGGGCTGGGAGGGAGACACTGTCTGATGTGCATGGAGCTCAATGGGCTGTTGGAGGGGGAGGCCAGCTGGGGAGGGGGCCATCTAAAGGGGAGGAGGCAGAGCCTAAGCTCAGACACCAAACCTGCTACGTATGGCAGTGTTGTGGTTGACACTTGGGGTTTGTTTTACCTCTTCTTTTGCTGGGACAAGTGTTGACTGCCCACTGGCTATCTAGGAAGTAGAATATGTGAGCCTTTCCAAGGACTGTGTACCTGTAATACCCACCCATGTGCCATGCCTGTGCGGAGAGAGAAAACTCGCTTAGGTACCACCAATATCTTTTGATGTTCAGCATCTCTGAAATTCCTGTCATAGTAATAAGAAAATGCTCAGCATCTCTGAACATAGTAATAAGAAAATGCAACCATTCTCCTGTGGAGATGCAAAAGCTGAAGCTCAGAGAGGTTAGGTAAATTGCCCAAGGCCACACAGCTAATAGTCTATGGGTACGACATTTGAACTTAGGAGCAGTCTTCTTCAATGAAGTCTTACCCTGCTCTGCGTCCTTGTGCAAAAATGGAACATATGTAGGTTAGACCCCAGAAGAACTGGCAGGTTGGTGAGGCCGGAGGTTGGAGACATCCACACACATGTTAGAATAAGGGATGAGAGGGGACAAGGCAATGTCTTTCAGGATGAATAGACTGGAATGTGGGTTCTGCAACTGGCTGAATCTTCTCCTCTCTTCTGTCCATATGTGTGGGCTGTTCACACAATTTGTGTATGTGTGTGTGCGTGTGTAAGAGAGAGACGGGGGCGGGTGGCGTAAGGGAAAGAACTCATTGTTTGAATAGGGAATGCAAACTTATTCTCTGTTCCCAGAATATCAGGGACCTGGGCGTGTGTTGAAATTTTCCCTGTAAATGAGAAATTGGGCAGGACCCATGGACAGTCTCCATATACAGAGCAGTGGTGTGAGTTGGCAGCCCCGCCCACCCTTACCCCCAGATCAGAGCCCTGCAGTGCCTTTAAGTCTCCGCCTGGCTCAGCCCCACCACAGGCTTGTCAGGGAGCTGCAGGAAGGCTGCTGACAGTCAGTTTGCCTCTTCCCCCACCTCCAGTATGACATTTATTCACGGATGGCTCTCAGGAGGGCTCCCTACCCCATTGGCAGACATGTGCCCCACCTTTGGGCTGGACAGACCTCTGGTCCTTTGGCAAACCCACACACCACACAACACAGGGTTCAGTGACAGCTCTGTCTAAGACAACTGAACAGGGAGCTGTCAAGACTACTTGGTGCCCCACTATCTCCCACGAACCACAAGACTCTTCCCAAAATGGCTCCACTGAGAGCAAGGAAGGAGTCATAGCCACGGCTGGGCTTCCACAGCCGTAGAAGCCAGTAAGGGTTGGGCGGTGACTGTAAGGTCTCAGAGTTAGGCTTCGGCGCGTGAGCTGTTATGTTCAGCATACTCACTGGAGAATAAGGATGGCCCACTCAGTTCTGACACGCGGCTTTAGTCTCCATGTAGACCAACACATTGGAACATTGCTCACTGAGAAGACAGAGTGTGCTGTGGTTCACACCCTCACTCACTGCACTTTGCAGCCACTGGGCCCCTAAAGCCATGCTGAGTGGTCCATCGAATAGCAGACCTCAGTGGAGATAATCCAGGACAGCAGAGGCTCGAACTCCTACCCTGATCCCTGTTGACTGGATATGTTTAGACTGCGCTTCGGGTTCACCTGCTTCTGCTTCCTTTTGATATAACTGCTAGGAAAGTCTGTCTGTGGTTGGCAAATTGACACAAGGGTACTGGGTATGGTGAGGAGGGGTGAACTTGGAGGGTTCTAAGCTAGGTTTACAAGCCCAGTCTCTTGGGGAAAAGTATCCCTGATGCAGCATTGTCCCTTTAAAGGTTCACACTAGATTCCAGGGATGGGGGAGTGTGGAGAAGATGGAGGAAGGAGTAGAGAGCAAACACATGAGGCCTGCCGACTCAGCCGACAGTCCCGCTGTCCCAGCAGCAATGCTGGATCCCAAGCAAGTGAAGACCCAGGCTTCAGACAGGCCTCTAGTCCAGGAGTACAGGCACTAGGGGGACCGGGCTCACTACCCTTCCTCGCATGTGCAGAGCAGGACAGGTGTGTGCTATCCAGGGCTCAGAGCCGGGAATCTTCTAAAGCCTGTTATCCAAGTCTCTGGCCCTGAGAGTCAAGTCAGTGAGCACTCCAGGAGACTGTGCAAGAGAGGGAAACGAGCGACATGATGCTGCCGCTGGCAGTGCCTTTAAGTCTCCGCCTGGCTCAGCCCCACCACAGGCTTGTCAGGGAGCTGTGGGAAGGCTGCTGACAGTCCTTTGCCTCTTCCCCCATCCCCGGTATGACATTTATTCAGGGATGGGTCTCAGGAGGGCTCCCTACCCCATTGGCAGACATGTGCCCCACCTTTGGGCTGGACAGACCTCTGGTCCTTTGGTAATGGTGACCATAGCAAAGGTGGTGATAATGGTATTGTGATGATGGTGAGGTAGGGATGATGCAGATGGTGGTGACAGCAGAAATCGGGAAGATGGTGAGGATGGGGATTAAGGTGTTGGTGGTAATTATGGTGATGATGAGAGAGATCATGGTGATAATGATGATGGTGGCAGTAATACTAAGGATGCTTGTAGGGTGTGTGTGTCTCAAAAAGCCGAGTCAGGGCAATAGCCCCTCCATTCCTACTGTAGGACTCACAGTCCATCTTCGTGCTTGTTCTGTTGAGAAGCAGGAACACCAGCATGGGGTCTGCGTTAGATGGGGTCTGCCTTAGATGGTTGAGGGAACGTGACACCTGCCTGGAAGATGATTTCCTGATAACCCAAGCTTGCTTTGGACTTTGAAACAATGGATGAGATAAACTATTCTATGCTCGCATGCCAATACCCTGACATGCACTGGCCATTCCCCTTCCTCATACCCTCTCCTCTACCTTCTTCCCCACTTCTTCCCCT
Source organism: Dicrostonyx torquatus (assembly GCA_028555095.1). NCBI lineage: Eukaryota > Metazoa > Chordata > Mammalia > Rodentia > Cricetidae > Dicrostonyx > Dicrostonyx torquatus. Next base: position 743,434 of record JAQHUG010000120.1, read on the forward strand.
TCCTCCTCCTCTTTTCCAAATACTAAATGGAGAAGGAGCCTGGAGGAAGAAAGAAGGTAGAAGAGGGAGAAACTGGGCCTCTGAAAGGGGATAATGGACATTCCAGGGATGCGATTTGATCTTGGCCCGCCCACTAGTCTGGGATCTGGAGGCAAGTCCAGGCGAGGTCTGCACTGTTGCCGATCTGCTGAGGGCAGGGAGTGGGAGGACAGAGGCCAGGATCTAAGGGCTCCTCCAGGGACTCTGCCTCCAGTCTATGAATGAAGAGAAGGAAAGTGGACTGTGAGCCTCCCAGGGCTGGAGAGTTCTGAGGGGGCTCACAGGATTGAGGAATATTTAAGTAAGCTAAACCTGAACACTGTCTTCAGCACAATTGCTGTGTGACACCATGCTTATCACTCCCCTCCCCATGTTCATTTTCTCATCTTGGAGGCGAGGAGAGGTCGGGCTTGGCTCTTCAACTTGCTTCCTGCGGAAGCTGCCTAGAATCAACATGTTCATTCCTGGGGTCAAGTGACCACTGACCAAACTGCAGGACTTGTACTGGCTTATCTTCACAGTTGGTGTTGGGCGGGGGTAGGGTGGGGGTGTTACTGTCTTCCTGCAGAGAATTGCTAATCTTGCTGCCAAAACCAAAAGTGCCCCTAGTTCGAGATAATGGGCATGTTCCTCTCTGCAGGCCCCAGGGCTGTTTCTCCAATCCTAGTGTTCTTTGTAAATCTACAGCTGCTCCCCGTTGTCCTGACCACAGCTAGCCCAACTTGACCTTGGGAGGTCCCACCATCTTGGTGGGCACAGCAGGGTCCTTAAGCAGCTCTCCCTGCCCATACATGTTTTTCAGACTCATTCTTCATGCCTGCTTTTGAGACAGGGTTTCTCTGTAACTTTGGAACTTGTCCTGAAACTTGCTCTGTAGACCAGGCTGGCCTTGAACTCACAGAGATCCACCTTCTTCTGTCTCCTGAGGACTGGGATTAAAGGAATGCACTGCCACCACCACCCGGTTTACCTTGTTCAATTTTAAAACTATTTCCCAGGTCATTTTCCCAATTCTCCATTCTGTGTACATACCCTGGTTGTTCCTCCATCCCAGACTTGTCACTCCATGCCATGAGTGGTACCTACTTGGGACACCTCCAGGAACCCTTCCTCATGTCTCCCAAGTAAAGTTACAGACATCCCAATAGATCTTATCCTTGTCAAGAGGAAGGGAATCACATCACCCAACTGAAAGGGCACTGGCCTCACCCCGCGGAAGACCTCTCCTCTGCTCATGCCCTATACTCCTACAAAGCTAATCACCTCTTAATTCTCAGGCCACATGAGCTCCTCAAGCCTTTGCACGTGCTGTGTCTTCCACAGGCCTAGCTAATGCTAGGTTCCTTCCTGGTCTGGCATGACTCCTAATGGTCTGTCAGTGACTATCCCAGCACAGAGTAGGTGCTCAGGACTGAGTTTGAAGTGACTCATGAAGCCAGGCCAGTCCTAGTGGGGGCTAGGCAGATTGCATATGATGAGGATGGACAGGAAGGGGTAACCAAGGACCTTTCTAAAGCGGAGATGGCCTACTGGAGAGGGACAGGGAATGTTGAAAGAGGACCTGACCCAGTAGCTAAGAGGCTAAGACAATAATTAGTGGCTTTCAGACTTCCTACCAAATCAAGAGTCTTGAACTCAGAGATCTGCCTGTCTCTGCCGCCTAAGTGGTGGGGTTAAGGGTGTGAACCACCACGGCCCAGTTTTATTGTGATTTTTCTTAAAATTCCCAAAAGAAACCACCTTTGCCTAGAAGCCCTGAGGTGGCGGTAGCCAGGCTGTGGCTGCCTTCACTTCTCCCTTGGTCTTTTTCATACTCTTGTCTCCTCAGAAGGAAGAAGAGTGAGCATGTATCGTTGTACCTGGAGGTTAATAGAGGTTCTAAGTACTCTGTCCTTTGCTTTTGAGATTGAGTACTGATATACAACCTAGGCCAACCTAGAACATTCCAGGCTAGTCTAGAACTCACAATCCTTCTAGCTCTGCCTCTCAAGGGCTAGGTTTACAATACTGTTCACCACGCCTTGCCTCCATACATTGGAAGAATGAATGAATGAGTACTGTAAGTTTGGACACATCTTTATCTCGTGTCCCCTTTATCCTCTCCACACTCAACTGCCTTGTCCTGCCAGAGGCTCCCCTAAATGCAGTGTGTAAAATGAATGGATGGGAAGAAGATTACAAAGTCTTTTGTGTTCCTTGTCCTGATCCCTAGCCAGCTAAAATGAAGACTTGGGGCAACTTTCTTCCCTGAAAACCCTCTTGAATGTGCAACCTGGGGGTCCAAGGCTGTGTTGGGAGGAGAAAGGACCTGCCACTCATGCCTGTTCAGGCCTACAAGGCTTGCAGCCAAGATTCTCCCACACAGTAGTCTAAGGGACTAGACGTTCAGAAGCTCCCAGGAGGCTCTGGAAAAGTAGCACTATCCAAATAACCAGAAATACATACAAGGCAGTGGGATCCACAGGTTCCTGTAGCACATGCCACAACCTGGGCCCAGGCCCACCTTATCGCCCACCTCTTGCAGAGTCTCTCTTTTCAGAAACTGCTTCTTGGCAGGGAGACACCCTCTCCCCAACCCCATCACTGGTCATTAGAGGTATGTTCTACTATTTCTTCCTCCATACTGACCCCTGGTGGAACATGTAGGCACAGCATTGCAAAGGCTTCAGCCAGGCTCTCCATCCTGCCCTGCTATTCCCTGAGCATTGCCCAAGTGAGCCCTGGAACCTGTGGGCATGTGGGAGGTTTCCCCTCGCGGGATGAATGGATGTAGCCATTCTTTCCTCTTCTGTGGTCCTTTGGAACTACAGATTATCCCTGTTGTGTTACAATATTGCAGTGGCCCACGCTTTCCTTCAAGTTTCGGGTAGTCGGTAGAGACTTGGTGCATAAGTGCCGTGGGAAGGGGAAAGAATATTTGAATGAACCTGGATGGATGAGGGTGTGGTGCAATGACAAATGGCACATCCATTTGTACAGCAAGGGGAAGCCTCCTGAGTACTCACAGGTTCCAGGGGCACACTTGGGCAACACTCACAGAACAGCAGGGGAGGCTGGAGAGCCCAGATGAACCCTTTGGAATGCTATGCCTAGATGTTCCATCAGGGGCCAGCTAGCAATGACAAATGCATAGTCTGGGGAGACACTAGGGTCAGATATGACTCACAGGCTGTGAGACCTCAAACGAGTTCCTTCAGCTCTCTGAGGCTTTGTTTCTTTTGTTGGAGATGGGACTAATGTAGGGCCCTGCCACTGTAACTTTTTTACGAATGAGGAGGAGAGTTCAGATAGGATGGCAATCCCCAGTGCCCAGCCCTGGCAATGGCGAGGATGGGAGGTTGTCACATGAAGTCCCCTCATTTCCCTGTGTCATCTTACCATCGGACCACTCATGCCCTAAGAAAGGAGAGACAGACATCACTGGGTCCACCTAGACAGATTCCATTTTCTGATGCCATGTCTCTATTGGACACCTTTATAAAACAATGAAGCAGTCCCATTGTGTGACGCCTAGAGGATTGACTTCGATTCTGGCTCCATCTAGAATGATGGACCATGCTGCCGTATCCTTAGTCCCTGCTCACCTGTAAACCACACATCACAAATGAATACGCAGGCTTTCCCACGGTGCTGGATTTTCCTTCTCAGCTCCAGTCAGCTTAGGTATTTCTGTAAGTATGACGGCAGAGATTTCACCCTGCCTACCAATTGTCCCCTTTGTCCAGAAGTGTGTGACTCTTAGGGACATTGTCACCAAGCTATTTACAGGCACTTTATCAAACTTTCAAGGGCTATATGAAGTTCTATCCATCACTTAACCGCATTTTGTCCTGACAGCTATGTCTGATGGCTCTGTGTAGGGCCCTCCGAGGCACTTTATACTGTGCACGAGGTTTAGGCTTCACAAGAACCAAATGCTAAAGCAGGAAGATAACCCAAAGCTCTGCCCTGTCCCTTGCCCATTGTTCTCAAACTCATTGTTCTCAAACCATTGTTCCTACCCTCTTAAGAATCACAAGGACTACAGGCCAACTCAGGCTCTAGCCCTGTCTAAAAGAATCCAGAGAATTCAACTGGGAACAGGGCATCTGTGTTGATGGTGGCTGCATTCGGAACTATCCAGAGCTGCCCTCCTGCCCAGCCTCCTCTCCAGAGACCTAAGTTTGGGTTTCTGGGGGCAGTAATGGGTTTTCAGTGGACTCTGGTTGTCAAGGTGATTCTTTTGGTGGGCAAGAGAGTCCAGGAAGTTCTGCTGGGCTTTGCTAAGGAACCCTGAGCAGGCAGTAGGGAGGGTCTCCGAGTGGAGAGGGCAGGCAGGCCAGCAGCCATGAAACTGAGTAGGCCAGCTATGACTGAGCATGTACTATGCATTCGGTCTGGGTGGCATCTTGGGCATGCCACTTTGTCCTTGTCTTCCCATTAACACGGTAGCATCTGCAAGGTCTGGTGCCAGAAGAACATTGTAAAAGAAGTTTTATGTGAGCAACTTCAGTTTGGAAAGACCAAGTCTTTTTTAATTTTTTTTTTAAATTTTTTCCCCTGTCTCTGTCCTTCTAGCCAGCATTCTCCTTGCTTGCTGATTTACTTTCCCTTCCTTCCTTAAGAGTAACACAGGGTGCCAGGGCATTGTGTCTGCACAGATCCATCTGGCCCTATGAGGTGTAGGAGGACAAGAGCCAGATCTCTCTAGGGAGAGCACAGAGCTCATGCTTGGAAAAGCAAGGACAGAAACCTGAGAAAATTAAGAGTGTGGGAAGAGGGTCTTATAGGTCCAGGGCAATATCCCCCAAAAGGAGGGTGTCTCTGGGAGATCCTATGGCAGCTTATAGTGCACAAAGGGCTGCTTCTCCCTTTGGGTCACCAGGAGATTCTCCCCCTCCTCCCACCTCACCCAGGGCCATACTCCCAGACCATGTGAGACTAAGCTTTGCAAGTTATTGAGCTTGCTTGCATGCCCGCATGCCTGCATGCCTACTTGCCACAGGACAGCAATGGGCTTGCTGATTGCATTCTGAGTACAAGGCTCATCAAGTCCTGCTCTCTTTGGCCACCAAACGCCCCAGGAGAGCAGTCCTCGTGGTGGGTTTATTACAAGGGCAGATGATTTAATTGCTTAAAATCTTCAGGGAAAGAGCTGGAGAGCTGGCTCTGAAGTTATGCGCACTTGCTCCACTTCCAGAGGACCAGAGTTTGGTTCCCAGAATCCATGTCCACCAGTTCGCAATCCCCTATGACTCTAGCTCCAGGGGATCTGATACCCTCTTCTGGTCTCCATGTGCACCTGCACACACGTGGCATACAGACATACAGACACACAGAGACATACAGACATAGACACACACACAAATAATAATAATATAAAGCATTTTTTTCTAAAGCTTTGGGCATAGAGCAGCTTGGTCCCATCCCTAGGTGACCTTCTACAGATCAATTGTCAAGTCACCCAGGTTCTCTGAGTGCCCAGCTCCTCACCACTCTGAGGAAAATCAGCAGACCCCCTTTTTTAATATGTTAGGCAATTTATGAGCTAGTGTGTATACCAATGCTACAAGAAGCACCCCATAAATATTATCTGTAGAAACCTCAAAGGTGTGTGTGTGTGTGTTTATCCATTCACACCATAAAGCATGGGAATGGCAGGGGAATGTACATTAGTTCATCTTTTCTGCCAGTGGGCATATTGATACCTACCATGTGCCCAGCTCTGTGGAGCCTGATCTTTGCCCCCACAAATGCCAGCTATTTATTTTTTTAATTTTTATTTAACATCAGAGTGTACATGTATGCAGGTCAAAAGACAGCTTTCAGAAGTTGGTCCTCTCCTTCCATCTTGCTGAAACAGAAAATAATCTCTTTCTTTTTCTGTTACACTACACATTTGGGACTAGCTGGTCCACAGGCTTCAGGGAAATCCTCCTCTCTTCACCAGCCGTCTCACTATAAAAGTTCTGGGATCACAGATGAATGCCACCACATCCGTCTTTCCTACGTGGACTCCACTGGTTGAGCTCAGGTCATCAGATTTATTGACTAAGACATTTCACCAGCTCCAAGTTTGCCTTCCCAGATAGTATCCAGAATGTCTTTCAGCTAGTTTCTTCCATCAAGAAATTCTCCCTTCGTGCACAATACTGGGAAAGTTACTAAATCCAGCAGACCTGAGTGCTAATTCCTGTTCTGAGATAGCTAGGTGATCTAGTCATCTCATTGATCTATAAAATACAAACAATATGCCTGTTGCCATGGGAGAAATGAGGTAGTCTGAGTAACAGAAGGCCTATCCGATGCTGGTTCCAAGTGTCCTCAGGATGGTGGCTCTCAGGGGACAGGCCGAACAGCTGGGAGCTATAGCATAAAGTTGTTCCCTCAGGCATAAGTAAGAATGTCACTTCAGAAGAGCAAACTGATAGAGATTCCTCAGGCCACAAGAATGATGACAAGCAAAGGCCTGGCACAAAGGCTCAGTGTGTTTTGCTCCAAGCCCACATCTGCCCCAAGCATCTCCTGCTAAAGTCTCTTAGTGAGTGAGGCCTTCAGGACTATTCTTGGCCAACGTACTCAGTGGGCATCAGCAGTCAGTCGGCCTCCACCTCTTCACACCCATGCTGACTGACACACACGCTGCTGCGCTCAGGACACGGTGTGCCACCAACTCAGGACTCTGCGTGCCACCAACTCGGGCCTCAGTCCCCTGACCCCTTCCTTCCACTGGGTTCACTCTTCCATCATGGTTTCATGGTTTCTAGAGCCTTGGCACTCATTGGAGAAGTTGGCCTCACCTTGTACGCTTCCACGTTCCTTCTCTCTACTCCTTAAGTCAGGAATGTCTGTTTGCTCACACACACACACACACACACACACACACACACACACACACACACACACACTTCAGCACCCAGCCCGGCGTGTTGAGTCAACAAATGAAAAGAATGAATGAATGATGTCACTGTGACGTTAAACACCTTGTTGCAATTATCATTCTCATATCAGCACTGGGTACGTGTTAGTGAGGAGAGGGACTCTATGAAATGCTGCTTCCACTAAATCCATCACAGAGCATTGCACACAATAGGTGTTCAGTAACAACCAGTTAGCCAAAGAGCTTGTGTGCATTTCTGTCCAATCTGTCTATCTTCAGGGCCAGAAGTCCCCTACCAGTCATCTCTGTGTTCCCGTGTGTCACAGAGGGATCAGTGGGAGTCTGAACTAACTTCTGGCCTGTGGTCTTACACCCCAGATAATCTGGAGTAGCCTGGGTGCAGAGGGATGGCAGTGTGCTTCTTGCTTGGGGTAGCTGGAAGCCTTATCACCACTAGATGGCACCCAGAGCCAAGACTTGGTCCAAAGTTAGTTTTGCCTATCCAGACACTGCCCGGAGGTTCTCATTAAGTCTGACAAGGCCTTCTTATCATCCATACCCAGATGTCTTAAATCAAGGTTACAGGTGATACAGGCCCACTATAGTCACCTTGCTAGTCTTTGGTGCCTTTTTTCCTTTGCATCAGTCTGTGTGCCCTTGTGACGTGCCGGGTTCAGAACCTGCTGGTCAGACTAATGCAGCAGCACATCTCTGGTCCTCTTTAGCCAGAGCTATTCCCAAGTTCCAGACAGCTCCTCTGTACTTTTCAAAGCAACCATAGTCTTACATCATGACCTATAACTCCTAATGCTTGTCTCTCCTACACACTGCATGAACTTCAAAATAGTAAAGGGCCTACTAAATCTTATCTTCAAGTGTCTAAAACATAGAGAAGGCTAAAGGCTAGCTCTCCAAACGTGTGCCGAATGGCTGAAAGAGCCCTGAAATAACTGTAGGGTGCAGGTGATTCTCTTCCACCCTTTCAGTGCACGGCAAGGAACTCGGATGGGTCTTAGGTGGGCAAGTAACTGGATTACAGAGATGCGAGCATCTTACACTTGAACACCAGGGCCCTTCTACCTGCCTGTTATCCGGGACAAGATGCACTGGGGTCTCAGTTTCCCTTCCCAGCTGTCCTGTTCTACTATTTGCCACATCCTCTAGAGGGAAGATGAACTTGTAGGCTGGGGAATGGGATGCAGCTGCTGAGGAGAAGTGCAGGAAGGAGAAACAAGGAGTTTGGTTTTTTTT
>JAQHUG010000120.1:762224-776511 GCA_028555095.1 Dicrostonyx torquatus
AAAGAGTGAGATCTGTGGGGACAGGCTGTCACAAGCTTAGATACAGTGCGTGTCTAGTGGAGGTTCGGGACCCTGACACACGTGTGCCTCTATCCACCCATCGGCCCACTAACTTAAGACAATATACAGGTGAGGTTGCAGGACTCAAGCCTTGTTTCTACTCCCACAAGGCCACAGATGATGAGGGCTTGAGGGTCCCAGGGAAGAAGCAAGGTAGTTTTGCTGTCGCAAGTCTTTTAGCTATGAGAAGGCTGGCCATATTTCACCTGAACTTTCAAGAGAGGTTAGAAAGGAACTGGCTGTTCGCCCTCACCCAAAACCAGTTCCCTGGAAAGGTACAATGTTTGTATGTGCCCAAAGAGGGGTCACACCTCTGCTGATGGATAATACATGATCATCATATACCCTGATCTCTTTGCTCTATGTGGGACAGGTCTATCAGCTGCCCATGTGTCCCCATTAGGCGATCTACAGATATAGCATATTCTAAGCCTAATAGTACTTGACTTTCACTGCACACTGGACACTCCTGGAAGACTATCGAGTCTGAGGAAAACAATGCTCCAGCATCTAGGGCTGTCTCATGTTATGTGGCCTGGGTATCAGCATTTTCAAAGGTTTTTCTGTGAGTTCCTTTGAGCTGATAGAAGGATTGCTTTGCAGGCGACTTCAGAACCCCTAACTGACATCTTTACACAGAGGAACAGAGTATAAGGTTTAGTCTCCTTTCCACCAACACACACAGACAAGAGACTCATGCACACACACACACACACACACACACACAACATTCACAGGTATAAACTAGCATGCACAAAGATGTACATACACAAGCATACACTTGACTACACACTCACATGTACATATATGTACAAACACATCTTCCTGGAGTTTGAGGATATGGTGTGGTGACTGAGGCTCAGGGGCCTCCTTGCATCCTGTCCCTCTTCCTATGTCTGACCTTTTCCTCTCTCCTCCTTTCCCTCCTTTTCTGATGTCAGGTAGAAGGAAGAAGGCTGTGGCTTTAGCATCTCTGCTCTGTCACTTCCTCCACACTCACGTCATTTGAGCACAGGAATCCCTCCTTCTCCTCGACCTCTCCTGTCCCTAAATGCAGTAGACAAAGCTCTCTTGGTGAAGTCATTATCGGAAGACCTGTGTGAGATCATAGGCCAGGACCTGGCGTCAATGCATGCCAGAACATGCTCCCTGGATGTTCTGAAAATGATAGCAACAATGAGATGTACAAACCCTGAAACTGTGCCTTATTGGCCAGCTTGCACTCCGATGTCACCTTGCTGAGACTATTTTTGCTGTTCATAACAGTGGAAGGGACAATGTGTTTCCTTACAAAACAAAATACGCTGTGAAACCCAAAGCAGAGACCCTGGTTCTGACAGTATTTGCACCTGCCAGATGTCCTGATGCTTATGATCAGCCACCACCGCCACCAATCCAGCAGACAGGACAGAGTTCCTGCAAACAGCAGGCTCCTAACTGCCCCTCTCCTGTGGGCATTCCTGCTGTCCCAGGACCCGCTATGGATTGTTCCAGATGCTATTCCCAAGGAGCACACAGCACCAAGGGTAAAATCTGGCCCAGCAGTCCCTGAGCCACGCAAGGCCAATTTCTATAACCAACTCCACCAGGCACATCTCATGTCTAATGAAGACTCTGGAGCTAGCCTGCTCCAGTCCTGGCTCCTCCGGAGAGGATGGAACAGCTCACTTTCTGGGCCTAAATACAGAGCACTGGAAATATTCTTTGACTCCCGGGGGGCTTTGCAACTCTCCTTGAAAATGTGTCTGGATGCCGAGCTTTTTCATTGCTTTGATCTGAGAAGCCACCATCCTCTTCCTGGGTCACCAGGGTGCCATCCAGAGCTGTCTTGTGGCTTTCTCCAGCCTATTGTCTACTCATTACCACAAGTTTTTCTTATGAAGTATATAATTCATCTCATTCATTCAATTACTTATTGAGCACCTACTGTGTTCCAGGAAGAGTTCTAGACACTAACAGTTCTGGATCTTCCGTTGAGACAGGAGGAAGATGGATCTAGTCTCACTGCCTCCAACACACCCTTTTCTTTTCTTTCTCCCTTCCTGCTTCCCTCCCCCAAGGCCTGTTACCTCATCAGGCCCTTACCTATAGTAGATGCCCTCCCTTCCTGGAAGACAGACATCAGCACCTGGGCTGCCTCCCTCTCATTCTGGTCTCTGTGGAAAGCAAGCAGAAAGCCCTCTCAGGTCTGTGAATCTTCCTGGTTCACTTGTCTCCGCCTACAGCCATGTTCACACCCATTACCCTGTCCTTGCTACATTATCCCTCAACACTTATTATGAGTGGCTGTCACTATCAACAAACACTCCAGACGATAGGTCCATCCTCCCACCTCATAAATCTTCAAGGGCCAGCCCATCCTCATTCTGTTCAGGATTGGGTCCTCAGCTTCTGCCACACTCCACAGTCAGTACCGAGGAAGGCAGCCCAGTTTGCATCTAGGTTCTGGTTTCCTGTGTATGCCTTCCTCCCTTGGACAGGCATTCATCAGTACTGGGCCTGGTGCTGAGGACAGTGTAGGGCAAAAAAAAAAAAAAAAGCCTGAGCTCTTGCACTATGGAGCTGGACTCTCCCATCCAACATCCAGCAGAGTCTTCAGTAGCTGTCCCAATGTCATAAAAGACCTTCACTGTACCCTTTCTCCCTGCTGTGTGGCACGTGTCCCACTCTTTGCCCTTGGGGCACAGCCAGCTGATATGTGGGACAGCCCCTCTTTCCTCACATGAGTGATTTCTTGGCACGGCATCTTAGGCAGAGGGGAAACTGCACAGAAGCATCTTGACACAGAGCCCACCCCTCCTGGCCTGACATGTCTACCACCTGTGTTTGCAGAGGTGGTCGGTGTGGGCTGCGTCCTGGATGGTGTGCGCTACACCAATGGCGAGTCCTTCCAGCCCAACTGCAGGTACAATTGCACATGCATTGACGGCACAGTGGGCTGCACACCGCTGTGCCTCAGCCCCAGGCCCCCGCGCCTCTGGTGCCGACAACCCCGGCACGTGAGGGTGCCTGGCCAGTGCTGTGAGCAGTGGGTATGCGACGATGATGCAAGGAGGCCACGCCAGACGGCACTGCTGGACACCAGAGCCTTTGGTAAGTGTGGGCAAGGACACGCAGAGTCTCTGCATACCACAGAGCCCCTAGAGTCCTGATTTTCCTTTAATAAATCAAGTTCCCAGGCCATTATCCACTCCACAACTCACCAGTTATATGATCTTGGAGATGTGCTGTCTGGGATCCAAATTCTCCATCTGTGAAATGCAAATGACATCATTTTTACTGCCTGTCTTACAAGCTGCTCCCAGCATAAAAGCCTGGTGTGATGTGTGCTTCCCTCTATCATCTTGCTAAAGTCGCCTAGAGAGTGGTTAGGGATCTAGAAAAAGGATCAGGCAGCAGGGCATAAGAGGGGATAGATGGACCTTCCAGGTAAATCAGGGAATCCATTGCTATCATCAGGGGAGCAGATAAAGTTTTTCTAGGAAAAGGAAGGCCTGAGAAAAGGAAGCCTGAGAAAAGGAAGCCCTGGGTGGGAGAACAGGAACATAATTTTTTTTTTCACCATTGCCTAACAGAGGCCAGTGCACTTGCCAGATACTTGGAAAATACCCAATTCATGCTTGCAGAAGTAGCCATATAAGGTTTTGATTATAGGTGACTGATTGTGTGTGTGCACTGCATGATCAATACACACATGTATGGATGGATATATAGAGGAGAAATGGTTGGAGAATGGAAGGGGAGTGGATGGATGGATGATCAGACAGATGGATGGATGGATGGATGGATGGATGGATGGATGAATGAATGCATAGATGAATGGCTAAATGGCTGTATGGATGATCAGAAAGATGGAATGAATGGATGATCAGACAGATGGATGGATGGGTGATCAGATGGATGGATGGATGATAGATGGATGGATGGATGGGTGGATAGCTAAGTCAATAGAAACATGAATGAATGCATGGAGAATAGATGGTTACAGATTGGATGGAAATAGATGTATAGAATTAGATAGATAGATAGATAGATAGATAGATAGATAGATAGATAGATAGATGATTGATAGAATAAATACAGTGAATGGACAGATGGTGGGTGGGTGGATGGATGGATGATAAAATGATAGACAGGTCAATAAAGGATAGATAGATGGTGTCCAGCTGAATGATAGTGGATAAATGCATTGTTAGGTATCTGAACTAGGGCAGAGGGGATAGAAGGAGGAACAGACAAGGGCAAGAAGCAGTTCTAGAGTACACCTCAGGGCCTGACATCTGTGCTGTCCATGGCAGAATGGGAGGAATTCAGAGTGGCTCCAGGCGCTGGCCGCTGCCCAGGAGAGAAGACAAGAGAAGAAACATACTTAGGATGGTGGTGGGCTATCTGCCATGAGTAGGCTGAGCTGGGGGAGGGTGAAGGATAGAAAGTTCAGTGTGGGCAGCCTCACGGAGGGGGCCCCCAGGAAGCCATCTCTGCTTACAGCTGTTGACGGTTGATGAGGCCTGGGAATAACACACACAGTGAGACAGAGGAGCCTAGAGCAGAGGCCTAGGGAGGCTGACCTTTGAGAAGTAGACAAGGGAAGAAGAGACCAGGGACTGCAGAGAGATGAGGAGATGGGGCATGGGCCACAGACTGAGGACCTTGCTAGGCAGGCTCTCCCAAAGGAGAACAGACGTCTTGCTGCTGCGCTTTTGGGGATGCTAATGCTTTTAAAAATTCTAAGTGTACGAGTTTGTTCAGAGTCTGAGCAGAGCTGGGGTCTTGGCCTTGGTGCCAGTAGCACTTAGTATCAGAAGGATTTTGTTGTCGTTGAGGAAAGGGGTGTTGCAGGCTTGGTAGTATTCCCCTAAGCAGTCCCTTAGATGACCGTGGCAGTTTCCTAAGTTGTGACCATCGGAAACACCTCCAGACATTAACACATGTGGCTGGGGAACAAAGTCACCCACGTGGAGAAATGATGTTTCAGGAATGAGAGCCAGTGGCAGGGAAGGCTTGGCCTCTGGCAGCTCAGGACAGAATGGCAGCTCCTCCCACTAAACCTCCCTCCAGCATAGCTGACCAAGAGTCACTGGGCGGAGGAGGGGAGGCAGAGGCTGCCTGCTCATTGTGTGTGACCCAGTGACCCAGTTCTTACCATCCCAGGCAGAGCCCCTGAGGCGGTATGAAGGAGACCCAGAAAGCAAAGCCCTTTTATCCTCTCATCCTCCCAGGCAAATCCCTCCCTCCTGCCTTGCTACTTGCTCCCAACCAGCTCATCCCAGACTGCCTGCCGCCTCTGTCCTTGGATGTCTCCATTGCTATCTCCCTTCTGCCTGTTGAAACCTTCCCTGTCTCAAATCCATTCTTCAGCAGTGCTTGCTGCACGCCTGCAAGCTCTGGGGACTGCGTGAAGAGCTCTGTTACCCTAAGGAGATTCCCCGTCTGCTTGATGTGTTTTCCCTCTCTTCTTCTCCCTATTCCTTGATTGCCTTGTCTGTCCTTGCTCTTGTTCTCTCCCCTTCCATCCTCCCTCTCCCTCCTCCCTGCCTGCCTCCTTTTCTCCCATTCCCTGTTCCTGTGGGATTTCTATGTGCCTGCCCCATCTTTCTGCAGGCTGTTCTGTCTTGCCTGCCATCTGCCTTTCTCCCTCCACCGCTGACCAGTCTCTACTGCTCATCTCTGGCTAAGCAGGTACCTGTCAGATAGATGCTAAAGATCTGTATGTTCACACGACAGTCAGGAGCAAATAATCCAATGGGACTATCCTCGGTAACTATATCAGCTGGCTTGTACTAGGACTCACTAAACCAAGGAGTCCCAGTAAATACACAAACACAGACATAATACTGTAATGTCAAAATAAACAATAATAAATAAATATAAAAGTCAATCTCACTTCAGTGGAAATAAGAGTGCAAAAGGCAGCAGTTGCTCACAGGGCATCCAGTCTGGAAGCAAACCATGCTGAATGCTGTGCTCAGCTCACTGTCTCCTTTTCACTCGCTCGAGAACCCCAGTCCATGCCCGTAGTTAAGGTGGAACTTAACTCCACCTTAACTTGTGGAGCTTATGTGGCTTCAGATTCATGAGTATTCTGGTGACCCTCTACAGCAGCTTCAGGCACAGTGCAGCAATGGCATGGGAACTGCATAGACAGCCCCAGTCTATGCCCATAGTTGAGGTAGGTTTCTCGCTTCACTTAACCCAATCTAGAAAAATCCTTGCCAGACGTGCCCACAGGTCTGCTCCCTAGATGTTTCTTGCTCCTGTCAGGTTGACAGTCAATATTAACTATCACAGAAAAGCATTTGCCCTGTGGACCACCTGGCTCTAAAGATGAGGATTCCTTCATAACTTTATACTTCATCTCTCAGTCAGAAAAAAAATGTTAAGGATAAGAATGTAGTCTCCCCTGCCTGGGTGCCCGTGCCAATTAGAAGGTAGTTTGTCTTCCTCCCTATGGGGAGGAACAGCACAATTCTGTCTGTCTGTCTCTGTGTTCTTGTCTCTATCTTTCATGTATCTGTTTGCCTCTTTCTGAGTCTCCTGAAGCCTAAACTTTTGGGGCATGGTGATGGTGAGGACGGGGAGAGCTTGTGGAGGCTGCAGACTCATGGGTATCCCGGTGTTCCTCCACAGCAGCTTCAGGCACAGTGGAGCAATGGCACGGAAACTGCATAGCCTACACCAGCCCCTGGAGTCCTTGCTCAACCACCTGTGGTCTAGGAATCTCAACTCGGATCTCTAATGTCAATGCCCGGTGCTGGCCAGAGCAGGAAAGTCGCCTCTGCAATCTGCGGCCATGTGAAGTGGACATCCATCCATACATCAAGGTAAGACCAGAGCAAAGGTGGGCATCCCGGGCAGGTCTAAGCATGATGAGCAGGTATAGCATAGAGTTGACTTTGTGCCTGGCCATGGAACTTCTTGGGAGTCATTCATAAGATGGAAATAATGAAGACTGTCTGGCAAGCCTGGGGTAAGTGATTTAGGATGATGTGGCTGCTAGGCTAGTCCATGATGGATTTCACTTAATGGATGCTTTTGTAGTTCCCATTCTATAAAAAGCACGATCACTCCAAGGAGAAATCGAGAGCCATCCAAAGTGTTCTTTCTGCAGTGATTCTGAGGGACCTGCACCACTTTTCATCCCCACAGCATCCCTCATCCACCTGCATATGCACAGCACAGCTACCTGGACAACATGAAGACTGAGAACTTGAAACACATAGGGTCAAATGCCTCTCACCTGTTTGTGTTTGCTGCTGTAACCAGTGCTGGTCCAGACCTTAGTGCTGGTCCACCCAATGTCACATCTAACAAAGCAAATATCTCAGGGCTCATCGCTAGATTCGTTAGTGGAGAAGGAAAAGTTATTTGGATGCTGAGAAAAGGATGCAGTAGAGAAGAGAACCCCACTTCCCACCATAACCTTTAGGAAAGTCTTCTTATCTAGACAGCATCTTGTCATCTTTGATAGGCACACACTTTTCTTCTTTCTCATCTTTTCTCCCTCTGTTGTACCAACCCTGGGTGCCATCAGGTCCTCATTGAGTGTCTTCTAATAGGAAGCAGGAGTGTTGTAGGGCCCAGCCTAGGGAGACATAAGAAGTAGGACCCTAATCCTCGATAAGAAAATCTGTCACAAAGCTGGGTCCGCCACTGTAGGCTTGTGATTCCTCTCCTGTCTCCATGATCATCTATCCTAGCTGGCTTCCCCAAACAGACAAGCTACACACTCCACCCACATTGGATGTGCTCCCAGCTCTGATAAGGTGCTGATAATATACTAAATGCCCAAGGCATTTAGTAAGTGCCTATTGTATACCAGCTTCACAATTATATTAGTGAGATATGGAAATAGGCCCAAGTATCAAGGAACCGCAGCCTCATGGAAGGCTAGCATTAGATTAAAGTAATGTCAGTGCTATTGAAAATGCTGCATGGTGGTAGTGTTTGTGTGTGTGAGAGAGTGAGTGAAAGAGGGGGGGGCAGCATTGGAGTAGAGGAGACAGGTGAGGGCAAAACACATCCCTACCAGATTGTGGAGTTCCATGCCAACTCAGCCAGTCACTACCTGAGAAGATTGGTTTGCTAAAAGAAATAGCAAGCCTTACTGTGCTGATGACACTGACATATGGGCTCCAAAAAGGCAAAAATACAGGAGAAGGGAGATTGCAGACTGTGAGATCCGAGCGCAGCCTGGCAACCCCCTTCTGCAGTCTTCAGTTTACCTATGCCATGGTGGGCAGGCCTCGTTGTGTTTGCCAACATCCTCCCTTGCTCGAAGGTGCTGTGAATCTGCAGCAAAGGTGATGTTTGCCGTGCACGCTGATGGGAAGGGGAGGACTGGATGCTTGGTGAGAACGAGGTAGCTGTGCATCACCAGAGCATGATTAACAGATGGTCCCTTTCCTTTCCTGAAGGCTGGGAAGAAGTGTCTGGCCGTGTACCAGCCAGAGGAGCCCATGAACTTCACTCTCGCTGGCTGTGTTAGCACCCGCACCTACCGACCCAAGTACTGTGGAGTCTGTACTGACAACCGGTGCTGTATCCCCTACAAGTCCAAGACCATCAGCGTCACTTTCCAGTGTCCAGAGGGACCGAGTTTCTCACGTCAGGTCCTATGGATCAATGCTTGCTTCTGCAACCTGAGCTGCAGGAATCCAAATGATATCTTTGCTGACTTGGAATCTTACCCTGACTTCTCAGAGATTGCCAATTAGGTAGGTGTGTGGCTCGGGGTCAAAGCTCCGTGTTTACAAAGCCTGCAGTCTGTGTGGCCCAGGACTTCACAATTGAGTCTTATTCCATCTACTTCCTACTCAATTCTGAATTCCCAGAATCTGACCCTTTGCCTGTGTTCCTATTTTGACCATCCCACTGGCCCAGAAGAGCGTTGCTCAGGCTCAGAAAATGCGTCCTTTCTTGGGGATATTCTATATCACTCCAAAGAAAACACATATCTGACTGTTCAAGATGCATCCCAAGCCTGACCCAGCCTGTCCGGTTCCAGCCTGATCAAGTTGTCAGAAATCATGATGGAGCTGCCCAAGGAACAGAGTCAGCTGAAGAGCCAATATCAAAGACTCCTTCTTCAGATGCCAAACCTGATGATGTTGGGGTCCTTTCAGATAGATGGATGGGACTGGGGACACAGGAATAAGCTATTATTTGGGCCTTGCCAAATGATACTATCAAGGGCATTTCTGCCCACAACACACCAAAAGTGCTCTCGTTCCAAAGAACTTTGTACCACAAAGTCACCAAGCATTTTCCAGGTGAGGTCAAGGGTTGTGTCCTTTTTCTTTGCAATAGAAAGTCATTTCCATTAATCTGGTCATAACTGAGGATACATTTCACTTCTCCCTGTCGTGTGAAGGGCTCAAATTGGGTTCATGTTAACCAGAAATGTAATTTGAGAAATTTTATTTTGGCTGGTGGGTGACAAGTCAGTTAATTCATCCTATAGAAATGGGGCAAGGACAGCCAGTCTCACAAACCATAACTGATCAGGTCACTGAATCTGCAGCTGACCGAGTTCTTAGGGCAATTAGATAACTCTTTCCAACATCTGGGCCTCCCTTGCCCTGGGGCTCCTGGGAGTTAGTAGGGACCTTGGGGTGACCTGTCTGATGTCTCAACAGCACCCTAGAACAGTGGGATAGTTGGGAAGATGTCCTCATTGGGATTGGAAGATTCTTTTGAAGTACAGATCAGACCTAGCAGGATGTATGTATCAAACAAATAAGTAGGTTACCCTTCACTGGCCTGGGTGGCTTCCGGCAGGAGTGGTGAGGCCATGATAGTCCCTGGCCCATACATCTCTTCTGCTTTAGTGAGCTATTTCACAGCATTGGTGCTCAGTTTTCTAGCCTGAGATAGAAGTTGACCAGCTGTTTAGAAATGGAAATCTATTTAACAGAGGTAGAAGCCAAAGAGTTTGTAATTTGAAGAAAGAGATTTCTCCTAAGTGATAATAAGGGTACTGTTTATTTCAGCAGTAGAGTATGAGATTTTCTGTTGTCACTCGTTTACTGGGTATGTTGTACATGCTAAACTTTTGTCCTCAAGATTTGCCACATACTTGCTCAGTGAAGCTTTGCCATAACCTTGAGGTGTCCCCGTTGTAGTTTCTGCTCTTGAAACTGTGAAATGGAAGCCCAAAGAGGAAACTCAACCAAAGTCACCCATTTGGAGATTCACGTTCCAGATAGAGTAACTTCCTAATTCATATTTCCTCTTTGCTTCTGGATCTTCCAAACAAGTCAAGATAGGAAAGAAAACTGAAATCAGCAGCTCGTCCTTCTCAGTTTGGCCCCTTAATATTGTCTCTCTAGCTCCTTTCCCACAAGAGGGGAGTGTCGAAGTGTTAAGCATCTAAACTAAATGAGACAGGAAAAGGCATTCACACCTTCCCTGGCTCCTCCTACCTTGAAATCAGAACCAGCTCACACTATGCATTTGTAAGAGGGTTCTGTTTGCCCGGCACCATATGTGCAGTGGTGGGAAGATGCCTGTGGGAGAACTATACACAACACACAAAGGAATTCTTAAGTAGGAAAGGGAACTTGTGATTTCCCCTCCTTCTGGTAACCTCCCAAAGGCCTGGCCTTGTGCAAGGCAAACAGTGGTGCTCAAGATGTATTTAAGAAAAAAAAAAACATTATATTTACACTCTTACTTTTCCTTAGAAACACTAATCTTCCAAGAACTCATCTTACCAGTGAAAATCCTCTATTAAAGGAGACTTAGTGTTTTGAATAAATGTATGTTCATATGTGCTTGCATGTAAAGATATGCTACCCCTGGGGATTATCACTTATGTAAGTTCTTTGTGGATCATGTTAGACTTTCTTAGCTTGGAAAAAATCTGTCTTAATATCTAACCCTAGAAGAACTCCCATAGAAGCTGTAAGTTGGGGTCTTACTAGGTATCCATCCTATTTGGAGGAACTGAGCAGAACATCTTTGATCAAAGGGGGCTCAGTTATAGGAGTTAGGGTGATCTTGGGACTAGAAAGGAGGATGGCCAAAGTAGCACAGTAATTATTGGGTTTGAGAAATGAACCTGGCCTATATCAGGATCAGAAGAACTGTCTTAGAAACAAGAACTAAAGTCCCAAGGAAGAAGACATGAATGCAATATAAAGAAATTCTTTCTAATAGTCAAGAACAGCCTGTAATGGTGTGACCTGGTTCAAGGAAAGTCAAGAATAGCAAGTACAAAAAAAAAAAGGCCATTTATTGATAGCTTATTTGGTGCTAAGCACCGCGGTGCCTTTTATCAGGTTATCAATTAGTAGAGCTGTGCTCAGTACACAACCTTTCTCCACTTGATAAACCAAAGCTCTGAAACTCAAAGGGACTGGAGAACTGAGGCCCAGACCCACACTTACTCCACTCTGCTGCAGGAGGAGATCTAGACAGAACCTAAGAGACGGATACTGGAGGCTCATATAAGCAAGGCCTTAGATCCACACCCTCCTCCACAATGCTTAGAGACTAAGAAAAGAGGAATGAGAAGAAATTCTGTGAAGAAATTCACTGTGGCACCCAGAGTGAATTTCTTGGGTGTGCTTACAAGAGAGAGAGAGAGAGAGAGAGAGAGAGAGAGATATGTCCTCCTGAACCAGCAACTTACTAAACCTTCAATTAGCATTTGGAGAGCCTGGAGCAGGCATCAACTAAGACCACTACTCCGGGCTTTACTTACATAGTTCACTTAATCCTTCCTGTGTTATGCCATTACCCCTGCCCATTTTAGGACTGAGACAGCAAGATCTCCAGAAGTTAAGTAATTTGCTCAAGTTCTTATCAACCAGGGCACTACAGACACACTCCAAAGCCCAGGATCATATGACACCCATGCCATCTCCCATGACACTCAAACTACTTATCTGCCCCTCAACCAAAGGCTCCAGAGTCACAAGAGGGGTTTCACAGACCCTGGTGCTGAAATTCTAATTTTGAGGTGATTAGAGATTGATCAATGAAAGTAATTTCAAATGATATGAATGCCTGTAATCACCCTAATTGATTTTGGATGCTATACACATAGAGTTTGTGGAGAATATGACAACCTCTGACTATGCTGCTGACTCATGTCATTTCTTTTTAAAGATTATGTTGTTGACTCATGTCATTTCTTTTTAAAGATTTGGTTTTGACTGGGCGGTGGTGGTGCATGCCCTTAATCCCAGTACTCGGGAGGCAAAGATAGGCAGATCTCTGTGAGTCTGAGGTCAGCCTGGTCCACAGAGTGAGTTCCAAGACAGGCTCTAAAACTACAGAGAAACCCTGTCTTGAAAAAGCTAAATAAAATAAAATAAAATAATAAAGACTTGTTTTGACTCAAAGGACAGCTCTGAATGGTTAGCTGTATGTCCCTGCATAGCTCTGTGTGTGTGTGTGTGTGTGTGTGTGTTTGAACATATGTACCTATTTTCAAACTGTGATTGAGTATTTAAATATTCCTACTGCCATGTTGTAAGTGAATACCCGTGGAGAAATGTCTTTAAATTGCCCAGTAGAGGAAAACTAGCCCTTGGGCAACCTGTCACGTTTACCACATTCCTCATTTTTCTCATGATTTGTGGAACAGGGAATGTGTTTGTTCACCCGTGATGGGTTTGCATTGTGCAAATTCTTTGTTTACAGCTTTTCTCCTTAAAGCAATAAATCATGAGCAAAAGTGACTTCTTTGATTTGGTGGTTCTTTTTTTGTTTGCTTTGTCTTTTTTTTTTTTCCTTGTAGATTCCATTGTTAGAAGGCAATGATTGAAGGCTGGGCATGTTCAACCAATGTGCAGACTGGAGAAAATTAATCTCAGATATTGGATAGGAGGGAATAAAAAACCCTTAAGTGCCTGGAGACAAGCTTCAAAATGTAGATTCTGAAACTCTGAGGTTGCCGGTGTTGCGAGACCCTGTTCCTGAAGAGACCTGAACAAACATCAATTCCCCCTACACAGGGAGCCCACAAGATAGCATCACAGGGATAGCACCAAAGTTGACTTGATGAACCAATGTGCCTTATTGGAGTTACTTACAGGAGTCTAGATGAGAGGCTATTCACAGGAGTGCATGTCACTCAAAGGCCACTGCTTCATAGAAAGAACACCCAGCAGGGAAGCCGGGATTTTCCAGCTCACTGTGTGACTTGAAGGCTCAGCAGGTCAGAGGATCTCTGTCTCTTTTGGGCAGCTGAGCTGATCTGTCTGTTTTAGGCAGTTCAATAGGCCTTTGTTTCCTGAGTAATTCTTTTATTTTCACAGCCTTGAGGGTGGGGCCTGTGCTTCTGGTCAGTTTTAGGGACTTTTTGAGTATCCTGAGTTGTTTACTTCTTGAATTCTTGAGAGTTTTCATTTTTTCTTGAGAACAAGTCTTTTTTGAGGCTTAACAAGCCTCTCTTATAACTACTTGGGTCTTAACAAGCTTCAGTTGGGGAAAATTGCCACACAACAGAGTTGTAATGTGCCCAAGCTTAAAGAAAAGTAGAAGGGACATTTTTTAGCACCCACTCCTTTACTGACATTCTTACTCATTTGTTTAGTAGCTTGTTAATTCTTCACTAGGTGTTGGGTACCATGAGGTCAGGGTCGTGACTACTAGCACAGGGCCTGGCACACGTCAGGGGCTGGTGAGATGACCGAGTATCTATTGTGAGATGACAGGGTATGTATTGCATACTGTCCTCAGGGCTAAAAGGAGCACAGAGAAGCATAAAGCAGGCTGCAAGTTGTCGTGGAAACAGTCCTGCCATTAGCGCTCAGCGGGTCTTTAAAGATAGTGCTCCTTGCTGGGATGCCTCAACACAGTCTCCTCAACTGGAGAATTCACAAAGTGATACCACTTACCTCTTGGGAGAGTGCACCTTTTTAAAATAGAGGGCTAGTATAAAATAAGATGTTCAGCTAGCTAACTGAGCGACCTAAGTTCGATCCCCCGGAACCCACATTAGAAACAAAAATCTGACCGTGGAGACAGGAAATCGGGAAGCAGAGACAGGTGGATCCCTGAGACTCAGCGAGTAGCCAGTCCACTTAAATCAGCAAAGGCCAAGCTAATGAAAGACTGCCTGAAAAAAACAACTTAGGAATGACAACCAAGGTTGACTTCTGGCCCCGACACGCACTCAACACACCTGTGCAGGTGCAAACCTGTGCATCCACACAAACACTAGCTGAGTTGTGTCATGGCAAATGTGGTGGTAGTCAGCTAGGTCATAGTAAGACAT
>JAQHUG010000120.1:779160-890106 GCA_028555095.1 Dicrostonyx torquatus
GAGAGAGAGAGAGAGAGAGAGAGAGAGAGAGAGAGAGAGAGAGAGAGAGAGAGAGAATTGGTTATTGGTTCTGGGTTCAAAAACAGAATGATTAGGCTATTTTTGAGTAGGCCCACATCCATACCTCAGACTTGCAGAAGAATACTCTCCTAGGAGACTGATTTATGTGTACTCCCTCAGTCTCTCCCACTCTGGTATTCTACGGTGGCCACTGTGGAAGAGTCTCTATGCTGCCTAAAATGCTCCAGATGAGCATGAGGAGGTAGGTGTGACTCCATCTAGAGATCAGCCCAGGGCTCTTACAGAGTTTGAGAAGGGACCTGGCGGAAGAGGGCAGCAAGAGACTGGGTTGTCTCTCTGAGTGTGGCTGAGCTCAACAAACTCCTGATCTAGCAATCACTCCTAAAATGCAAGGTCAGTATTTTCAACTGTGACCTTTCACAAATCACCCGCTGCATGGGAGCCAGATTCCTTAGGTAGAGAGGCAGCGTTGGGGACACTAACCCTGAATAGCACCAGAAGTGCAAATATCTGGTTGGTGCAGCTTTCCTGGCAGGGCCAGGCAACTCTGGGCCTCAAATCCCAAAGCTGATTGTTTGGCACCATGCTCACCTAACCAGTCACTAGGATAGGCATTTCCTTCTTGTGGTGGTTTGAATGAAAATGACCCACATAGACTCATATATTTGAATACTTGGTACCCAGTTGGTGGAACTTTTTGGGAAGGATTGGAAGGTGTGACCTTGTTGGATGAAGTGTGTCACCAGGAATGCAGGTGGGCTTCAAGATTTCAAAAGACTGCACCATTTCCTGTGCATGTGTGTGTGTGTGCATGTGTGCATGCATGCCTGCCTGCCTGCCTTGTGGTTGTAGATTAAGATATGAGATCTCAGTGTTCCCTCACTCCACCGTCATAGACTCTAACCCTCTGAAATGATAAGCCAAATGAAATGTTTACTTTTATGAGTTACTTTGGTCATGGTGCTCTATCATAGCAATATAAAAGTAACTAAGACACATCCTCTGTCAGCTGAGTGTAGATCATCAACAGCCCCTCCCCCTGCCTTGTTTAAAGTTAGCTCTCAGGTCCTGGGGAATCCATGCATTGAATGTGGTGATCTTGAATGAGGAACAACTCGACTTTGTTTCTGCTAGCCTCTGGTTGCAATTTAGCACTTCCTCTTCCTTTAATGTAGAGGGCAAATCCCCCAAATTTTACCAGTTATGATTGCAGGCTGGTGTCTCATCACAGCTTGGGCAGTGAACACATGGTGGCCATTGCTTTGAAATTGCATGAATGCTGGAGCCTGCCTCAGCCTTCCTCTCGGTGCACTTATAAGAAAGTTTGTGCTATAATTGATTGTTGGATAATCACATGTCAGTATAGTCAATTCCTTCCACAATGTTAGAAATTTTTTTTTCTATACAGTTAAAACTTTTGAGAGGGCTCCAAAGACTTCTGTAACTCATGTGTGGCTTCAATAGATACTGCCTTCCCCTTAGCCTCTGCTGGGACCACGCAGAGCTGTAGAAGAGCTGGCCCCATCCCCACCTCTCTAGCCTTGCTTGCTACAGAGGATACTAGGTCACCTGCCCATGTCCACACATCAGGTTCCTCATCCATCCTGTGCTGCTACTCAGCCTGGACAATGTGTAGTTGACATCTCCTTTCCTTCTGTGCTGATTTCCTCAACAGAAGCGTCCTGAACTATGGCTTCACCATGGCACAGATCTTGTGTGCTTGTAGCTCATGGTAAGAAGTTCAAGGAAAGTGAAGGTTCTCCAATATAAGTAACAGTAGGAAGCCTGTCTGGGGCAAATGCTGAGTACCTAGTGACTTGCTTCCAAAAAAGTGAAAAGCAGAGGAGTTTCTTGGTAGTGGAGAACTCTAACATACATGATCCTGGCTGAAGACCAAGATATATCTCACCTTGGAGCATCCATGCTGTAGCACGTGTCCTTGGTATGATGTGGCAAAGGCACTGGAAGGCTTGGAAGATGACTCAATAGGTAAAATACTTATACTTTCCCCGTAATCATGAAGGCCTGAATTCAATTCCTCAGAACTCTCTCTCTCTCTCTCTCTCTCTCTCTCTCTCTCTCTCACACACACACACACACACACACACACACACACACGAGAGAGAGAGAGAGAGAGAGAGAGATCTGACACCCTCTTCTGACTTCCACAGGCACAAAGCAAGCACACAGACATGCAAACACCTATACACATAAAACACTTTTTTTTTTTTTTTTTTAGAAAACCAGGCATGATGGTGCATGCTTGTAATCTCAGTGCTAGGGAGGTAGAGATGGAAAGATCACTGGAGCACTCTGGCCAGTCAGCCTAGCCTACTTGATGAATTCCAGGCTAGAGAGACACAAGGTCTCCAAAAATAAGTAAACCATAACAGCAGCACCGAGATTATCCTCTAGACTCCAAGAGCACAGCTGTGCACCTGCACAACAAAAGGCATTGATTTCCATGGCCATCTTCCAGCTGAGAAAAGCCCTACACAGCTCTCAAGTGGGTGACTTTCACGGAAACACTTAATGCTGAAATCAGCTACAAGTAAGAAAGACCTGCAAAATGGTCACAGACAATAATAAAATAAGACACAACGTTCTATCATGAAGTATTCCATGATACAGAGGAGACACTAAGAGAGAACCAGCGCCATCCTGCTAGTGTCCGAACCCAGTTAAAAGTGAGGCACTAGTGTTTGCTTTTTAGTGACAGGGCCCCCAAGGACCTGTAATGGGGAGTCTCTGGAGTGATTGTGTAATGACTTGAATATAAATTGAACCCGCTCCAAAAAACTAAAACCCTCACGTGCTACAGACTTAGTACGCAGTGCAACTAGGAGAGCACTGACCACGAGTGGGTTGACTCCATCAGAGGACTCAGAACTGAACGGATTGTTGAGGGGTGGTCAGCCGTAGAAAGTGGGGCCTGGCTGGGAAAAGCGAAATGCTTTTCAGGTATGTCCTTTCTGGATAGTCATTGTCCCAGATCTTGCTCTTTCCTCCTGGTTGTCATTATGTGACAGTTTCCTCTCCCATATTCCTCTACCATTTGTGAACCATCAGGCCACTGTGGTCAAGCCAGCCAACCAGACTGAACTCCAAAGACTGTGTGCTGAAATAAACCCTCCAGATGTTTATGTCAGGGATTCTGACATAGCCACAGAAAACTGACTGAAACTAACTACAGATAGTCTATAGATTTTACGAGAACTACAAAATGCTTAATAAAGTGAGATGTGAAAGTGTTCTCCTCTCATCACTATGGTGACCTGCTACAGGATGCCTAGTGTGTGGCTAGGCTCACTGCACAGTAGGTTCCTTAGTGCAGAAAAGATGTGTCTGGCAGTTTGCATAGAAATGGTGATAGTTTAGATATATGGGTTAAAGGGATGCAATATGTAAATTACCTTCACCTGTTTCTTCTTTCTTCAGTATTACTACCTGAAAGTTTAGCAACCCATATGACAGAGAGTGCCATTTCTACTGGTCAGTACCAATCTGTGACAAAGAGCTCCAACAGTAAGGGGCACACAGGGAATCTGGGTGTCAAGGGTAAAGCTCCACCCCTTCCCGTTTCACAGTGTCCCACACACCCTCACAGGGGAAAAAGGAAAAGACACAAGCCACTGCAAAGTTACAAATTTATTGGTCTGGAAATAAATACAAACATCTCATTAAGAAACTGCCCTGGAACGACGTGTACAATGGTTTCTTGTCCTCATTCAGGCACCCTGGTCTGGATCCCTGATCTTCCTATACAAGGTTGGAGGAAGCTTCTATGGTAAGAGTTGGTGGGTAAACTGGTCCTTGCCCCCCATGCCGCCTATAGGGCGTGACTACCTTCCTCAAGAAAGTCCAAGGTCCTGGAACTGACTCCCAATGGTCTGATATGACCACATTTCCTATAGGGAAGTCCACGGTTAGCCATGGTGAGAATCAAAAGGCAGTAGTACAGGGCATGGGCATTAGGCTGCCACTAACCCAGTCAGCAGGAGGGGCAGAAAGAGGAGGCAGCAGGAGAGGCAAGTGAGTTCCCATGGAATGTATAGCTTCTGGAACCACCTTCTCAGCCCATTCCCCACCAGAGTACATGGTTCTCTCCAAAGAACCAGCAATGGGCCAGTTGAGAGACATTTAGCTTAGAGCCAAGTCCAGATGTCAACAACGGGAGACAAGGCATGACTCGGGCACACATGATTCCAGGTCACAGTTTGGTGTTCACTGAAGTCACGCCCACCAGATTCTAGTACTTGAGTTCTTCTACCAGTCACCCAATCCTATGCCTACTGCATCCCCAGCCCTCCCCAGCCTAGAGACTCATCCCAGACAGGGATCATTGTCACCTGTTCAGTTCTCTGTCTCAAGGAATGCAACTGCAAATCAAAACCACCTTCCCTGGGGACAAAGGTGTTACCTACTCATTCACACTGTGAGATGGGAGCCAAGGACAGTGGGGCAGGTAGGCCATGGGGCAGGAGTCTTAAACCACTGTGATGCCCAATATTTGCTGGATCTCTTTCTTTACATAGCCCGAAGTTGGAGTTGTTGTTTTTGTTTTTTGTTTTTGTTTTTGTTTTTAACCAGTCTCCCCTGCAAATTAAAAAGTTGTCAAAAAAACAGGCTGTGGGTTTTTGGCATCCAGAACTTTAAATCCAGTTCCTTCAAGAGAACTGTGTGGACTTGGTTCTCTTCCACCTGCCCTAGATCCTGCCTCTTTCCTTCTTCATTTTATTTTTCCTTCTTAAAATAAGGCGCCCAACTTCCCTGCCTCGCTCCCCTTTCAAATCAGAAATAAGTTTGTTTCCAGGAATGATTTTAGTGGGGAGGAAACAGGAAGCAGGGGGGCTGGCAAAATGCCTGTGAACCAGGATGCTGGCTCAGCCTGGGCTTGGATCCAGGCAGTGTTACAGCTCTACATTTCTTAGTTTTGGCAGTTTGGTGTCTGAGGATAGAGAGAGAGGCCACCAGGCCACTTGCCAGCAGAACAGAACTCTGAACTGCTTTTTGCCTTTGTCCACCACCACCTGTTCTGGTCCCAGGTAGCAGCCTGAACAGCTTGGGTCTGCCACCGCCAGAGTTCATTTTTACAAAAGCAGCTTTGGATTAATACCGCATTAGCGCAGGGTGGCAGGCAGGGGTTGGGTGCTAAGGGAGAGCCCACCAGTCCAGGACGACTGATGCGCAGACTGCCTAGCAGGACACCTCCATCGACTTGGGCCCAGCATTGTTCCCAGTGGCACCCGAGTTGGGGGTGATGTTGAGACGGGCATCTTCACTGGTATGGGAGCGGCTCCGGGACCCCTCGCTGGTGTGTGAGCGGCT
The DNA here is from genome assembly GCA_028555095.1 of Dicrostonyx torquatus. NCBI lineage: Eukaryota > Metazoa > Chordata > Mammalia > Rodentia > Cricetidae > Dicrostonyx > Dicrostonyx torquatus. The sequence continues at coordinate 784,510 of JAQHUG010000120.1, forward strand.
GCGGGGACCCTCGCTGGTATGGGAGCGACTGCGGGGGCCCTCCAGGGATGTGACGCTGGATCCAGAGGCTGTGCGGGACCGCATCAGGCGGGTCATGCTGGCAGAGGGCACTGGGAACATAGAAAACAATGTGGTTAGGATATGGGAAGCCTCTACAGGTGTGGGACCGTAGCCCTGTCTTAGCCATGGTGTCCTCCTAAGAACCCAAATGAGCTCCCCTTCCCTATTGGTTTCATTCTTGGGACCATCCACCTTCTACGCTCCACACAAAGGGGACTGTAAGGCCTAGATGTGGGAAAGGCATACAATGATCACATGGCAAGAGACCAGAGCCATTATGGGTATGAACCACAGTTTAGTATGTGCTTATTAGCTGGGTGGCTGGAGTCACTTCTGAAGCTTTCCTGTCCCTGTCTGCAAAATGGAGACCTTCATACGGTCACGGAACCTCCTCCACAAGGTACTGTTAGGAGGCAGGAGACCATGGAGGCCAGCAGGGCTAGTCTCTGCACATCCCAGGGAGGACCCAAGTTCTCACCACATGGTTCCTGTGGAGATGTTAGCAGTCTGTCTGCCTTCTAAGATCCTGCTAGCTCTCAATCTCCAGCAAGACCCCAACTGTCCATGCCACAGCAGGTGACTGAGAGAATAGGATAGGATAAAACGATCCTCACCCTGTCTGGGGTTGCAGCACTTCCCCCAAATCCATGCCCACATAAAACACTTTTTAGAGATATTTAGTTAAGAAGAGGTCCTTCTGGATTAGGGTGAGCCCTAAACCAAAAGCAGTCTCCTTAATAAAAAACAAAACAAAAAACAGGAGCGGGCCAAGCCCATATGGATGGAGACTGGCATGTTGCAGCCACAAGCCACATAAGGCCTCTGACTGATGCAGCCAAAGTCAGCAGGCAAGAAAAGGTCTTGCAAAGTAAGCCAGCCCTGACCACACTTTGGTCTCAGACCTGCAGCCTCTGAGCTTGTGGGAAAATGCATTCCTGATATTTAAGTGCCCTATCTGGGGGGAAATCTCTTAGGATACTCACTGGGGGAACTAATGCCACACCCCAAAGAAGCAGCACCCTAGAGCAGACACCCAAATTTGGATAACTGGATTAGTTCTTGCTCAGTTGAATTCCCTCCTTAAAGAATCAATGTTGTTGTTTTCTTTCTTTCTTTCTTTCTTTCTTTCTTTCTTTCTTTCTTTCTTTCTTTCTTCCTTTCTTTCCTTTTGGTAAGGCTTCATTAAGCCCAGGCTGACCTCCAACTCTACGTGCCTGAGATGACCTTGAACTCACTGAACATCCTTCTGCTTCTGCATCCCAAATGCTGAGGTTACAGAAGTGGATCACCACACAACTGACAGCCTATTTTTAATTCAGGAAGAACTGGGGTCAGTGCACATCTGTGGCTCACATGTTTTTACAGCAAGTCTCTATTTCTCCACCCAAATCCATGAGTCCTGATGACCTCACCAGGAAATGGCAGCTTCCTATGACACCAGGCACACAATGGACGGGACCTGTGAGACCAGCATCACAGGCGGGCACTCTGTGAGCCAGAACCTCCTCTTTCAGCAACGCCTTTGGGTCTGTGGCTCTTTCTATTATATCTCCAAGGCCCATGGGAAGCTTTGTTAGACTGAACTGGAGGACAGATGTGTGATAGATTTTGGGAACAACCAGGGCCCCACTTTTGCTTCTTTTCCTTCCAGAATACACAGCAAACAGGCTGTGATACATACCCAGCAAGGGAAACTGGACTACCCGACAGTTTTCACCCATATCTACTACGGAAAGCATGCTGGGTGGAGGGGGGTCCACAAGCAAATGTGTTCTGTTGGTGAGGGACAGCGGGGGACGGGGATCTTGTCTCAGGCACTCACATCAGGCTGCCTCACTGTCTTGCTGAGAAGCAAGTGCAGGTGAAGGCCCATGGGGAATTTATAGTGCTTCACCAAATAAGCCCATCTGTTTCTAAATGGGTGGGTGGTATGGGGGAAGAAACACTAGGTTAGACTTTTCCAGCTAAGAAAGTCGCATGGATGGTAACTCTAAGCAGTAGGCAGGAAGAGCTACATGAACTGCTTTGGGCCAGAGCTGTAACCAACACGTCAATCAACCAGTGTTAACCAAGGCAACCCAGCCAAACCTGTTGAGTCCTGGTCACAGCTTGGCATTTCTGAAAATAAGAGGCCACATGGGTGACACACTTACTCTAAGCTTGAAGCAGGAAAAAAGAAGTTCCTGAAGCAGGTCCTTCAATTCCCTGACTTAATGATCTAGCAAAAAAAAGCGTTATGCTTTTGGTCTCAGGCACCCTGGTCTCTCTCTTACATGGAGCTCGGGCTTCATCCGCCTTCCACAGATTACTCCTCTGTGGCCTGTTTGGGCCCTTCCTTGTGGGATTATTGTGATGGCTGAAGGAAGGGAGTGGGAAGATGTACTAACCTTCCTCCCCACCTTTGCTATAATTCTGGTCTTCTGAGCAAGCATGTATTCAAAATTAGGGGCATTCCTTGTTCAGCTGTTGGTCATTGTTTTTTGAAGGAGAAGGAGACTTAAAGGGACAGTCCTAGCTTAGTATAATGGCTCTGCTCTGTGATCCTAGCACTGGGAAAACTGAAGGAGGAAGATATTATGAGTTCAAGACCAACCTGACCAACAGGGATATTTTGTCTCTCCCCTGCCCCCAAATACTCATTAAATGATTCTCATGCAAAACTAAATAAATGTCAGAGCCACGGTTCATGCATACATAATGGCGTCTCATTTAACAGGCTGGATACACGATGAGGTCTCCTGAGACCACACTGCGCAGAGACACCGTCACCATCTTAGTTTGTGTCACCGTCCTATGTGATGTGTGATGCATGGAAGCCAAACTGGTTACTGATTCATTCCTCATTCAGCCATGCATGGTTGTGATGGCTCCTTTCTCAGACCTGCCTAATGATTAAGAACTAAAGCCACCCAAGATGACAGAGCCACCCCTCCCACCCCATACTGCCAGTTGTGACAGTACCATCCCCACATCTGCCTGGTGCCAGCGTGTCATACTTACTGTATCCCATGCCCTGCACAAAGTATTTGAAGGCCTCAGCAAGCTTGGCCGGCTGTAGGAAAGAGAGAGAATATGCGGTCAATGTCTGGAGGTCCAGATCATCATAGGCCATCTGTTTCTGCAAGCCAGAGCTCTGCCCAAGACGGAGCCAGCACATGTGGACAGGAAGAGCATAAAAGCCAAGGGATGGCTATGGAGTCCAGAATCAGCTTTGGCCAGGAACAAACATCTCTAACCTGACTCATGGCTGAAAGAGCATGAATAAGATGCCAGACTTTCTGAGTCAATGACCTCAACTGCATATAGGGTCAAGTCATACTCTGGGCTTAAAGCCCAGTCTCATAGGTCACCTAGCCAGCTAGAGACTCTGAGGAAATATCTCCAGGAAACCTGACACCAGACTGACAAGGCCAGTGCTCCTGTATGCACACAACATAGACGAGCAGATGGGGTGGCAATGGCCTACCTAAAGACCAGAGCTAGTAAGTGAAGGTCACGTGGGCAAATCAGTTCCTCCAGGCCAGGAACTATGTGCTTGAAGTGGTTCACATCAGGTTGATGGCAAAATGGTTGGGTGAGTAGAAAGAAGGACAGTGATGGGAAAATATTAGTGGAAAGGATGGAAGATAGAGAGATGAAGGAAAAGGGCAAAGGGATAGAGAGATGGAGGGAAGGAAGAATGAGGAGATGGAGGAAGGGAGAGATGGAGGAAAGGAAGTATGGAGGGGTGGAGGGGTGGCAGGAAGGTGGAGATATGAAGGAAAGGACAGAGGGAAGAAAGAGAAGAAAAGTGGGGAAGAAGAAAAACGAGCTAGAAGAAGGGGAAAAGAAGGGAGAGATATAAAGAGTCAGATTGCTCACTGATGGATGTATAAATCCAGGATTGATGAGTGAAGAAAGGAAGGAGAGAAAGAAGGGTGGGAGAAGAAATGGAAGGAAGGAAGGAAGGAAGGAAGGAAGGAAGGAAGGAAGGAAGGATAGAAGGAAATGGTTGGCTAGATGGGTGAATGTCTATTATCACTAGCTGGGTTAAGTAGGCTATTTTTGGATAAATGAGCAAGCAGTGCCAAGGTCACCTCCAAAGCCACTGTTTCATCTGATGATTGATTCAACCTAACTGGGGACCAAGGAGGCGCTACCAAGGACACATCTGTGTCATCCCTTGATTCAAGCTCAAGAAGCCACTACCCAATGCCTCACTCTTCTCACAGACAGAGACCATGTGGTCACCACCCTGCATCTATCTGCACCAACCCCTGCCACTCATCTGCAAAGAGGGAAAGAGCCTGGGTGACATTTAGCCTTGCAAAAGTTGCCCCCTGGAATTTTGTGAGACTACAAACAATGGCAAAGCAGGGCATGACTTATCTGGTCAAGATGGACCAATTTCGAAGAGGGGGCCAGCAGGGCACCACTGGCCACTGGCAACTGTTACCATAGGCAACATCTGCTTCTCTCCAGCCTCAGTTTCCCCTTAGCATGCTTTGCATGCTTAGCAAAGGTGTAATCTGAACAAAGGTAAGAAAGTCTTTTGCAAGCACACCCAGACTGGGAAGACACAGTGGGAGGGGTTATATGGGAATTAGGCTTGAGGCTTAGTTTTCACCAGTGTTTGAATAGTCTCAGTCCAGGACCAGGCTAGATCTGTCCTGGTTGTAAGCAGATAAAGACAGCAGGGAGTAGGTCAAGGGCTGGAGGGAGATGAGCAAGCGAGCTACACAGATGCAGGGATACAGGTTCCCACACACCTGGACACATGTGCATGTAGGCACATGAATGTATATATGTGCACACACAGGCACACATGTACAACTCTCATTTGTGCATGCATTCACACAGACATGCACATACATAGGTGTCATAGGTCTCTGTCCTTCTATTCTGGGCTTGAGCTTCCAGTAGCCCCTGGCTAGAGCAAGACAACGAAGATTCTGACCACATGGCCAAGCCAGGTCCATCTGGCAAATCTCTTAAGCCTGTGGACCTCAGGGTCACCCAATCCCCGAAAGCTGCTTGATGGGGATCTAGTAAATGCACATTTATAAAGCACATTTTATGAAGAATATATCTATAAACTGCCATTAGATGCCACACAGAGGGAGTGAGGAAAGGGAATTCTTAGGTCACAAAGGTACACACACCCCACCAGTGGGAGGTGACAGGTGTTGAGTGAGAAAGCCACAGTTTCACTCACCTGAGAGATCTGCGGGAGGCCGCCACAGTCTGCCATCTAGAAGGGAGGGAGGCTGGTTAGCACTGAACACCTAGATCATGGCTGTGGCGGTCTGTGCTCTGCCCCTGGATTACCCACCTGACTCTGCTCTGGGTGGGTTGATTGTGGGTGGGTGCTGCTGTTGACTGTAATCCCTTATCTTCCTTGCCAAGGACTTGACGCTTACACACAGCAAGAAACCCCTACAGACCACTCCATGTAACCCCCAAAAGCAAACCTGGCTCAACTACGTCATTTAGGAAGCCAGGGTGGCTTATGGAACTTTCAAGATCCTGGCCTCCAGAATATACCAGTGGGGAGATCCTGAGCCTGTGGCACAACCCAGGCACAGCTGCCACACACAGGGGGCTTTAGGGGTGCAAACAGCCCTGACTGCACACTGTGGGATTTCTGTAGAATTCTAACCCAGCACAAGGTAGCAATCACACTGAACTCAGGAGACACTGCTAGAGGAGGCTTGCTGAGCCTCCTACCCTCTCACTGCACAGGGGTGTGGTGTATCCCTCTCGTGCAGGGATGTCCTTGTCCCATCCTAGGAAAAGGAGACTCTGGTCCTGTGTCCCAGTCTGTCTTCCCCCAGGTACATGTACAGAAGTACATAGCACCCCCTGCAGTATGGTCCCCCTGCAGTATGGTCCCCCTGCAGTATGGTCCCCCTGCAGTATGGTCCCCCCTGCAGTATGGTCCCCCCTGCAGTATGGTCTCCGGAATGGACCACTCCAAGCTTGCTTATTTCCTTAACTAACTCCCTGTCTGCATGTATCTTTTCCTTCCTCCTTTCAGAGACTGGGTCTCTAGTATGGTCTAGGCTAGCCTAGGAAAAAAGGTTGTGTCATCTGGGCGGGCCTCAAACTTGAGATCCTCCTGCCTCTGCCTCTGGAGTGCTGGGAATCCGGGAATATGCATGACACCCAACTCCAAATCCTTACTTTCAAGGCTCTAACAACAGTCCTGTGCTTCAGCTAGCTTGGCTCAGGTCTGAAAACATTTGGGGTCTCTAAACTATTCCAGCTGCAGCCCTGCTGTGGATCATACCTTGAGCAGGGTGGTCTTGGTGGGGTCCAACTTGGAGTTGCATTCCACCTGCACAAGAGGAAAGACTAGGTAAGTGCTTGACTCACAGCCAAAGTCAGGAGTGCCCTGGTCTCCCCTGCACTCCGCCCCACCATCCGGAACACCCACATTCCCTCAGTCATGAAGAAAGAAGGTGGGCATTGGTTTGTTAAACACGTATGGTTTTGGAGCCCGGCCCTGCCATGACTAGCTCTGTAGCCAGGAGACAAGCCAAGCATGTTACACCCAGCTCCGTGGAGCACTGGAGAGACAGAGCAACAGTCTGGACTCTGAGTAACAACCTCATGTCACACATCTCTCCAGACGTGGGGATGTCAGAAAGCAAGCCATCCTCTCTGTGTCTTCCTAACACTGCAGGTGGGGATTAGAGGGGAAACCGAGGCAGAAATCTCTGAGTAACCCAGCTCCAAGCATTGTTTTTCTGCTAAGGGAAAGGCCCACCTGTTGCTGGGGAGAACGCCTTGCCATGAAGCCTAGCCTTAATCCTGCCGTGTAGATGAGGTGCCCATGGACAGCTGGAGGGCAGGGGAGGCAGGTGGCCAGGCAGCCAGGACCTGGGGGCCACACTGAGAAGCTGACCTGAGCTTTGCTTCAAGGCTGGCATGGCATTTAAACAATATCCTTGCATTGAAAGGGAAAAACATGGAGACTCATACAGGTGAGCATCTAGGGTCTGCCTAACTGATACTTACCACAGCATCCACGGCAGGAGAGTTGTCCCCAACCACCAGCAGAGCAGGGCACCTGCACAGAACATGGAAAGAGGAGTTATCCCAGGATCCAGCTCCAGGTTTGTACATGCTAGACTCTGGACTGCAGCAGGATTTTAAGAGACTACTTAGGTTTCCTAGCATCTTCTGCACCTTGATGTCCCTACACTACCATCCTCTGTTTTGAACTTTGAATAAAGAGTAAAAAATTTGAGCCCAATGATTCCTGCATCTTTAATGCTTTCATTCCAATGCACCCTCTGCCTGGGGGAATGAGGAATAAGAATTTTTCCAGGAATTAAGACGGACAGAAAAACATCTGGCATAAGTGACAAAGAAAATGACACATGCCAGGTCTACAAGTATTCGACAGTGTGGTGCACACGGGGAACCACAGAAAGACACCATCACTGCCAATAGAATGTGACAGCTGCAACCACTGACTACAAGATATACAGGACTCTCTCATGCCAGGTCCTGTATCTTTCAGCTCTAGGCTTTGGGAAGCACAGCCTAACTCGGCCACAGGTGCTGAATGTGCTTAACAGGCAGTCAGCCTCCTGATTCAAAGGCCCCAGTTATGATTGCAAACTCCCTGCTCCGATGTTGTCTCCAGCTACACAAGGAGAGGTTCAAGTCAGATCCCTTGGGTAAGATACAGTCAGCCGTCTCTAGCACCCTACGGGGGCATTTCTGGCACCCAGCAGAAGCCTGCACCAGAAGCCCTGAGTGAAGCATGAGACCCTGGGAACAGAGGGGAAGGAAGCCACTCACTGCAGGGTGACGGTGTGGGTTCCAGGCATTGGCCGCTCAATCTCCAGGTCCCGTCGGCTGTAGACAACATACACATAGTTAGCATTGGAAGACCTGTCCCAGAAGCCACTCCCACCATGTCAGTGCTGGAGATCCCACCCTAGACCATTCTAGAAAAAGATCCACAGATCATCTTTATGAGGTCATGTAGCTCTCAAGACCCCAGGACCACTTAGTGTCCACAGAAGTAGTTAAGAGTCAACAGGTCTCATCTGTTTCTAATAAAACCTTCCTCATTTTTCCTGGAATTTATCAGTGTTAATATTATTTATACAGGGAAACAAACAAGGTCTTCACTAGGTGTCCCTGCCTCCCTGTCCCCCTAGTTAGAGCCCCCACCCACCATTGCAAAAGCTCCAGAGTGGCCTCTGGCACCCCCCACCTGTCCTCAGCAGCTCTGAAGCCTCAACATAGAAGCCATTTCTAAAACTCAAACCTGCTCTCGATGTGTCCCAAAGCCTGCACTAGTGTCCCATTGTGCTAGCAGAGGTCCAGGATGGACCTAGTCCCTGCATGTGAACACCTGACCCCTCTGCCCTCTGAAGTTCTGAGACCAAAGCCAGCATTGCAGCATTCAAATTATAGCACGCCACTTCCTAGCTGTGTGACCTTGGGAAGAAGACTAAATCTTTCTGTGTTTTTGTTTCCTCTCCAGGAAATGGTCTCAGTAACAGTCCCTTTCCATCGGCTGCTGTGCAGGCACCACTTCATTCCTGTGATTCCCACTGTCCAGCCAGGAGCCCACCCCCTTCTTCTTGGTACCCATTTGCATTTTCAGACATCACTGAGAACACCACAGGTCTCCTGCACTGAGATGCTGACAGGATTGTGGAAAGGGCATCAAAGTCATCAGAGATGCTAAGTTCATTGCAAATGCAAACTCACTGCGAGGAGGTTAAGTCCTAGGCACTGTCCTAGGTTAGATGCATGCAAGGCTCACTCCTGGCCCCTGTGTTGGAAGTGTAGCAGAGATGCCTCTGCCAGCTGCGTGAGTGTGCCTTCCAGAACCTGTCATGATGCTAATAACCCTGTGTAGTCCCCTCCCCAGGAAAGCTCCGAACAAGGTCCTCAACCTTCCCAAGAGCCTCTAGGGTTCTACACTCCCACAGTGTTTCGTTCTGTTGCCCAGGTCTGCCCACAGCAGCTTTTACTCTTAGTCAGCCTTAGTCATGCCTCAACTCTCTACCCTGACTACTCAGTTGGGTCCTACTCACCTGGTCCCACAGTCTGGATAGAAGCATCAGCCAGAGCCTGGCAGAGTTCACTCAGTGCTAAGGGCCAGGCAGCATCCACCCAGCCATTGTCATCCCCAGACTCCACTCTACTAACCTACAGCTGTACGGCCCTGACCTCCGCTTCCACTGTAGACCTGCTGCAGGAGGCGGGTGAGGACCCCTGTTAGACATGGCCAAGCCCACCCCTGCCCAGGGACTCTTACCTGTTGTAGGCGCTGATGAACAGGTGTAGGTTGCTGGGGTTCATGTCATTGAGGATGTGCTGGCGGTATGTGTGCACCACCTCCACGTTGTTGTGCATCTCATCCTGTGGGGACAGAGGGAAAGGCTGTCATAGCGGTAGGGAGGAAAAGCATGACTGAGGCAGAGACAACTGTGATCTAGGTTAATTGCACGTCTGTGGTGCCCAGTACAGACTACTGACTGACAGCGATGGGCACCCAGAGGATTCCACCAGGGAGGCCCAGCTTTCCCTTAGGAGCCTCATCTAAACTCAGGACTCCTGCTTTAGGTAGACCTCTGGGCAACTTGCTCCTGTCACTTAGAAGGAACCTTTGTCAGCAAGGAGGCTAAGCCATGACAAAATCACCCTGGGGGATCTGACCAAAATGAATAACGGCAGCCTGGGGACATCGGCCAGACTCCAGGGACTTGAGGACAGTCTGAACTGTGTGATGATACCCTCACATTGCTCTAACTCATTTCAGTAACAAGCCCAGAGTGACACCAAGGCAAAAGGGGATGTTTTCTGCTGTCCTGAAACTCAGGGACATCAAAGTGTCATCACATTCATTACCTCAGCAGCGGAGAATGCCCCATTCAGTAAAGTGGTGCATCACAGAGTCTGGGCAACCAAGGGGTTTTCCAGACATTGAACTTGAATGTGAGCCAAAAGTATACATCCTCTCTCAGGGCTGTTGGCTCTGGGTGAGGCCAGCTATGTGACACCAGACAGAAGCCAAGACCAGACCTCCCACCAGGACACTGCAAGGACGCCTGCTCTGTCTTCAGCCCATGTAAGAACCAAGCAAGGCCAGAGGCTTAGGAAGACAGATGCTACAGCCAGTCTCACAAGTTCAAATTCCAGTCATGCATCTCCTGGCTTGGGAGACCTTACATGAGTCATCCCACCTGAAACTGGAATGAATGTATGATCACAGAGCTTCTGAGCAGATTCTGTGAGCTAATCCCTGACAAATACTGAAGATGGGGTCACACTTAGACAAGAAGCTGATCCCACAGACTTGCACACTACAGACTGCATTCATAACAGCCCCAAACTATTACAAATAAAGGCCCAGCACAAGTCAATAGAAAAGCTACAGTATGCTCACTGAGTTCAATATTACAACAGCGCCAAATGGATGATGGCATCCAAAAACGTAAGTAGCCTCTAACGTAATCATGCTACGGCCACAGAGAAGAAGTATGGGACTCAAGGACAAATCTAGAGTGAGAGCAGAGAGCAGACCAGAGGTGCCTGGGAGGAGAAGAGGTTCAAGGACACAAGGGTGTGTGTGAAGGGCATTTCCACCATCTTAGTCGCTGAGGGCTAATGGATTTGATCAAATACACGTCACACATTGTGCTTCAACAAAGACAGGTTATCGAGAAACTCCGCCTCTGACTGAGGAGCTATTGGCTGTTGATGGCTACTGGAAAGAAGGAGGAGGATCAGTTTTCAAGGATGGTGCCCCAGGTAGGCTGCCAATGCCAGTGGATAGCCAGATACTCTTGCTTATAATAATAGCACCAGCAGGATCTAGTAATTTTTAGAAATACACACACATTTAGTTGGAAGGGAGATCTGGGAAGAGTTGCAGGGGAAAAACTTGGATACATTTGATCAAAAGACACATGTATGAAATTCTCAAAAGGGGGTGGTAGAAAGCAGTGTGCCTGGCTTGCTGACTTTGAGCCAATTTTACACAACAATTCACAGACTCCAGCCTGGGTCACCCCTTGGTTGTATCTTGTGTGTGACTCCTGCCCATGTGGCCCTGTGCTGGGTGCCACATTGTTAACTGCTTGGCAAGGACAGCAAGACACCCCCACCACTCACCTTGCCGAAGAGGTGGGACACGACCATGTCTGGCAGGGCTTGGGTCCATCCTGAGATCTGTGGAGGGCGAATGAAGAAAAATTGGCAACTAGAACTCAGCAGTAGAGAAAGTCAGTCAGCCCAGGCCCTGGGGACAGCGTAACACCTGGCTTCCTGAGCCTCACCCAGGTCTCAATGACAGCCTAGCCAGAGTTTGACTCTGGGATGGATGCCATAGACCAATTTAGTACAGACCTGCTCACTAGCTTAGCACTATTGAGACGTAAGGGAGAATTTTTAAAAGGTTGAGGCCCACAGTAGGCCTCCAGGGCAGTGAAGTAGTTTATTTTATTTTTGCACCAGCCACAGGATGCTGGCCTACTGACATGACTTGGTCTTGCCGTAGGGACCAAATCCTTCAAACCTGTGAGTCCACACAAATCGTTCCTCAGCAGAAGTCAACCGCTTGTGTCTCTGGTCCCCTTCTGAACCTACAACCCAGCGCAGACCAGGCCTGACTTTCCATCCGGTTCCTTCCTCTTAGAGCCCACACGCAGGAGACATCCAGCAAGTGGGGTGGAAACACAGCCTAGCAAGGCCAAGCTTTCCCTGCTCCCAAGGCTCACCAAATCCTCAGTACCAAGGGCCCATCACCCCAACACATGATCTCCCTTCTCCACAAGGCAGGGTTCACTCGGCCCTAACTCCTCCTCCTCCATCATTCCCCAGCTTCTCCCCTCCAGGCCAGTTTCTGGCCTGTGAATTCCTTAAAGTCTCTGAAGTCACTAATGACTCCCACAGCATCTCTGAAAAGACTGTATACAGCCGGATCTGAAAGCACAGCAGTATGCAGCTGGTGCTCAATAAATGTTCAGACCATGACATAAAATCCAAACCACCAGTTATACAACAGGAGCTGCATAAATGCTATGTGTGCACTGTAGGTACGCGACAGATAAGCCAGATATCACAGGTAGCCCTTTTGGTGGAGGTGGTAAGAAAGATGGACATTTGACCTAGGATCCTGGACTGGCTTCATGGCTGCCTGATGCTACAGAGTACTGGACTGGCTGAAGGCCCTGAATCTTAGGTTTCCTGGCTATAACTGGAGGTGTTAAAAACCATGTCATCAGGACATAGCAAGACTCCCCACAGGGATCCAATAAGGTAGCCAGGCATCGCAGACTCTGGGACTTACGCCTGGCATACCAAAGGCCCTAGATATGTCCATCCCTCTGGCCTTGACAGACATGAGGAATTCATTAAAACCCCAGCCTATCTCAGCTGGAGGTCAGTACCCCAGCCATCCTTGCTTGGCTCAGAACAGCTGAGCAGCAGCCAAGTGGGCCCAAATGGAATGTCCCTTTCTCGGCTGGAAAATAAAATAAAAACCAGGGAGGATGCTTTGCTCCTGGTTGCCCTACAGGCAGGGACAGGACTATCAATGCTTTAGGAAGACTCACAGCATCTAGCAGACAGGAGAGGGGTGGGTACAGCTCATGCCCTCTTCCTCAACAGCTGCCCATCTAACAAAACTACCATCCCAGTGAGAGACCAATCACTCCAGCCAGAGCGGCTTTGTCCCACCCTGATTGGAAGCTCCTCCCTATCCTTGGAAATCGCTGGGGACTTAACAGGAAAAAGAAAAGCAATCATTACTTAAAAAAAAAATAAATCACCAGACTCAACAGGGACCCTTGGGACAGAAGCCAGGGCAGAACTACTTAGATCGTCTGAGCAGCAACAAACGGTTGCTAGCCTAAACAGGGCCAAGGAAGGTTGCTCTCTTGGGCTGTGGAGAAAGGGACGAGTGGGGCCAAGAAGGCACTCCCCTGTGGGGAGGCTGGGATCCCACCTGCCTGCCTTGCCCTGCCAAGTCTCACCTTGGAGGCAGCCCAGTCCATCCAGCCTTCCGCACAGGGGTTCACATTCATGAGCACGAGGCCCTCCACCATCTCAGGGTTGTTGAGCTGCAATCAGAGATACAACGTGAGCTATAGCCAAGAGAGAAAAACACTGAGGCTTTGAAGTCAACAGCAGGGGAAACTTGGAGCAGGTGTGGATGGCTCCCTGGCGTTGTCAGTGCAGAACTGAGGTTCTAGCTCAGGCAAAAGTGGACCAGGTCCTCACGAGAGCAGAAGGAAGAAGCCATAGAAGAAAGAATACACTCACATTTTGAGGACATGTCAATCAGGTCCCTTCACCTCACAGAGCCTCAGCTACCTCAGATGTCAACAGTGGTGCAACAGCACAGCCACACTAGAGTGAGAAAGGCCCAGAAATGCCCTCTGGCTCTGTCACCTGAATGCCTCTGTATGTAGGACTCTAAGACCAGTCCAGCATCTACTTAAAGCTGACGCCCAAGCTCATTTGCAGTCTGACAGTATGCCTGAGCTCTATCGAGGCGCTGCACTTAGCAGGCACCAAAATACCTTGAATTGGATGACATGAGCCACTTTAGGAAAACTGGCAAAGTCACAAAGGCTACCTATAGTGCCAGCAGTGGGCATGTCACATTCATTTGTGTCTGACTCTTATGTACACACCATCAGGATCCCAGAGGACCTGGGTCACAAAACCCTGAGCTAACACAATGCAGGATCAGAGGATGCTATGAATGGGAAACCATCCACATTTCCTGCTCAGGAAACAAGGCTAGTGACCCTGTCTACTGGTGGCATTTTATCTTTAGCATGAAAGCATGAGGTGCATGCACAGGTACCCATGTGGCACATGCCACAATGGCCCCAGTGGCTCTCCCTTGGGGCCATTTCTTTTTCCTGTTTGGGTTTTTTTTTATGCTTTTCAAATTTTATTCATTATTTATTTGTGGGTCTGTGTGTGGGTCACATACACAAGTGTGCAGGTAGACACACACAGTGTAACTATAGAAGCCAGGGCAAGGTACAGGAGCCTATCTCTGTTTCTCTCCACTGTGCTCCCTTGAGACAGGCTCTCTCATCAAATAGGAAGCTCACCTTTTAGGCTAGGCTGGCCAGCCAGAGACCTCTCCAAAGTTTCATGTACCTCCAATCCACTCCATACTGAAGTTACAGGCACCTGCAGCCATGCCTGTCTTTTACACGGGTTCTGGGGATTTGAACCCCAGACCTCAAGTCTCTGCACTGGCATAGCAACACTCTTTCCTACTGAACTAGCTCCCCAGCACCTCAATAAATTTTTAAATATAATTTTACAAACTGTAGAGAAACTTACTGCAAAGCGGGTCAGGATGTAGGCGCCAGCTCCTGTCCCCATGCCAATGACACTCTTGAGCCTGGAAACCAAACGGACATTCAGGTCACTGAAGGGAGATGCGATATAGCCCCTGCCTACTCCTATCAACTTCCCTCACTTGCTCCAAAGAGCTCAGCCCCTTAGATATCTTTCTTGAGGATGTCAACAAGCTAGCTCATGCCATGAAAGGCAGGCAGCCCTGATGTGCCCTCCAAGTCCAGAGTTGTGACCTAGAGAGCCTCATCCATCTGCTCCTGTCCCCCTTGCTGCAGCCAGGCTCTGAGATGCTGAGCGATTACAGGAAGGCCCATGAAGAATTTGCCTCACCGCACTCCCATGCTTTATTCTGGACTCTGAAACTTGGAGTGAGAAAAAACTGGGGAGCCATGGGGTTTAACCCTAGGATAGGCTGCAGTAAGAATGGAAAGGGAGCATGTAAGGGTAGAATGAGAGTTCTGAGAGAGAAGCCAAGCTCCCAATGAACAGTATTCCAGAAGGTTCCGTGGGACAAGAAAGCGAGGACGGAGTGGGCATTGGGGCCACTCAAGAAGCAAGACTATGGTCATAGGACAAAGAGGAATGCTGAGCTGGGAGAAGCAGTGGGTACAAGCTGCAGCAAGCTCCTTTTTGGACTCATCTGAGAACTCTAATCTGTATCTTAGTGGTCAGGCTAAGAAAGAGAAGAAGGCCATAGCAGCTGCCTTTTTGACCAAGCTGACAAACTTAGAAGAAAGGGTCCCTGGCTCTTACCCAAACTGGTGAAGGACTCCAGGAAGCATTTCAGCCAGCTGATCCATTGAGGGATACATGTACCTGTGAGAGACATGGAGAGGCAGAGCTTGAGAACCCAGACCCTCGAAGAAACAAGTTGTCTGTACTGGGATATTCTGGAAGTCCAGACATCAGCTTGCCCTTCCACGGAACAATACGGGCATGATATTCCCACTCCTCAGCATCCCCTGTGTGAGGACACTCCCCCCAACTCTGCAGCTTCCTCTGCATTGGTCCTACACGTCTCTTATCAGCTACTTGTGAACCACTTGGCCACGTAGACTCAGAAGATGGCAAGCTGGGAGATCTGTCCTATCTCTGATGAATTTCAGGGAAAAGATGCTGGGAACAGATACGACACAGATCACATGGTATCTCACAGCTGTGGGTGATGTCGGGAAGAAAGATCTAAACCCATGCAGTAGTTCTGGATGGGCACATAGGTCAGGTCCTCTGTGAGGAAAGGGGCTCATGGGAGCCTAGCAGACAGACAGTACGAAGACTCGTGGGTCAACAGAAAAGAGTGTCATGGGTGACCTGAGTTAGGAAAGGACACCGGGGAGGACATGGGTGCTGGGAGGACATGAGAGCAAAGGGAGCCACTCCGTTCAAGTGGTCAGGAAGGGCTTCCTGGAGGAAATGATGCTGAGACAGTGCCAGAACCCAGTGGGGAAATACATCCTTGACAGGGAATGTATGTGGAGAACTTGGAAAGAGCTGGAAGGAGCCCAGATGGTGTGACTTTACTTAACTGAAGAGAGCTTTAGGAGAAGGAGCAAGGACATGGGCCTGCTTTGAGAGTGGCTATACCTCAACTTGGAATCTCACAAGTACAAAATGTAAAGCTGCCTAACTATGAAGGATTCCACTTCCTGTCAGCTTCCTGGGGCTGGGTAGACAAGAAATGAGTGGCAGATTCCCAAGCAGGAAGTAGATTCCAAAAGGGAGAAGACAGCCACTGATCCCCAATCCTGCTTTAGTGACAACCAAGACAGGGAGTGTCACCTAGTCTCAACTCCAGAGGGCAGGGGGAAGCTACATCCTGTTCTAACAGTGTTCTTTCTACCTTAGGCACACTGAAGTCGCCTGGTAAACTTGGGGGCACACACCCTACATCTTATTCGGCAGGTAAAGTTCACATTTTTCTGTGAGAAAGGCAAGTCTAGGAACATCATGAGGCTTCACTTGGGTGATAAGATTACGCCTCCACATGATCCACCCCCCACCATCTCATAGACACTTGTCCAGGCTGACTTAGCAGAGAAAGCCCTGGTATTGTCAGCTGATTAAGAGTCTACAATATGCCATTGTTGAACAGGTTCTTTAGGCCTGGGACTGTCCCTGAGGGGCTAGGTGTCCCTTCCCTTCTTCTCTGATAAAAATTAAAAAACAAAACAAACAAACAAACAAAAAACTGGAACCAGTAACAAAAGAGGGCATCTGTACCCTGGACAAGGAGCCTGGATTCACAAGAGGCAGAAGCCTCCAGTGCAGACTAGAGCTGAAGCCCAGCTTTCCATCCCTACTGTGTGGCCTTTCACAAGCTCTGAAGCCCTCTCCATGCCTTAGCATCTTCCAAGAATAAGCTGATAACCCCAGCCACAGACTACTGGCTGAAAAGGATTAAGTGAAATTGACATTTGTCATTGGGAAGCATGGCAACGGTTTTGTCCCTCCCTCCCCTTTTCTTTTTCCCTGTGTAGGGTTTCCCTACTGCCCAGTTGGGTCTGCACAGGAGAGACACAACTGTCTCAAGCCAGCCTAACTGGAATGTGGAGTCAGGGTTTACTGGACACAGTATCTCCATCTTGAGATAGGAAGAATCCTGGAGAATGATGGCAGCCACACACCATGTTTCAATGTACTCCATTAAATAGGGCTGGAGAGATCGCTCAGTGGTTAAAGCTCTTGCCACACAAGCGTGAGGACCAGGGTTTGGATGCAAATCCTGGGCGAGCATGGTGGCCTGCCTGTAATTCCAGCCACAGAAGGTGGAGACAGGGCATCCCTAAAGTAAAGCAGCTAGAGAGATTAATCATTATCAGTGTACTTGGGTTTGATTGAGAGACCCTGCCTCAATGGATAAAGTAGACAGTGATTGGGAGTGAGTCCCCACATCAACTTTGGTTATCTACACATAAATGTACATAAGTGCACATGCACGCACACACACAAAAAAATGTATACACACATAAATGCACAACACACAAACACAAATGGAAGAAGGAACAAGTTAAAAGGTAAATGCCATATTTTATACACAGTAGCCATAAAAAGTTGTTGAAATAAAATATATTATCTTGAGTTTTCTTTCTTTCCTTCATAAAAACCTTTTTTGTAATGAGCTCAAACTAATATCAAACTAGTGAACCTCCTGCCTCAGCTTCTCAAGCGCTACGATTCCATGCCCAGCTTAGAAATAGTAAATCTAGCATTTTGCCATAGCTAATTTTTATTTTATGCTGATTGACATTTCCCACTCCACCTGCACCCCCACCTGCTCCTGGGGTGAAGGTCTCTGCTCTTACCCCACTGGGAAGGAAGGGGCACCATCCTGTTGCCCAGGGGCATCCACATGGCAGACAGCAAAATGTTGTGTGATCTCCTGCATGTCCTCAGAGTTGAAGAGGGGGTTGTAGCAGGTCTTGTCTGCAGGACATGAGAAAGAAGGTAGGAGAGGGGACTAGCAGCAAAGCACACTCATTTACTCCTTCACTTGGTGGCAGCAGGGCGGAGCTCCCAAGAATGTGCACAAAGAGTCACTATAGTGTCCTAAAGATGTTTGTGCTGATGGCTGCATGGCTCTGTGGGGATATCAAAGGCTGATGCATGCAATTTCTAAGTCACTGTAACAGGTTGTTAGGTGGCAAAGTCACTTGCTTCCCGTCTCCAGAGCATCCTGTACTAATAGCTTTGGACCACACACAGTGTGACTCAGGATTTTCCAGGCTGAGGCAAGAGTTCCTTCTGAAATAGCTCCAAGAAGTCCCCAAAGCCGAAAGAGAAGCTGACTACCACCAGCCCTCCCTCGCTGGCATTTCCCTCCCCAGGTGACCTAGCTCTCCAAACTCACGGTTCATGCCAATGTCGTGATACGTGAGGATGACTGGGCGGTTGCCCTTGGGAGTCCCACACAGTGTGACATGCAGGGAGCTGTGGAGAGTCTCAATGTCCTGCTCCTGAGGAGAAATCACAGACAGACGCCCATCAGGTGGGATTCACAGCAGCAGTGTGACTGACTCATTGACTGTGGACACCTGCCATGCTCCCAGCTGTTCTGAGGATGTCCCAAGTACACACCTCCTTTGGTCGCCCAGAGCTCTGCACTGGCAGCCGGAGATGTCTGAGGCCAAAAGAAGCAGGGAAGGGAAGGGAAGTGAAGAGAAGGGAGGGGAAGGGAGGGGAGGGAAGGGAAGGGAAGGGAAGGGAAGGGATCCATTCTGGATTGACCATGAACCTGCAGTGATCCACCCAAATCCTTTCTCTCTCCTACTCCACTCTGAGGCCAGTCCTCAGTAAACCATAGTCTTCCCCATACACTCCCATGAAAGCAAAGAACAGGTCTCTCCTTCTTCTGCCCTCAAGAAGACAGGCTCTACCTTGGTTCCAAGCCCCAGCTCCCTGTGGGCTGATTTTCCCTGCCATTGTCACCTGAACCTCCTCTGCATCTAGATGGTTGTGAGCCTCGATGACTTTCTGTGACCCTGCCTTTGTCCCAGGCTGTCTGTCCTCTTTGCTGTCAATGAGGGCTTCTGAGGACCCAAGACACACATCTCCCAGGAGCAACACCTTCCTCTTTGGATGTGGTTAGCTCTTGGCTGCCTTCCCTAAGTCATCTGGGGACATTGAGGCCTTCCTTGTAGCTGGAGCATTTCTTTCCAGGTCATCTCTTGCAGGAACCCTGTGGTGCTATGTGACACTTTCATCCACAACTGGTGATCAGAGACAGGCAGCTGACACAGAGGCAGGTGCACCAGTCAACCAGCTGTGTTTCCCTGAATTTTTCACTCCCCATATGCACAGAAGTTGGAAATATCAGAGCCTTCTTGCAACCTCCAGGCCACTATAGACCGACTTGCAACAAATGTGAGACTAAAGGACACTGAAAATTCCAGGTGCCACCAACCTTCTCCCAGATTCTAGGACCCCCACAAGCCCCTTGAGGTGGGAGACAAGAAACAAGATTGGCACTCATGGTATAATGTAAGAGGAGAAAGAATTGGGAGTCACTCAGGAACTGTGGTCTGGGAAGTCACCCTAACCTGTCTTGGGAGCAGCCTCACTCCTGCAAGACTTTGGAAGAACAGAATAAGACAGTGAAGCCCATGGGGACAGGGATTCCCCAACTGGGGCACTCTTGGAGCACAAACAGACATGTATGCATATACAACAGATACAGGGGTGTGTACTTGTACCCCAGGGCTCACGCCTATTCAAAAATAGCAGCCCACATGTGTGTGTAGGAGAACAATGCATCTGGGTGAACTAGTACAACATGGCACATGGATGGACAAGCACAGCAGCAATCATGGATGTATGACTAATGCAGTTCACATGAATGTACTGGAACTGCAGTGCTCACAGACTTACTGGTAAAGCAACACACGTAAATATACTATTACAACACTGCACATGGATATGCATGTACTCGTTTTCAGTAGAGCAGGGAATGCTTGTGTCCTAGTATACAGTACACACAGATGACTGTGAACAGCGGTACACATGGATGTATTAATATAGCAGCACACATGGGTGTACTAGTAAAGGAACATACATGAATTTACTAGTACAAAACAGAATGAGCCTTCATTCCAGGCTCCCACCTCCAGAGTACGGTGTTTGAGTGCTATGTTTTCTTTTTTTGCTGTTTGCACATGCTGGAGATGGAACCCAGGGCTTCGCTCACACCCACAAGCCGAGTACTTAACCACTGGGCTACACCTGAAGTCCCCAGTATGCATATTACCAAGGCTTCGCCCGAGGTGATTGTGGTCATGCACATCTTAAATCCCAGTGCAAAAAAGGGTAATGCAGGAGGATGGAGAGTTTGAAGACAGCTTGGACAACATACTCTCAAACACACACAAACACACACACACACACACACTCAAGAGCTGGGCCTGTCCCCACCAAGGCAGAGAGATGCAGGGGTCCTAACCCTGAAGATTTCTAGAGCGAGCAAGCTCAGAGCTCTCCCCTCCCCACTCTATGAAATAAGAATTTGAACCTGTGGCAGTGTGATACACCCAGCACAGGGCAGGCCTTGGAACAAGCACAGATTGGCACTAACAGGCGCAGACAAGCCCAGCCAGGTACAGGCAGCCACAGGCAGCCACCAGAAGACACCATCAGGGATAGGTAGGCACAGAAAAGCAGGAACACCTGCTCCTTGAGTCCCTAGCACAGGGGCCTCCTGATCCATATGCCTTGTCACCCCCAAAACAAGACCCCTCCCCTTGGGGAACACAAAGTCCAGTCCTGCCTCCCTCCCCTCTTTAACTTCAGGCTCAGCACTTCTTTTCTGCCTAGAGCATGCTCTGGAAAAATCCATAGGACAGGAGCATCAGCCCAGCCCCATGGGACGCGGGTCATCTGCTAGCCCTGAAGCCACCATGGTAACAATGGTCCATTGTGGGGCCACATTCTTTATTGTCTTCAGGGCTAACCCACATGGCTCATTCTAAAAATAGAAGCCCTTGTCCCATTTGATAAGCCTTCAGGGCCTCAGCTCTCAGAAGGGAGAACATGTCCCCAACACAGGCTCCTCAGCAGCAGTGATGGGGAGGAGAGTTGGAGCACAGCCAGGCAGAGGGGACCTTAGCACCCACTAGCACTAAGACCACCTTTAGGGGTGGAGATGCATATCTGACTTTGGCTAACCTCTTTAGAAGCCTTATAGATTATGAATTCAACACGAAGGGTCTCTCCTCCACCCAAGAATAAAATACTGCACTGGTGTGGCTTTCTGTTCTACAGAGACGCTGCCTGTGCACAGCAGGGCTCAGGGCTGCAGGGAAGTCAGAACTGTGTGCTGCTTTACCTGTCCTCGTCCCCTGTGCTGGGAGTCATCAGGAGACACTTCTGGCTGGGATGCTGTGGGACCGGTCTCTTGTTCCTCCAACTCTAGAGTGTCACACTCAACACTACAGCAGGTCAGAGGCAGAGAGCAAGAGACCCAGCTCAGAGGTCATACGACCGGGAAGACATGAGACAAAAGCCATCTCTCACTTGCTCTGAAAAGCCTAGAAGCTCATTTTCTTTGGGGTGGGTGATATGTAGGTGTCAGGGAGGATCATGGTAATCACTCCATCTACCGCAGACCCCGCCTCAAGCTTCTTCACGTGTTCTCATGGAAACCACTGACCCCACTACCTAACAACTGCCACCATCCGGCCTAGATGAGGAAACCGAGGCTGAGAGAGGTCAAGCCACTTGCCTGAAGTCACACAGCTAGGATGGTGGCACAGTGTTTGCACTAATCTTGGATTTAGACAGCCTGGTTCAAAGCCTGGTCTCTGAAGGTCCAGTCTCTACTTTGTGAAGGTGAAGAAGTTTAGAAATGCAGTAAGTAAGCAACACAACTCATCCGGTGACTTCCTGGGGGCCGCCTGCAAGCTGGGTCCCTGTGTCTCTTCCCAGTAGCTTGAACCCATGTGTGGTGACATGTGCCCATGGGAACTGGGAGTAACTAACACCGGTTCTTGCCATTATGCTAAAGCGTGCACCTGTTCTCCCTGCAGGACACACACCTGTCCTCAACACACCTGTCCTCGCTGCTGGGCACGTGCCTGTGTGGATAAAGTATCAGACACAGAAAGATCTCATCACAAGCCCCACCTGCCTAGAGAGGCCCTTCCCACCACCACACCATGCCCAGAACACACACACACACACACACACACACACACACACACACACACACACACACACACACCCTTGTTCTCTCGGCTGTACCTGATATCATCACAGGTACCCATTCATAGGTACCTACCCAAACCAGACTGGGGACTTCCAGAGAGAAGCCCTGGCCCTGAGACAGAGAGGGTCCAGCCTGGATACTTAGAATTCAACGGCCCATATAGCCAATGGGCCAGCAAAGAGACATGCTATTGCCTCTAGTCTACACTGCCTGCAAGTAGGGAATTAGCACTTAGAAATATCTCCAAAGAAACATCCCTCTGGCTGCCAGACCCGGCCTGAGAGGATGAACCCAACAACAGACTCTCTTCTGGAGGCCTGAGATGGGGAGTATCTGATCTACATGAGAATCCCAACTGTACCCCAACCTGAATATGTCTAGCAAATCTCTCCTTTCTCCCAGCTCTTTTGTGTCCAAAGATGGTCAGGAAACATTGTTGTAGCTTGAGAAATGCCGGCAGAGCTCTCTGAGGTTTCCCGGGGACTTTGAAAACTAACAGATCAATACTGGAACTTTTTTACTTTTCTTTCTTGCCCTTTCACCTGCTTCCTGTCCAGAACATGTATGGGATGCTTGGTGATTCTGCAGCTGTGTTATAAACATGAGGTCAGAAGCTACATACTTGGAATGGTGGAGCAGGAAGGTGGAAGGAGTCTGGGGCTGTGTGATAGTCATTTCTTGCTAGTTATAAATAGCAACCATGCTTGTTTAGGGAGCTGTGATGTGAGAGATATTAACGCTAGTGTGTGTCCACTATGTACCATTGTTATAAGTTATCAACCATGTCTAAGAATCCCTGCCCTTAACCGTAAGCCTGGGGCTGCTCTAGTTTCATTTCTGCTGTGACAAACACCAAAAGCAGCTTAGTAAGAAAAAGGTTTATTTCAGCCTACAATTCTACATTACAGTCCGTCCTGGAGGGAAGTCAAGACAGAAACTCGAAGGCAGCCCTGTTTGCTATTCTGCACAAGGCTAAGTTTCCCAGAATCTTAGGCCATAGTAAAAGCATGTCAGGAAACACAGAGAACACTGTTTGCAGGCTGGTCAGCCGTTTTGCACTTAGCTAACTTTCTTATATGGCTCAGGACTACCTGCCTAGGGAACGGTGCCACCCACTATGCACTGGACTGTCCTACATCAATTAGCAATCAAGACAATCCCCCACAGACATGCTCATAGGATAGCATGAGAGTCTATTCCCAGATAATTCTGTCGTGTCAAGATGACAGTTAATGCTAACAGAGAAACAGGGGGCAGTACAAACCTGCCTCTCCCCAGGCTGTCGCCACGACTGAGACCCAGAAGTGCTTTGCACATTGCTACCTCTCTCCATGTTTGTTGTTATGGCAACTGCAAGAAAGGTGATTACTGAGGAGACAGAGTGGCTTAAGTCACTGGCTGGATAATCTATAGCTCTAGACACCAGCTGCTGCAGCTGCCATAATCTCATTCTTCCCAGAAGGACCTGGGCAGACACTAGAGGATGGTGTTCTCCCAGATTCTAAGGCAGTATGGGGTATGGACCACCCACCCCTTCCCCAGACCAGCAAGCTTAGGGTCAAGTCACACCACAGTGGGGACACTGGTAGACGAGACTATAAGGACTCAAGGCTCAGCCACCCTTTGTGTCACCATCCCACCAAGACAGAGAAGAGAAGCTGCAAGTTATGGTTGTTCGGACTTTGCGTCAGCCCAGGGCCCAGAAAATTCCTAGGGTCACAGTGAAAAGCCAGAGGCTCCAAGGAGGGCAAGCAGGGGAAGAATGCCTCTGGGACAGGGAAAAGAAAAAGGAGTGACCAACTGCTACCCCACAAGACAGTAGAGAAGCACAGTGGCCTGCTCATAGGATCAAGGGACATGGATGGAAGTCTGGCAACACCTTTTGAGGTAGTGACTCCACCCCCTTGTTTCAGAGAAGAACTAAGCCTTGGTGAAGAGAAGCAGGCAACTAAAGACAGGAGCCTTCTGTCTATGGCACTCCAGTTACCAGATATCAGTCTACCTGGGTCAGCCTGACAGATCCTGACCTGGGGCAGACATGTCGGCACAGCTCTAAGCCTTGGCCTCGATAGCTTTCTTTACTGTTCCAGGGGGATGTTGCTAGGAAACCCCAGAGCAGGCAGCTGGCTCATCTAACCCATCCAGATGTGCATCCCTGCCATCTGCCAATGGGGTTGGTTTCTGAATCCCAGAAGCTTTGTTGGGAAGTGAGACCAGGAAAAGGAAAAGGATAGGAAAGGGGGGTTAAGAACTCTCAGCCTTCTGTGGGAGTTCTGCCCCCTCTAACCACGGGGAATGAAAACAAGGAACAAACGTGTAGAGAAAAAAAACCTAGTCCAAGATGGCTGCTTATTGGGCTTTCCCATGAGCTAATGGGCTTGCAACAGAAGGGGAAAGGACACAGTCTCCAGTCTGGCTTGCTCCAGGGAGACAAGAAGCTGTAGGAAGTAGGAACTAAGCTCAGGACTCCCCAAGGCCAGCCACCCTCTCTGGCCCTCTACCCTCCAGGAGGCCCTGCAGGGAACAGCTGCTCATTTTCCATAGTGGTCTGTATGCTGTGCGTGCTAACATATTTCCATGGAAACCAAATCAGATGAAGCCATTTGAACAAGCACAAGGCCTAGGTAGAAGGCATTCACCACTGAAGACCTAATAGCAAAAGCCAATCAATCTAGAGCCAGAAGTGAGAGAGTGGACCTGAGGCCCCCTCACCTTAGCCCCCAAAATACTTGCAGAGGAAACTCTGGGTCTGGATGTAGGAACTGAGTCGGTATCAACACTCATCTCATCACGGCATGACTTCCCCGGGGTCGTATCTTAGATGTTCACACAAGGAGAGAAGGGCCATTTTCCTTACCAGTTGTCATGAGACTCACATATGACCATTTGTGGAGAGCACAGGGCAGTTTCCAGACGACATTTTGTGTTAAGAAGTCAGCTCTTTCAACTTCACTACCTTCCTGGACTACTGTGTTTTCAGGAGTCAACCTGGACTTAAACTTAGGACTATCCCGATAGTACCCCTGGGCATCTTCACACAGATCTCTCTGCAAAGATTGGTGACATTGTGTGTGACCTAACTAAGGAAGCCCTGGGACAGCCAATGATTTAGACAGACCAGTCCATTTGGAGCACTAGGGCAGAGCTGGACAATCTCAAAGGCATCTGCCAGTTTTGATCATCTTAAATTCTAGGATCGTCGTCAAAAGAAACAAGCTCAAGTCCCACCACTGCCACAACCCCCACTCATCAAACTTAACAGTAAGAGAGCCAATATCCTCTGAGGACAACTGTCCCAGCAGGACCAGTTCAAACTGTATCCTTCCTAAAGGCACTACTGTAGGCTAGCAGCCACCAGTAGGCACACTAAGGGACCCAGACACCATTTAGCAAAGGGACATGCATCAATACGAACTCAAACAGTGCCCATCTCAGACAAGCAGACCACTCCAAGGTGACAATGGCAGAGAGACATAAAGCCCACTTGGTCAGACAGTCAAGCTCTCTCCAGAGAGAAGCTGTCCTGCTTCTTGGCGACAGGTCTGGTTAGCGCTGAGCAATGGAGCATACGTTTCTACTCACGAAAAGGATATGTCAAAAACTTAAACTCTCAAGACCATGGGAAAGGGAGAGTCAGCTAGGTTCACTGAAAATGCCAAAGCAGGAGCTGTTCTACATGTAGGAGCTCACACTGCCTTCTAATGGGCCCGGTAGGCAGCTGAGTTCCTCAAGCCAACTCCCATGAGATGGGAGGAATAGGAAGTGGATGAAGGCACTGAGTGGTTGCCAAGAAGGCCCAGACATCCTGAGCCTCATAGCACTTCCCCCACCCCAAAGACTTAACAAGAAATCAATGGAATTGTGCAAGCCATGTGGTTGGCCAGACAGACCAAAGAGGTGTGGCAGAGGTGAGCCGCAGTGCAGTCTTAAGGACAGGGAATCCCCAAGTCTAGAACTGTAGGAAAGTTCTTCAGGGGAGAGTTCCAGCCAAGGTGAACTCATGGACCCACCTGACCGATGCTGTCATGGTCTCATCATTCATGCAGGGACAATGAGATGATAACACAGGTCCCTGAGTTTTCATCAAGAGCACAGGGCACCTGCCCTGCTTGTCCATGGACATCGTGGCAGATGAGTGGCATCATTTTACTACAATATGACAAGTTTTGGGGTTATGAAGCTATATGAAATTAGCAAGTCACCAAAATACAGCTGCTATGTGTCCCCACTTACACAAGGAGCTTGGAAACAACAAACTCAAGCAAGGAGAAATGGAGGTGGAACGGCGGGGGAGAGGAGAACATGGACTTTTAAATTTTATGCATTTACTGACACCAGACCACACACTTAAAAGTGGTAAACATGTCACCTATTCTGTGTATTTTACCACAGTGAAAATCAGAGGAAACCCACAATATATGTTGGGGTGTGTTCTGCGTGAACTAGCACTGTTGTTATAGCCCCAACTTTACCCTCTCTATAATTACAAAGGCTATAGACTTCCCATATCACAAATGAGGAAACTGAGGCTGGAGGGACCGGATTGATAACCAGAAAAGGACAAGTGGTCCTTGCATCCCACTCTCTCTGAATCCACACACACCCCAAGAACAGATAATTACTAGACCAATCATGCACTGAGCAGGAAGGCCCACAGAGTAAAGAAAGCAAGTCACCAGGCTCTTATCAGGGAGAGGCTTGTGTGGCTCAGCCCTGAGGGCACAGGTGGGCCCCCCGAGACTCTCACTTACAGCTATGTTCAGCCCACACAGCCAACTAAATAACCAAGGTCTCAGGGGACAGTTTCATGGCTCTTACTACCCTGGGATAAGAGGGCATAATGATTAGAAACAAAATCAGGTGTCACAATCTTAGCCACCACCAATATACAACTTCTGCTCTTACTCTCTCTATGTCTCCAGCAGGACAGAGCAGGGCTGAACAAGATAAACCAAAGTCCTCAGGATATTCCATTGACCTCCAGCTCAGCACAGTACCTGCCCATCCCTGAGTCCTAGAGAGTGAGGTGGGCGGTGTGGAGTTCTGGACATTGCATACAAAGCAAGGAGAGTGAACATACAAGCTTAATACCTGGAAACGAGACAAAAAATGTGCACTTCTGCCTGTGTAGTCAAACCTTGACCTGGTGAGACACCCAGTGCTACCACTTTGACCTCCATCTGAGCTAGGTGGACACAATGCTTCTCCTGATTGTTGAGGAGTTAAAGGAGGTACTGGCTGGGAAGCTTTGGCATGGTACCTTGCATATGAGAACAGGCAGTGGCTTTATCAATACCACCCAGACATCTGTGGGTCGGAGACAGGAAAGGACAGGCTGTGACACTGCCTCCTACAGCAACCACAGGGTGGCCTCTGGCAAGTCACTCTCCAGAACTGTCTCTCCCCTTCTTAACAAGAATGTGGGTGGAACTGGGGGCACCAGGATCTGTGCTCTCCTTGGAGACCAAGATGTGTGTTCTGGGTGCTGGGCACAGCCAATGAAATGATTCTCCCAAATCCTCAACCATCCGATGAGCAATGGACTAGATCACAGGGAGGCGAATGGAATATATGTAATCAGGCAGTGGTGGGGGTGGAGTGACAAACAGTCCTCAGCGGGCCCCTTCCTAGATCCTTTGCACCCAAGGAGCTGCCCCCATCCCATGCATTGGCCTCTCCTGCTTCTGCAGACAAGGCCAGTGGACCGGTCTACTTGTTTGTCTCCCATCTCTGATGGGATGCATACCGAATGCATACTACCTTATTAATTTGGGGGGACGTCTCCTGACGTTCCCACCCATGGATCCTTAGAAGCATGTTTCTGGCCTGACTTCATGTCTTTTCACCCACCAAGAACATGTAGATAAGGAAGCTAGTGGCTAAAAGGCCTTCCGGATCTTAAAGGCTACTTCTGCCCACTCTTCCTTGCAGGTCACAGCTTTTTCTTTGAGCTACCGCTGGAAGTCCTACTGGTATCTTGGCTGTCACAAGATGAGAGGCACAGCCAGGGTAGCGAGAGCTCCACAATAGCCCCAGGCATGTGTCTCAGCAACACCAGTCATCACCCAGGCAACATGGAGTCTCCCAGCAAGAAATGATACAGAGCCCATCAATTCTTGGCCTTCTGACTGAGATTAAGTGGGGATGAGAAATTTGTGCCCAGGGCTCTTGTGGAGACTGGATGAGCACTTCTCACAGTTAAACTATTAAGTTAAGACTCAGAGTGCTCATAACAATGCTTAGTACACAGTTAAGTACCAGAACATTCTTATGTTTATTGGACGAAGCTTACTCAGGAAGGGGAAGTAACTTGTCAAAGGCACAGAGTTTGACAAGTTAGCTAAAACTAACAGTGCTGCATACTCTTAAAAAGGTCAGTTTCTTCAAGATGCTGAGGTCTGAGATCTGCTCTAACCTCAGGCAAGTCTCAGTTTGGGTGGATTCCCATAGAATGCAGAGATGACAGCCGTACTGGAAATTTATCAACTACAGACAGAGACTGGGGCAGCCAGGGCACTGGGAACTGGGGCTGTGTGTCCAGAAGACTCCTCTGGAGGGGAGAAGGCTAAGCTGCTTCCAAACAGGAGCCCTGAGGTGGAAACCACAACATGATCCTCCAGGTATCCTCATTTTGCCCAGGGTACAGGCTTGTGAGGGTTCATAATTCCATGGGCATCACCTTCCAAAGGAAGCAAGTGTCGTCTCTGTATAGCATTCAGATGGTCACAGTCCTTGGCTCAGGGCTCCTGCTCAAGAGCCACGATGAGTGTATGCTTGTATAATAAAACCCCTCAGGGTCTTCTGCCAGCTGCACAAGTGCGAGCTAGACTATTTACCTCTGCTTTGGAGACAGACATGTCCCCTGCTTTACAGCATTATTGGGGTTCAGAGGGAAATCTCTGCACTGTTAAGGTGCTACCTTTCTTAGTGGACTCCAAGGCTTATACACAGCAATAGCTTACTACCCCCTTCCTGTTGCCATCTCCGTGGCATAGGTTGTCCTCACAGGAGAACAGGCAGAAGCCATGGCCTCAGACCCACACTGGGAGTCAGAGTACCCTGCAATCAGACTGATACTACACCCTCAAAGACCCACTTCATACCTTCATACAATTTATGGGAACCTACGATGGAACTAAGCAAACTTCTAACCCTTGTTCTAATTTTTTCATTTCCTTCTAGAGTCAAGGCCAGAATCCCCACCTCTATGTGGAAGGATGAGTGTACATCAGAGAAGGAGCCCCAGAAGGATGTCACGGAATGTTTCCTTCACAAATGTCAAAGTCAAGATGTGTGGGTGGGAACTGGTGGAGATCTAGGTGAGCATGCCTGCAGACAACCTACATGTGCCTATCCCAGCCTCCATGGTACTCACGCTTGGGAAGGATGGCACCGGGAATTGTTCAGACCAGGGTTTCTCCACTCTCTACAGATGGCTCTTAGGCAAAGCTGGAAACACACCCCTGACTGGCCCTCTAGCTGATTCTGAGTGGGCTAGATACTCCAACCTTGGGTAAAGGACCCCAGTTTCCGATTTGCTAGCACAGCCAAGATTAGTCCATCTCCACCTCACAGGGTCCCAAGTCCACTGGACTTCTGTTATTTCCCCCCCCATACCCCAGCTCTCCAGGGCCACACAGCAGCATGTCTGTCTGCCCTCCTGGGGGCTGCTCAGCTCTCGCCTCCCTGACTGGAACTCAGATTAGCTCCCTCCAGAGGAAGCTACAAGGTGTGGAGATGGGCTGAGCTCAGTCCCTGCTCTCTGCTGGCTCCACATATAAACAGCAATCCACTTCACACTGACAGGAAGAAAAAAGGATGGGCAGAGGCGGACCAGGGGATAAAAATGGAAACCCACACCCTCTACTTGCCTGGACATCGAATTCTTGCAGGAGGCCAGTGATGGTCTGTGGAGAGATGACAGAGTCATGGTTAGTTTCCTCGGTTAGCGACAAACATTGGCACTCACAGTCCTCTCTGGTGCCTGAATCTGAACTCTGCTCAGTGGGCTTCCCTTAGTCCTTGCAAAGAGAGACTGCTTCACCTCAGGGAGCAGCAAACCCGTTGACAATTGGCCCATCTGCTGGGTCCTTTTCTGAGAACAGATAGCCAAAAGAGACCCGAAGGTAGGAACGGGTCACAAGTCTGATTGACAGAACACTGCAAGTCGCTATCCAGTTCCTACAGACACCCACATGCTGGACTCCCGGAACTCAAATGGCACCATGTCACTTCTGTGCTTGCAATTTCCTCGGGCCTGACAAGGTCTGCACTCTGTATTTAAATCCAGTCTTTTGTGGGGACAAGGGGATCAGGGAAACTTCAAAGCGTTTCCCTCAATCTATAAAATAAATTTCAACCCCAACAGCTTTCATCCTTGAACAGTTTTCTGTGACAGGAAGGTCTTGACTCCGCTGTAGCCAGGGCAGTGTGGTTCTGGGAGGACCTGGAGCCTCACTGGTCCAGCTAGCATCTGTTAAGGATTGCTACTGGCTTATTTTCTGAGAGGATTGAATGCAAAGCGTAGAACGCCAGGTGCCAGTCGGAGCCATGAGCCTCCAGTACAGAAGATGGCTCAGCAGTGCCTACTGCCCAAGAGGCCAGGGGAACAAAGCAGGGTGCAGAGGGCCACAGGGGCTGGAAAACTGTAAACCAATCATAACAGATGCCCTGCTGCAGGGCCTATGACTGGGTGATAGACAAGAGCATCAAGAGTCACTAAATGTGGATTGAAACAAAGGGGATCAATGCCTGTACTGTGTGTGTGTTTTCCATAGATTTGTTTATATGCTATGCTCTTGTTCACATGTGTGCATGTTATGTACAATGAATGTGTATTCATCATAAACATGACTATGTATGCCATGTATGTGTGTGTCCACTACAAGCACAAGATGGGGTAGCCTGAAGCAGTTCCACTCACTCACCTCCCCTTTTTCCACCAGAGGCTTCACCTCGGCGAGATCCACGTCCTGTAGCTCTCGGGACATGTCCCTGCTATTACACACCTACCAGGAGAAAAAGGCCAGGAGGTCAGCACTTCCCAGAAAGATAACCTTCTTGGAATAAGCTAACACATGAAGAGAACAAAGAGAAAGGCCAAGCCTCCCCACTGCCCCCCAGCTCTTCCCACCCACAGCCACGCCCATGCCGTGGGCTACAAGGAAGCCCTCTGTCCTCAACCTTTCCCAGGCTTCCTAGCGGAACTGGGTAGGAGATTTCTGAAAGAGGAAGCAGGTTTACAGTCAAAGCTACAACAAAGTAGGCGGACAGAATCAGGTGCCACATCTAGGCCAGACCCATCAAGCACACCCCATGCTTCATGATACATTCTAGAAGGAGACCCCTTTACCGATTCCAAAGCCAGACATCCTCAGATTAACCATCAAAAGACCAAAAAAACCCTGGGTATCACCACCAGGGCAAGCAGGAGTGCCAACAGGGATCTTCCTGGCTCACACTGGGACACACACTCCCATAGTTCAAGAAATAAGGGCTACAGAAACAGACAGGTGCAGAGCTCAGAGTTGCAGGAAATTCTGGCCTAATGGGCTTGTGGGGAGAGGAGAGGTCAGAGGGTGATACCCACAGACCTAGGAGATAAATAAACAGACTTCTAGATCCACGGTCAAGTTGGAAAAGTAAATGCCCACGGAGAGCAGACATAGATGAGGCTCAAGGAATTCTGGAAAACAGAACAGAAGTGTCCCAGAAGGTACACAGAGTTCTGGGGCAGGGGAGAAAGCCAAGACTCAGACCCAGGGTATGGTCTTCTAACTACCTGCAGGCAGAGTCTGAGTTAGAAAGAACCCCAGCTGCTCAGGACCTGTAGATCTTACAGTAAAGGGAGCTAAAGTCTCCAAAATTCCTGAGAACCAGCTGCCCAAGCCCACAGGAACCCTGTGACTCTCATCTACAGGTCAGCCTGCAAGAGCAGCCATTCTAATACACACCCAAGCCAAAACATGGCATGCCGTGGGTGGACGGGGTGTGCTGGTCTGGGGCCCCAACGGGACTCTCTCCAGTAGATAACCACCTCACAAGAATGTCTTTATGCAGCCTTTGGGGTCTGGGATCCAGAACATTTCAAAAACAAAGTCAGTTTTATATCTGTGAACATTCCTGGGCCTCGGCCAGCTCAGAGGCAGCAGGCATGAAAAGCTACGGTCTGAGAGTCTTGCTAAATCAGCATGTTCACAGTCCTGAGACCTTAGCTGTGGGATGCCTCGCCTACACAGCCTAGAGAGACCTTCCAAAAGCCCTGGGCTCTGGCAACACCAGCTCTCATGCTGAGAGTGGAGGACTTCACAGTTCACAGGGATCTCAACATAATTCTGCTCAGCAGAGAGCCCAGGGTGAAGCTGAGGTCTTCAACTTTCCCACAGGGTGGGTTCCGACAAGCCCTCTTTGGCCCTTGACTGTGTGAGCATCACCCATTAGGTAGCACCCTGCCTTGGGCTCTAGCTTCCCACCTCCAGCAGTTATTTCAATTCCCCTCGGTTGGTCACTGACCCATAGAACAAAATGCCCTGCGCACTTCCTCTGCACTTACATCACACACTGTAGCCTAGCTCAGTTTGGTCAGTTCTCCCAGGTTCTAGAACATAATGCCAGCCTTCACCAGCTCTCTCCTCCTTTAGAAACTAAAAGAGATCAAAGCATAGCCTCTGGTTCCTTCCCTGAACTTCCTGATTCACCCACCTTTCACCCTTTCTCCTTTCCCTAGACCACAGGATGGAACAGTCTCTCTACACCTCAAGCACTCGCCAGTCTGCTCCTTGGAACCATAAAGCCCTCTTCTGACAGGGCTTCAACCAACTCAAGGTCTGATGGAAGTCCAAAGGTGAAGGATATTAAATATTGTCTCCACTCTGATTGATTTGTCTCCGAGAGACCCTTTTGCAGTACTTCAAGACCTTTTTTGGTTTTGTGTTTTCAAGTCAGGGTTTCTCTGTGTAATAGCCCTTGTTATCCTGGAACTAGCTTTGTAGACCAAGCTGGCCTCGAACTCACAGAGATCCACCTGCCTCTGCCTCCCAAGTGCTGGATTAAAGGCGTGCACCACCACTTCTTTTGATTTTCATTGATGGAATGCTACTGGGATTCATTTTGATGAGCAGAGACCAGGGACACTGCTAAAGATCCTCCAATGCACAGGACAGTACCACGGTAAAGACCGCCTGACCCACAATGCTAACCATTTAGAGTGTGAAGACTCAGAAGCTGGTGGGGAAAGACCACTTCTTCCAGAAGGCCAGGGGGCATGCTTGGGGACAGAATGCTCTACATGTGAGAATACCTGTGCTATCCAGGTCACTGTTTCCCAGTAACCAAGACTGTGCCGTAACCAGGACTACAGACACTGGGCTACCACAGGCTACCTCTATTCCATATACCCATCAGCTGCTGGGACCCAGAGTATCATCCTGCAGGTGCATTCCCTAACTGGCTTTGGCAGCCCAGCAAAAGCATCTCCTAAATGTTTATTTTTCCATATGCTTCTGTACAAAGATGATCTTTTTAGGACACTCAGTGTAGAGAAACAGATTAAAAAGCAACAACAGGAAACTTGGATACAGCCAGAGCTACAGGTATGGCCATTCTGTGGACCCTTGTCCTCCTCTCCATCCCTACCCTTTCTGCTTTGCCCCTCCAAAGCTGCCTTTAGCCAGCTGCTGAATGCCATGGGCAGCTTACAAGGTCCATGATGTAGTCTTCGTTTCTTTCTGAAGGGCATTATTAAGAGGCCCTCACAGGGTGAGGAACAAAAGCAACTGCAATGTTGAGGAGAATTTTCCATGAGATGAGTCTGGGGATAGAGCCATGACTGCTCCTAGGTCCTCAGTCTCGGGACCTCAGGCCTGTATATGGCCCTCAGGCTCTTTCTGTAGCCAAGTGGCCCATCTGTCTGTCCCTACATGGCCTGACTCTCCAGGATCATGAACAATTGACCCTCCAGTATGTTTTAGCACTGTGACATTCAGACCCCAAGGATCTTACGATGTCCAGAAGTATCCCTGGCCCTAGCTAGCCACCCCCTCAATCTGTGACAACCACAAATGCCTGCCAACATGGCCAAATGTCCCCTGGATGCAAAATCAAATCTGTCTGGGCTTGGCTGAGCTCAGTAGTTCCTGGGATGAGGTTGGCATCCAGAAACGTCAATTCGACACAATTCTTTAATCCAGTACTCATTCAGAACCACGTACTCTTGCCCCCAAGTCTAATGACTTCCGCTCACCCAACCAGCTGCAGAGATCAGAAGAGGAAGAATCTCCTCCCAGTGAAAGTCTCCTACAGAGGTGGGGCCCCAGGTCATACCACCAGCTGGCAACCTGGCTGGCAGGGCTTCTTCCTGCCCCACCTGCCGGCTCCAGGAGTTAAGGCCACCTGGAGTTAAATAGCAGGTTGTGGAGCAGACTCTAGTATTACCACCAGCCTCAAAACCCACGTTGTCTGGAGCTGGAGCTCCACCTCTGTGTGCTCATTGATGTGTGTATGATGCCAGGGACATTGTAAGACCTGCTCCCAGCAAGCAGCAGGGCTTTTCCTCAACAACGGATCTGCAAACAGCTGTTAAATGAGCCAATGTCTCTTCCTTCCCGAGTTGCTGGGGAATCCCTGGGGCATTATGAGGACACAGCCTGTGCTTTACACATTGTTAGTCCCGGAGTGGCCTGAGAGGGAGGAGAACATGTAAAAAATGTTCAGTAAATGCCAAACAGGTCTCAGCGTAACACCATGAGGTTCCTCTAATATCAGCAATGTTTGATCATGAGTGACAAGGCTCAAGAAGGCTGGGCAAACACATCTCGGTCATCAATAAACAAGAATTCAAGGACTCCTGACCCAGCCAGGCCAACATTTGCTGGGAGCAGGTAGAACTGCAGCCCTGGGCTCAAAGGGCAATGTGTCACCTCCTTCCCCAACCCAAAGTCACTGGAGAGTCATTAGGCAATCTCTGAGGGCGGTG
The DNA here is from genome assembly GCA_028555095.1 of Dicrostonyx torquatus. Taxonomy (NCBI): domain Eukaryota; kingdom Metazoa; phylum Chordata; class Mammalia; order Rodentia; family Cricetidae; genus Dicrostonyx; species Dicrostonyx torquatus. Next base: position 819,576 of record JAQHUG010000120.1, read on the forward strand.
GGGACAGAGTCTGGGATTCTCGTGAACCCTCAGAGAAGTGGCAGGACATGATTAGAAGTTCCTAGCATGGGAATCATGTCACCTTCTTGTCTTATGACTCCAAGTCATCACCCCTATGAGCCTCAGTGTGTCCACTTGTGAAGGACTGACAGGGCCCATAGGTACAGGTCCATTCCACCTTGATTTAGAGCAGACAGTTCTGCTCTCTCAAGGTTATTGTCAACAGGTATGACTAATATCCAGACCTGGTATTTCAGGTATTAAGAAGTAGATCAGTTTCTATCTCAAACGAAAGTCTAAGGATCCAACTAGGTCCCTACTCCCTTAGGGAGATAAGTATGGATTCCACCCAGGGAGTGGTTTGCCTCCAGAATATTTTGATCTAGGATGTGAGCTTTACTTGTCTTGTTCTGACAACAGAATGTTTAAGAGTGTAGACCATAATCCTTCAACTGGTCTGTTTATTTCCTTGTATCATGTTAATGCAGTTTTTTTTTATCTTAGTCCTACCCTTTTGGGTCAAGGTATTTAAGCAAATGGAAATTAAACACGTGTGTTTCTCAGTATCCCCTGGAGCTCCCCCCACCCCGGTACTTTCCTATGTTTCTGCTTTATTACATTCACTCATGTCTTCATTCTCTTTACTTATTTTTCTAATCCCCATGCCCCTACCCTGGTAAGTGGTATCCTTGTCGAAGTTGGCCTCCAACAATGGACGTGTATCTGTCCTTTGGACACTGCATAAGTCCTAACAAACTTGGTACACATGGGGACCCATGAAGGAAGGCACAGACCTGAGACCAGAGAGCCACATGCACTGTGCGCAGCTCTGGCTGAATGGCCCCGCCTCACCCTCATCAGGCCTCAGACCCCTCAATGCTGACACTGGGTTTTCTACTTAATTCTATCACTCCTTGCAGCTGAAGCTACTCTGTGGAGCTCAGCCTTCTGCTTACCCTCTTGGGCAAGTTCTCCTGGATCCCCTAGATTCCCCATGGGATGAAACAAGAGGCATCGAGCAAAGACCCATCTATGAACTGTTCCAGGGCTTCTAGGACCCAGTCTCCCAGGAAGAGTATCCATGGAAGCTGGACAGCATGAAACTCCACATGGCCACACCACAGTAAGTGCCATGGGTCATTTCCATGGCACCCCACTCATTCCTGTGTTCAAAGAAGTCCTCGACAGGGGCATTGCCAACTTCACAGAAAGGAATCAGGAACCCTGTGAATGTCCCTCATGTGGCTTGCCAACAATTCCACGTCTCAATCCTCCAGCCTAGAGAAGGATGGCCACATCTCACTCCTTTGCTGGAGGCAGACAACAGGCTCTTGGAGTCCTGTACTGAAGCAGAGAAAGGAAAACCAGAGGGGACCATGGCTGGCTCAGCACTGACTGTTAAGTCAGCAGCTGGCCCAGATTCTGCCCTTCAGGTAGCAGTCACAGAAGCATGGATATTCCCAGCCTGCCCTTTACCGAGCCTGGGCTGGAGATCAGCGTGTGCTACCAAGGGTTGCATAGCATAATATGGCAACCCCAGAGAGGTCTGGAAGGCAGCCTCACTTCTGTGTTAACCCAGGAAAAACTACCTTGGGACATGCTCGGGTTTCCCCCACATGCCTGTTGGGACATTCCTATGTCAATTGAAAGTGAAGTCACTTTGTGAAGCACTTGCTCTTCTGGTGTTTTCTGGACTTTTGGAAGTAAGGGCTATGGGAAGGGTGAGGCAGTGGAGTCCTGAACTAGTTTTCTTACGTGATCCAGCTTGCCAAGACTGCTGCGGAAGGTGCAGTGGAGCTTAGGGACAGTATAGAATGGGGTGGAAGATCTCAGAGAGATCCAAACATCCTTCCCAGAAACTTCCAGACCAGCGTTCTTTCAGGGCCTCCGGACTCAGCACAATACTGGGCATCACCGACTGGGTCCATGTTGGAAAAATGAGACAAGCATAATAAGGAGAAATCATCTGTTGCCAGGCAACCAAAGCTCCTCCATTCCCGTGCATCTGTGGGGACTGGAACTTTGTTTTTTAGATTGAACCTAGTATGTGGCCAAGGCCTCTATCACTATGCTGCCCGCCATCTATTTCTTCTAAGACAGTCTCAAGTTGCAGAGGCTGGCCTTGAACTCACAATTCTCCTGCCTCTTTATCCCACGTAGCTCAGATTACAGGAGTGCACTACCTGCTGAAAAGGTGTGTATACGCATGTGTGTTCATTCAGAGTAATGGAGCAACCAGCAGTGAGGTAGGACAGAGTAGAGGGCGGGCTAGAACAGAACAGTGGGAAGAGGGAGTGCCTGGAACCTGCCAGCCCTGATCTTCCCACAGTGCTCAGTGGTATCTTGGCACTGGAGTTCTGGCAGTTACTGGTTTGGCAGATGACTGTCTGAGGCATAAGCCAGTAACTGGAAGTCCAAAGAAGGACATTGGTCACACTAGAGGACTATTCTGTGAATCTGTGGGATAGGTGTAAGCTGTGCTGGCAAGGCTGAGACACTTTATTGACATCACAGCGCCAGTGTTAGCCTAGGACGGAAATGGATCCTCCTACTGAGCCCCTTGTCCCCAAGATCAGACAGCATGCTGGCCACCCTTCCTAATGAGATCCTTCCCCCAAACGGCTCTATCACTTCCACACTCCAGAACAGTCCCTTGTAGTTTTTCCTGTACAGATGGACTGGTTTATTGCCCTCATCAGAGGAGATTTCCTTCGGATGTACATGGAGAGAGTACTCAGTGAGTGCCAGGCTCTCAGGCCCTGGGAGGGAGCATGGGAGAGCAGACAGATGACAAGACAGTGTGGTCCCACAGGACAAATAGGAGCAGGGCGGGCACTCAGCCCAACTGCTAGCCATGGGAGAGGCCATAGAGGACTCTGAAAGGAAGGGCAGAGGCTGGCTAGCTGAAGAAGGCTTAATGGTTTCTTCAGATTTAAGAAAAGGGTGAACCAATTTTTAAAAAAAAAATCGACTGTTTCAGGCAGTGGTGATGCACTCCTTTAATCCCAGCACTCAGGAGGCAGAGGCAGGAGAATATCTGTAACTTTTAGGCCAGCCTGGTCTACAAAGCAAGTTTCAGGACAGCCGAAACTATTACACAGAGAAATCCTCTCTAGAAAAAATTAAAACAAAAACAAAGAAACAACAACAAAAAAGCAAACAAACAAAAGATGAACTGCAAGTCCCCAGGTTCATGAGTCTTTCTTTGCCCCCCTTGGGTAGGGAAGGGCTGGCTAGAACCGACAGTCCTGGACAGTCCAGGGGTAGGCAGTGGGCACACAGGTCTACAAAATAGATAGGAAAATAAGAAACTCTCGGTCCAAAGAGGCTGTTTGTGGGCCTCATTTTGTAAGCGTGTTCTTATTCTGAGGTGCCAAGGCAGACTTCCTCATATTCTCCCCAAGGGCTTGAGTTCTCCCCACCCTAGAGAATTAAGTTCCATGCCAACACCTAAACCCAAATGTTGTCCTCCACCTCCGAAGTCAACCGCCTGTGGGACCACAGTGCTCCCATCTGCATCTCTACAAACCCCCTTCCGATAAAACAACTGGTGGCCAGGTTTAGAAGCTCCCCTTCCTAAGAGAAAGAGCAAGTGAGAAGGGCTAGCCTAGAATCAGAAGCGACCAAGAAGGCCCCAGGGCCTGCAGTGTGTCCGACCAGGTTCACCACCCACCCCAGAGGCTCTCTGAGGCCTGAGAGGCAAGGGTAGGGTTTGGAAGTGGCTAGGGATGAATGTGTTTGGCCCAGATCCACTCAGCTGATTTTTGAACAAGTGCCCAACCTGTTTTCTAACCTGGAAATTAAGACTCTTCTACCTCAATTATGTGAGCCAATATGCGAGACCACAAGGCAATTGAGGTAGGCAAGAACTAGGAATAGAGAAACTATGAATTTCCAGACCCAGGGGGGCAAGAAGGCGTGACAGGTGTGGCCTCCTCGCGTCTGCTGCCCTCCAGCCTCCTGGAGCAAAACGCTCCTGGGGGCAGTGCCTAGTACCTTCAACCTAATCCTATTGTTTAGCTTTTTGAAGACTCTCAAAAAGAGAAGTCTTGGTCCATTGGGAGTATTCATACCTGGCTAGGGTTATAACAAATGGTGATCCAAACCCATTGTCAAGGAGGTGGCTCTAGAGTGCCCTTTGCAGTTGTTATGGGAAACATCCACACAGTGCCTCCCCCCACGTGCTGACCACTGGCCTCACTTCACACAAATTAGCCTAACCAAGTTCTACACACCCAGATGAGATTGTTTGTGTTATTTGCCCTTTATAGAAGGGGAAACCTAAGGCACAAAGCTCCTGTGTGCTTCCTTCTGCCCTGCTTTCACCAGACACCTGGACACACACACACACACACACACACACACACAGTTAGCCTAGAACACATATTGTTGAGGGCTGACTCAAAGGGTTCATTCAGTCTGGTTCTCCCACTTTTAGATATATAGCTTCACACAGCCTTTGGGTTCCACATCGACTCAATAGAGAAACTACAGCGCAGGCAGCATCTCTGTAGAGACTGGAAGAACTAAAGGGACCCCAGGAGGCTCTGTCCATCCCATCCCATACTTTCTTCCTAGCCTGTATTCTCCCTGCTCTGGCTAGATACAAGGATGCTAGTTATCATGGTGGCTTAGCTCCGAAGCCATAGGACCTTTGAGGCACACCTTAAATGGCTCCTCTGGAGCTAGGTCTTAAGGGAAGCCCTGTAGCTGTGGGGACATCAGAAAAACGCCTTCTTTCTGCCCACTGCCACCAGGGGTCAATGTACCCAGGGCCCCAGCACTGTTGTGGGGGGCAGCGAACTCAGAAAGCCACCAGAAAAGCACCTATTAGTTCACCCTGACCCTTGTCTCTTCCTCACTAAACTGACTGGGCTTCAACCTCAGCACCCGATTTAAATGCTTTTAAAGAAAAAAAAAAAAAAAAGAACACTTCTCTGCCTTTCCAGGTGACCTCACCTGAAACTTAGTAAGAAGACAAATTTTCATTCGCATTCTGCAGTATACAGGCAAAAATCATGTTCTGTGCCAACCAAGAGACCTCTGAGAAGGGACCCTGGATGCAGTTCTGGCTCTTGCTCACATCGACACTGATCTCAGGTCACATCTCTAAAGCGGCAAGAGATGGGACAGGATGGTGAATGAGCTTGGACTTTCTTTTCAAACAGCCCAGCCAGTCAGTGGTTAGCCATCTCTGGTTTGCCTTCACCGGGAGAAGGCTGGCCAGGGCAAGAGACCGTACAGTGGACCCAGGAGCCAAGCAATTCCTCCAGGCATAGGATTGCATCAGATGCCTACCTAGGACCAAAGGAAGTCAGAGCAGAAGGCAGGGTTGTCCCAGTCATTTTTAATGTATGTGTGAACCCTTCCTGTGAGCCAGGATACTGTCCTCGGTGTAGCAAGCATCCTTACCCAAGTACCTGGTGCTGCTGGCTACTGGGAAACCAAGCCCCACCAAGCCAAGAAGGTTCAGGTGGGATTAACTCCCTGACTCATCAATTATAAAGCTCTACCCCTTGAAGCTTCTCCAGCCCTTCCTGAAAAGTCTCCCTCACACCTTTTCTGAGCCCCACTTAGTACCCATCCTGGCCTGGAGCTGGTTGAGCCACACACACACACACCAACAGTGGTCCATCTCTTCCCTGCCACTGCCTCAGAAGTTGAAACTAACAAAATGCTAGGATTTCTAACTGGAAGAAGCAACCTGGAAGATTTACCTTGAAACTCATTTCATCCATCAGTTCACTTGGGGGTAGTATAAGAGAACATGGGGAGGGGAAGTACATTGGCAAGCTGAATTTCCCACCTTCTACAGGAGCTTAAAGGACACAAACTGGCTGACATGCTCAGGAAACCTGTGAGGAAGAGCTGAAGGCTGTTCTAGGGCATGGACCACTGGACTTCCCTGTTTCAAGCCCAAGGGGTGGTGCTTTGGGGAGCTGTGACTGCAGGGGCAACATGTAGGGAAGAGGGAAGATGGGAGAGTAAGGAAGCTATCCGCGAATCCCAGTTTCAGCCACTTTGACAGAGGCAGTGACAGCGTGTTTCCCCCGAGTCTGCAGCATTCCTCATGCCCCTCCCGAATATCCCCCAACAGGCTGAATCAGAGACCGTGACGGGTCCCCCGGGAAGGACGAGCAGTTCCAGCTGCTCTCCGGGCTAGAACATCAGGGAGGACCGCCTAAGAGAAACAAAGGGGAGGGAGTATAGGTGAAAGCGAAAATGACGACACTCAGAGCTCCAACCGACTTGGGGGCTGCCAGGTGCCCAAGCGACCCTGGCGGCACCAGGCACCTCTCCCGCGCAGCCACAGCGCCAACCCCGGAATACCTAGAGAGCCGCACCCTGCCCGTGCAGCGCTAGCCGCGGACACTCGCTTTGGCGCGTGCAGCACGCGCCGGGACACACCCCGGACTCTCCCCTAGCACACACATGTTCTCTCACACGTACAGCTTGGAAAGCACGCGGCTTTGCGACGGGATGGGAACCTGGGCTCAGATCACACTGGTTCGGGACCAGGCTCAGAAGCAGACAATCCCTTGCCCCCTTCTGCAGAATCCCCCCCCCACACACACACAACACTGCTCACACCTACTCACCCCGCGGGAACACGCTGTACAATCACTCTTTCCCTGGCCATCCCAACACACATCCACACCCCTTCACACTCTCGTGTACACACAAGGTGTTCCCATGAGCCTACTGGACAGAAGAGTCAGCTGTGACTTGGGGGTGACGCCAGGAAGAAGGACCCAGGTGTTCCTAGGCTCTTCGCTCCAATTTCGACCCCTTTTCCCAGTTAGAAAGAAAGCGAGACAGAACATGTTTTTTCCCCCTTATAGTAATCGAAATGCCCTCCAGTGATGCCAAGAGTCCCTCTCCCGCGCCAGCACCATGAGGTCCTCCAAGGGCCACCAAGGCAGACGGGAGTCTAACAGCACCTCGAAGACAAGCCCCCTGAGGGTCCTTGTCGTGCCCCGGAGGAAGAAGGCATACGGGGGGCTTACCTAATGAGCGAGCACGGAAAGATGCCAACAAGGTTGGCGGCGAGGTGCCCAGAGGGAGGTGAAGAGAGAGGCGAGGATGAGAGAGCAAGTAATCAGCCGCGGGAGAGGGTGGCCTGGCAAGATTTGTTTATGTCCAGGCGTAGGGCGATTTTATAGGCGCCGGGGCCCCGCCCCCAGGGCCTTGCCCCTCCCCGACCCTCGGCTCCCTGCGCAGCGCTGAGACACACCCCTTTCCCGGGCTCGCCCCACACTGCACCCAGCGTGGGCTGGGCTGGGCGGGCTGGAGCTGCCGCCTGTTGCGCAAGCCTTTGCAGGGGCGCGGCGGGAGGGACTGCCAGGCCCGGGCTGTGGCTCCTCCCTGCAATCCACTCTTGGGGCTGCGGAGTGCGCTGCGGACGTGTGTGCACCGAGTGGTTGTGTGTGTTCCCGTGTGCGCTCGTGCGTGTGCATGAGGACTTCCTTGTGTCTCTGCGCGGCCACGTGGCCCCCATCGCCTTCTTGGAGTTTCCTAAGCGTTATGTCGGCGCCACGCCCTTCTGGGCAGCACCCCCACTTCCTGCGGGTCTCCATGTAGTCTCTCAGGAGCCCCATTTACTGCCAAGGCTCCAGACTTTCTCTCCAGGTTCCTTCCCCGCATAGCCTAAACTCTCTTCATTCTCTAGGATCCTGGAGCCCCACAACTGTCTTCCTGCCCTTTCTAGTTCTATATGCAGGAACCAGTCCCCCGGAGCTGCTGTCTCCCTGCTACACCAACTTGCACGGTCCGCAGTGAAAACTCTACAGGCTGCCTTCGTGGTCACCAGAACTTGCAGAGTTCCAACCTTTCCAACCAACCGTGGCCCTCCTTGACGTTGGTGCTGTTGTAAAAAACCTTGACCTGCCTGTTATCAGATTTTCGGCCCTGACCTCCATCGGAGACTCTCTTGGGAGACTTGAGACTCTCTAGGAGGCCTTAAGCAGGTGGATATGTGGCTATACCTCAGAGCAGCTTAGTCAGAATCTTGGGGAGTGTTCACCAACACTGGGGCTTTTTAAAAAGCTCCCCAACGGGTGCAACATGATGGCTCACATGGTATAAAGGTCCTTGCCTGCCAAACCTGAGAACCTAAATTCCATGCCCAGAAACCAAAATGTAAAAGAAGAGAACCCACTACCATATGTTTTCCTCAGACCCCACATTCCCCATCCCTCGTAAATAAACAACTACTACCCAATTGGCTCTAACATGAAACCATGTGCAGAACCTCAACACCTAGCACCGAGGAAACATTGTAAATAGAGAGACTGAGTCACAACTAGGCCCAGTCCAGACATTGTCTCAAGGCCACCTTGTTCAACCTCTCTGCCTCAATTGACCTTCTCCTCCCCCTCTTTCTAAACTATAACCTCAAGGGCTCGGTACCCATACTCCTCTTTGATCTAGATACCCTGGCCCTCATTCTGTTGGTCTAGGAAGCTGCTTTATGAGCCTGGCTTGTGCAAAGGCACTGGAAAAGAACCAAAAAAGGGACACCCTTTGTTTTGAGAGTATAGCAAAATTGAGCCCTAAGATGTCAGTGTCCCAGGACATCGGTAGAAGATGGCTAACCTGAGATTGTTCGGTATGTAGCTGTACTAAGCACCTCCTACATTCAAGAACGCCCTGGACCCTAGGGTCATGAGAGTGAACACTGGCATCCTTTGGAGCCATCCTACTGGTTAACAAACCTCCACACCAAGCAGTCTGTTACCCCACTAACAACCATTTCCCCTTGTTTTGTCTTTCAACAAACATTTATTGAGTACCGACAGTTTACTCCCTGTCAAAGAGTTTCTGTCCCATTTGAAATGGTGGCAGTGTTGTCGCCGTTCCCAGCAATGGGAAATGTAGCATCAGTGTGGCCTGAAGGCAGACATTCTGCCAGTAGAAGCCATTTCCTGTCCCTTTTAGGAAGTCTTCCTTTGGGATAAAGCATGTAGAAGAGCCCAGACCTGCAGCTGAAGCCTTGAGTACATTGCGTGTGGGAGCTGGGTCTGTGTGGAGGAAGCCAGACCTTCTGGGAAACCTGCAGCACTGAATTCTCAGCTGGACAAGCTGGGCCAAGGTGACTCCACTTGCAATCCCAGCCCTCAGGAGGTTACAGTAGGGGGATTGCCAAGATCAGCATGGGCTATGTGGGAAAACCTTGCCTCAAAACAACAGTAAGGAAACAGGGTCAGGAGAGTGGAAGAGAGAAGGACAGAGGGAGGAGGAGCACCTGGAACCCTGGTGTAGAATTTTCAGAGCAGTGACCTTCTAACCCCACATCCAAATCGCCTTGGGAACGTTCTGAGTAAGGTCCATTTAAAACTCAACATACTGTAAGTTGCTCTATACCAAAACAGCCGCCATTTCCGTTCCTGATACAATTGATTGACCTGTTGAGTATTGGGTGAGGCAAATGTGTGTGGCTACAACACAAAAGAATAGGTAAGAGACTGCCCTAATGCCATTGTGAAGGCACACCCAGGGCAGGAGATGCTTGTTCTCAACATAGGTCACCCACCAGGGAGCTGAGCCCTGCCTGGACACCCACCTCCCCAGCCCAGGCCAGCTGAGGCAGCAGAGTCTGTTGAGCTGAATGTGGCTCTCACTGCACTGAGCTGTTGGAATGAGTCCTCTTTCTCGCTGGTCAGCAATAGAACTGGATTTGCGTAGCAAATCACAGGCTGCCAACCCCGCACAGGGCAAGATTAGATTTTCTAGATGAATGCGCACTGGAAATTTCTATTGGGCAACACCTTAGATTTCTAGATGGCTACAGGACTCATCTATTTCTGACTTTTTTCTTGCAGTCTGTTGTATACTGGGATTGGGAGAGACCCCAGGGCTAGCTGGTCTCCTGGGTGAAAATGTGGAGATCTCTGGTGTCTGTACACCTTCCTTTCTATCTTGGGTTCTGTGAAATGACCCTCATTCTCTGTGATGAACAGCTGTGAGTCACTAAGAAATCTATGAAAGAAAACTGACTTTAAAGTGGACAAAACAGAGGCTGCCCTTCCAAGCACAGAGTAAATACTTGGAGCATAAATGAAGAAGTGACATTTGGTCCCCAGGAAGGTAGTAGTGTCTCTTGGCTCCTGACTTAGATGAGCTTGTTAAAACAGCCATAACCAAGTCTCACAAGCTGGGGGAAATAAAGCCACCGAGGCTATTGTTCCTCAGTTCCAGAGAACTGAAGCAAGTGTCAAGGCACAAAATGGGGCCTACTTCTTGGGAAACCTTGTCTGGGGTCTGGTGTTACTGATGGTCCTTGGTGTCCTTCCCTCTGACTTTGGGTCTCCTCTTCTTGTGTTCTTCCAGAATGGCCTCTATTATAGTTATATAATGATTCTTACACACATGTGTATGTACATATATACAATGTGTGTGGACACATCTACTACAGTGATTGTACTGTGTAATCAAAGGACAGTTTTTACATGTGGTCCTCTATATATGTGTGTTTCATGTGTACAAACACCTAAGGGAACTCAAAAAGGGTGCCAGATCCCTTGGAGCCAGAGTTACAAGTAGTTGTGAGCTGCCTGATGTGGGTCTCTCTATCCCAGAGGACAACTTTGTGGAGCCAACTGTCTCCTTCCATCTTTTCATAGGTTCTGCAGATGAAACTCAAGTTGGCAAGCTTATGTCGAGTGACATCTGTCTTTACCTGCTGAGCCAGCTTGCTGGCCCTATCTATGGTGGTTAATTTTGATTGCTCACTCGACTGGATCTGGACTCAACTAAGAGGCAGCCTCTCATTCCATCTGTGATGTGTTTCCAAGAATTGTCTGACAGAAGAAGACTCTGAGCTTTTTATGCTTCTGGCTGGCCAGTGAGTCTATTCCACTGTTTCTGTTCCTGACCTCTCACTGACGCTAGAAGCCAGTTTCTTAGGCCTTCCATGTAGACTGAAGAGCTCTCCAGGAGTCCTACAGATCTTCATCAGCAAATCAGGACTGCTGGGGCATCCAGCTGTGTAGACTGAGCACCAACTAGGCTCTCAGCCCCTCCAGCATGCAGCCAGCCATTTTACAAGGCTTATTCTATGAGGTCTGTCCCTCTAGAGAAGCGTGACTAACGCAATCTCGTTTTAATTAATCATCAGAAAATGAAAACAAGCCACACCAAATATTTCCCAATGCAATACTGTTCGCAAAGTCTGGGGAAGTGTACGTTTGGAGGTTACTATTCAACCCAGCATATGGTTAACACGGATTTAGAAGATTCCTGGGAGACCTACTCAGTAGTCTGCTCAGGAAACCATGAAGTTGGTACAGACCTTGGTGGCCGAGGAGGAAGTAAGGAGAATGGAAGAGCGTAGTCCCATCACTCTTGGGACTATGACCCAGACATTGGTTCTGACCTTTCCTACCTGGAAGCTGGGTCATTTCCACTCACCTTTCACCTACCGTGTCATGCTCCTATGCCTCACTTCAAGGAGGGAGGAACAGGAAGCAGGAAACTGTTAGCTTCAGGTGTGGACAGGGGGAGTGGACAAGAGAAGTGTCCCTGAAGGAAGGATGTGGGTGGAGCAACAGCTTGTGGGGGTACGAGGGAGGGGGGTGAGGAAGATATTTGCAGAGAAATGGCTAGAGAAGCCTGTAGATAGGGAGGGAAAAGCTTGGGTTACTGGGGGTGGGCCCATTGCCCCAAAAGGGGAGAAGGCAGCAGTCTTGATAGGAAACAAGAACCAGGAAATGTGTATGAGGCAGGACCTATTATTTAAATGACAGCTGGGCATGGATGTTACCTAGAGGGAAGAAACTCAGAGCAGAGCTGCAGACCACACAGAATAGACATGCCGGGTGGGTGTCTTCTTCCAGTGACTCAAAGGCAGGGACACTAGAACCCTCCTCAGCTGAGCATGGTGGTGAGGAACTGGAATTCCAACTCTGAGAAGACTCAAATAGGAGGTCTGTTATGAGCTTGAGGGTAGCCTGATCTACATGGTAAAATTCCCATAGCCTGAGCTAGCCCTGTCTGACCAGTTAATCTTCCTCCAGAATCTACAGAATGAGGGTTCCCCCAGCAAACCTTCCTCCATCTCTGCCAGGCAGGTTTTTACTTAACTCCACACCTGTCTAGTGATAATTTACAACTCACCAGGTACAGTATGGGGGGAACTGAGAATAACAGGATTATCTAAAAGACACATTTCTTGCCCTTAGGAGAGCCTTTATTGCATGACTATCAGAAAAGCAATCTCCGTGAATCTTCGGAGGTAAGACTCCAACACCTTAGACAAAAAGACCCAACAATCTATCCTGCCATGGAGATGGACGGAAAGGCCTCTGGAAATCAGCATCTGAAGCTGCCTGGGTAAGAGCAGGTAGCTGTGCCTTTACCACTTCTGATCCCGGAGGCCAGTGGTTTCCAACTTTCCTAATGCTCCCCACCATTAAATTACTTCATTGCCATTTCATAGCTATAATATTGCTTCTGCTGTGAATTGTAATGTAAATTTCTGATATGCAGGATTTCTGATATGCAACCCCCAAAGAGGTCATAACCCTCAGGCTAGAAACGCTGCCCTAAGTATCCAATATCACTGTCTCGTTACTTAGAATTATTTAATGTGCACCTGACATAAATGTAATTTTAAATGTCCTGAGCAATAAAGAGGGGAGTGTTCGGGGTGTTATTTATTTGTCTTGCTCTTAGTGATAAAGTCACGGCCAGATCTTTCTAGGCCTCTGTCTCCGATCAGTTTTACTTGGCATTGGTTTTGTTCTCAGGCACCTCCTTTATTGATTACATTACACTTATATTAGGTGTTTTTAAGTCAGTTAGAGACTCCCTGATCGCTGCTGAAGGTAGAGTCCCAGGCTTTGTGAACTTGACTCCCACCTATTCCAGCTAGCTGACTTTATGCTCTCCCTACCTAGCTGGCCTCGCCTGACTGGATGTTCCAACAACTGTCCCTTCCAGCTGAACATGACTGCCTGCTACAGCCAGTCACGGCAATATCTTTGACACCTCTGTCCTATGCCTCTACAAGGTGGAGCTTACTTACTCTTGAACACAGTAGCTCCTCCACTCCAGAAATGAATCGGCATATGTAAGGTGAGCATTCAGTGATGTTGGTTAGTTTAATGGAAAGAATGCAGGGACGAAGGGAGGGAGGGAAGGTAGAAGAAAGGGAGAGGAGAAAGCAGAAAAAGAAAGAGAGGAAAAAGAAAAGGATAGAAGAAGGAAGGGAGGAAAGGAGAGGAAGGAGGGAGAGACATAGAAGGAAGAAGAGAAAGAAGAAAGGAAGGTGAGAAAAGGAAAGGAATGAAGGAAAAAAGAGAAAGGATGGAAAGAGGGAGAAATGAAAGGAGATAGAGAGTAAATGAAAGGGATGGGAGGGGTAGGAAAAAAAGAGGGGTGCTCTTATGTCTCATTACACCTACGATTGGCTTAGAGCTACCCCCAGTCATCCAGGTTCCTAGATGTCACAGCTCCATGGTATTTCCCAGGATTTAGCCTATTCTTTGTCTCCAAGGTTGGCTTTATTGCATCCATAGAGATGCTGCTCATTGAGTCCCAGGAGCTAATGAACGTCTTTGTAAGCAGAGTTTTATTCTAGCCTGACTGTTGTCCCACCTGGTTCCAGGCGCAAGGTTGCTAGCTCTAACCTCCGGCCTGGCCCAAGAAACAAAAAAGGATTTTCACAGCAAACAGGTAACAGGAACTCCCCACCCTGATCACAAGGCAAACGTCACCTGCCTGCATGCCTTGTGATGACTTACATGTCGGGCAGCCCCGCCCCTTGCTAGACCTAGTAGTAAATTCCATCTTGGTCAATAAGGCATCCTGCAGGATGTTCTTAGACCTGGGGAGTCTGGTGTCTTTACTTCCCTTTTCCGTACCACACTCATTTATTTCATTTTACTTCATTCAGTCTGTGTGCTCCTGAGTATGTGGCCTGTAAGCCTTGGGATCCACCAGTCTCTGCTCTCCTAGCACTGGCCAGGGTTATAAGCACAGGACGCCACATCTAGCTTTTGTTTGTTTGATTTTTTTGTTTAACATGACTTCTGGGGACTAAACTCAGGTCTTCATGCTTGCATGGGAAAAGGCTTCAGTGACTGAGCCATCCCTACAGCACATCCCTTGCCATGCTTTCTGAAGCTGAGTATGAATGGCTGTTAGAGTCATCAGGACCAGGAGCCTCAAGCTCAGCGTCGTCTCTGGACAGCCATGGTGACACTCACCTCACCAGGCATTGAGGCAGTGTGTGCTTTTGATACCCATTAGGGTCAAAGATCAGAGAAGGGGGTTTCTGTGCACATTGCTCATACTGAGCAACAGGAGCAGAATACCCACCCCTACCAGCCACAAGAAGTGACACATAGCATATGTCTTTGTCCGGGGCATAGTGCTGGGGCCCTTGGCCACCCTGACCATAGGCAAAAATAGGAGTGACCAGAGGAGAAAGCATCAACCTTTATCTCAAATCCTAGCAGAGATTTAATGGAGTGGGTAGAGTTCAGTTTTCAGCCCACTGCAAAACCGCAGAAACTGAGGACCACTTCTCTAAGATGACCAGGAAGTGTAATTCTCTGCCAGAGAAGGTGATACAGAGGACCTCAAGGCAGCACAGTTGCTAAGCAGCCATCTGAGGATGTGATCAGGTGACTTGGTCAAATAGGAAATCCAACCACCAGCCCTGTTGATGGCAGAGGGAGCCAAGCCAGGAGCCACTGAGAAGAAGAAACATGTCACACAGGCACTACCATCTATGTCCTACCAGGGTCATGCCCAAGAGAGGAGTGGCCCCATTTGCCTAGAACACATGACTGTCCCCATTTTATTGCAGGTCCAAGCTCATATTTGTACAGGCAGACGGTGACTTTGCCTCTAGCACACAGAATGTCAATAGAGCTTGCCTTCAATCCAAAGCGTCCCATAAACCAGGAAGTGCTGTAAAAACAGTGGGTAAATTCATCTTAGAAAGTCTAAAGATTTTAGGAGGAAATTCTTTGTGTACAATTCCAGCAAATGCTACATAACTTATATATATATACACACATGTATACACATGTAAGCATATAGACATACACAAATAAATGCAGCACATACGTATACATAGTCTGAAAAATAAATCACAACAAATTATAAAATATAAGACACACAATAAAACATAAAACAACATATCATGTAGAAATAATTTTATTATGTTTCTGAGTTGCTCCTTCTAGAATTTTTCTATAGCTCTGCATGTGTGTTTGTGTATAAACTATTCATATTTTCATAATATTTTAATGAATTCTTAGAGAATTTCGTGCAATGTATCTTGATCATCTTCACCCCAACTTCTCCAGACAAACATCTAATTGTGAGATTTTTTTTTTTTTTTTTGCGACAGGGTCTCATGTAGTTCAGGCGGCCTTGAACTTCAGATCCTTTTGGGTGCACCTGCCCTGTGCTGAGATTACAGGCATGTATCACCAACCCCAGTTTATGCAGCGCTGGGGATCAAATCCATGGCTTTGTGTGTAATAAAAAGGTTCTCTCTAAACCAAGCCACACTTTCAACCAAAGTATATATAGTTATTTTTGTAACTCCCCCTTTCCCTATAACCACACATTAGGTATGTGATTTATATTTAACGAATCTACCCACTCATCCTTTGCACTCATTACAAAATAGTCTGTGCACAAAATGAAAAAAAAACAATAAAAGCCATCACACTTAGGTGTGCGGTGTAATGAAAACTTTGGGTGAGGAACATCAGGATGCAGCAGCCTCCTGGGAGAGACAGAGAGCAACGCAACCCCACCACCACCACCACGGTGTCTGCAGACACCCTCAGGGACTTGTGACCTTCCTAAGGACATATAGAGTCTGGGTACCCCACAGTCCATTTCCTGTGTCTCTTGATGTCAAAACTTTGACTGTTTCTGCTTCTGGGCTGGCATGCCTAGTCCTGTGTACTTCCACACATACTTTAAAAGAGTAACTGGAAACTTCTTTAGGTAGACTCCTAAAAGGGAAATCTTTGAGTCAAAGGATCTGTATGACTTTGGAGACATTGTTGCACTCAGCTTTCCAAAAGCCACCAGAGGGCTGTGCCTGTAGGCTATGCCATCCCTGTCTCCACCCAAATGCCTGCTTGATTGTGAGGGGAAAGCCAGCTGGGCGGTGGTGGCACATGCCTTAGTCCCAGCACTTGGGAGGCAGAAGCAGGTGATTCGAGGTGAGTTAGAGGCCAGGTTGGTCTACAGAGTGAGTTCCAGGACAGCCAGTGCTACATAGAGAAACCCTGTCTCAAAAAACCCAAAAGAGAGGAAAGAGTCAGAATCCTCCTTTTGACTCAGTGCACTCAATTGTCTTCTTTGCTGGAGAAGTTAATGGTGTTATTTACTTCATGTATTTATAGTGACCCTCATGGGTCACAAACGAGAGGCCCTGCTACCAAGACATTCCATCTCAAGAGCTGGTCCTATCTCTGTGAACTAAAGCCCCCATCCAAGCCCTCTTCTCCATTCCACACTTGGAAGCCACCGCTCAGCTCCCAGACAGGAAGTCAGACTGAACCTGGATATCAAGCCATTGATTCTAGCTGGGAAGAGCTAGCCAAGGAGCAAATCATGAGAGTAGGAGATAATTATGGCTGTGGCTATAAAGAAACCAGCACTTGTGCCACACCTGGTGGCTGCTGGGTGTGGCGTTAGAGAGCCAGGGTGTCTTGCTGCTGATTTCTCCATCCACCCTGTGGAGCAAGAATCCCAGTCCTCAGAGCAAGGAAGCAGGCTGAGAGAGGATAGGCAGGTCACTTGCAGGAGGCCTCTGAGTTAGTTTCTAGAACCTGCTAGCTGGGCAGACAGATATCCTCAGCATCTCTAGTTGTCATGTGGGCACTAAATAGTGCCCAGAATGCTTTCCCAGGTGATTCTCAGATAATCTTGTTCGATTCCTTCCCCCTCACCCGTCAGTGCTACCACTGCTAGTCACACACAGCTAGAACTAGATGACAGTTCCTCGTGCTTTGATGGCAACTCAGAAGGGCTTTCAGAAACAAAGGATTTACGGGCTCGCCATCATTAAATGTCTGCCAGGAACTCCAAACACTCAGCACACACAGGAAGCAGCCTGACCACCAAGGAAGGATTGCAACATCGTCCTTACTTAGATAGAGAAGCTGAGCAGCAGACAATGCAGGCCTTGGACCAGCAAAAGTTTCCTGGTATAGAAATAACTCAATAACACACAGTACCAAGGACGCCATAAGCCATTTTCACGTCATCATCATAATCTTTACACCTAAGAAATGATAATTCCTTTCTTTTTTAAAAAAAAAAAATCATCCCTAAATAATGGTGTGAATGGAAATACCAAGGCTGGAAGCAAATAAACAAAAACTAAAGACAAACAAACAGCCAAAGTTCACTTGCTCAAAAAGTCCCAGATAGTAAGCAAAGCTGGAACTGGGAGTCAGGTATTCTACAAACTCCCAGACAGTCTCGTCTTATGATCCCTAAACCCACAGCCAGTCACCAAGTCCTCAACTCCTATGCGCAACTGACTCTGAGCACATTCTTGTAGGCAGAGTTGGTGGGAACTCACTTGAAGCCCTTACTCTCCCTGCCACCTGACACCCACAGAGAGTACACCTGGCCCCAGGGACCAGGTCTTATGACTAAATCCGGTCCTACAAGAATTCAGGCTGCTCCTACCTCCTCCCTGGCCCCTGGGCAGACATGGGCCTGGACTTTGAAGAATGATACAGGCTTAGTCACCAGGTGAGTAACCCTGGCCAGCTTCTTTGAGCTGCTTATTAATAGAATGGGGGCGGGGTGCATGCTCAGGGCTACTCTGGCTGCTTGGGAAGCAAGGCTGGCTTGCTGTCGAAATGTATGATGTCATTTGGATGAATCAGGCTTTGGGTCACCCCCCTTGATCCTCTTCTGGCAGAGGGCTTGGCCTGTCACTTCCGGCACACCTCACTTCCAGAGCAAATCAGTGCTTCACCTGCCCCTTCCTGCTAACTGACGTCATCTGTTCCCAGGCTCGCTGCAGCACCTGAAGCCTCTAGAGGAAGACTTGGACTGAATCCTAGGAGACCCTGACTGTACTGTCCAACACCTTTAGACTTCAATTTTCTTGTCTTTCTAATGGATTTACCAAGAAAGAACTGCACGTGGGCACACAATAAGTCGCCAGTCACCACCGTGATGGGTATGAGTAGGTGGCTGTCAGATTAGAACTGTTGTCACATGCCCTAAAGGACCTTGCCCATTTATTTATTTTTACTTATTTTATTTGTTATTGCTTCTTTTATGTTTTGTGATTATAATATAATTTTAATCATTCTTCCTTTCCCTTTCCTCTTTCTTCATTAATTATTGTTACATGCATACATATATGCATATGTGTATATGCATATACATACATATTCCTAAATATAGCATCAACCTGCATAATATTACTTAAATGTATCTGTTTTCAGGGCTGAACACTCGGTATTAGATACAAAACTGGTGTGCTCGTCCCTGAGGAAGACTGTTTCTCCTGCTCTCAACATTCCTTAGTTGCCTGTAGTGCTTTGTATAGGGCTGAGGCCTCATGGGTTTTCTCCCACTCACTTCAGCAAGTTTACTGTGTGTAGGCAGTCATGTTGCTGAGACGATGGGTATAGCTTCTGACACTGTAAGGAGACACGATCCCGCAGCAGTTTCCCTGACCCTGAGGCTAGTCTTTCTTTCCCCTCATTTTTGCTTTTCCTATGAATGTTTTTGGTTTTTTGTTTTTTTTTTTTTTTGCATTTCCAACAGTCCTCAAACCAAGGCGGATGACAGACAGATGAGAAATGCCAATGTAATATGTACTCACCATCTTATTTTTAGTAGTTTGAGAAGAGACCTCCACCCAAAGATTAGAGTTACTGAGCCCCAATCAAGACAGAGCCCTTGCTGGCTTTTGTTTTGGTAAAACTGGAGGCATGAAAGATTTGGGCCAAGAATACCAGAGTGGAAGGAAGGAAAAGTGAGGAGAGAATACCACGCTGTTCTGGGACAGGGCAGACCCAGGTGCTGGGAGCAACTAGGTCATCTTTCTTGTCTTCCATAGCAAGCTGGGGGAGGGCTGCCGTGCTCCCCAACCCCCTTTCCTTGTGTCCTGAGACCCTTCAGGAAGCAGCCCTGCCCTCAGGATCCTTGGATACATTCTGGTCCCTCTTGCATAGTCTTGGGATCTTAGCATTAGTTGGAGAACTAGAGTGTTCCATTCCTGACTCCGCTTTAACTTCTCACTGAGTCAGCAAAACACGGACACACGTCCACACGTCCACACTGACTTTCAGAAAACAAAGGAATGGAGGTTATCTAACAGTGTTTTTGTTGGTTATGGTGGCAGTAGTATAATGAGATTCTAAAGAGTGGGTAATTTATAAAGAAAGAAATTTATCTTGGCTCAGGATTCTACAGGCTGTTTCAGGGGGACATCCAAGACCAGAGCCTGCATCTGGGGAGGAACTGGTACTGCTTCCGCCTGTGGTGAACACAGACTGAGTACACAGGTGTGGAAGAGTGCACCCTGCTTTTAAACAGCCTGCTCTGAAGGCAGGTACAGGGGCTGGCATCAGTGATTCCACCACTAAAGACATGAGACAGAGGGATTAACAAAATTTGCCAGCCAGCTTTCTATATGGTCTGGGAGCCTGTTTCAACTTCAACACCTCCAGAATAACCCAGCCTGATCCAGAGGTAATCGGTTCAGTCCCATAGAGCCAGAACTGACTCCTTCCTACAAAACACTAACAATCCATTCTTGAGGGTCGGTCCTGAGATGGGGCAGGTTTCTGGGTGCTATGAGCAGCTGGGAGCCTTCTCACTTCCATGAGGCTGAACTTGAGGGTAATTCTGGGTCCTCCCACTAGGTTCCTTTTGTGAAGACTGAAGATGTGGTTGTCATGGATATGAGCCATAGTCACACCAGAGCAGATGTTTTCTGAACATCAGACTTAGAGGCCCAAATTCTGCGTTCCCCACCCCTGCAATAGGGTCCTGCACCCCTGCATAAGACAGCTGCCATTATTCCATGAGGTCCACACAGAATGGGGAGACTAGAGGATTTCTGATCTGCAAGAATAGTGCCTGGGGGCCAAAAGGGAGTACTGTTCTCCATGGCTAGACGCGGGCTGCCTCACTCAGCAACCAGTTGCCACATGCTTCAGTCAGATAAAAAAAAGAGATGCCACTTTAGCATCATTTCCACGGATTGATAACCCAGGACTCATCAAAACAGATTTCAAACATCGCAGAAAGTTGTACTAGTTTACGGGCTTAAGAGCCTAGCAAATTCAATCTAGAATGACACAGAGCAATTCTTTAGTGAGCTCTGCAAGAGAGGACGAATCCAAACATAGGACTTCATTTCATAGACAAAGGCAAAGGCTCCCATTTTTAGTGGCAATTTTATTTCCAACCATTAAGGTTGAAGAAGAAGCCTTAAAAAGATGACTCTGGGCGAAAGTTACGTGACGAAAGAAAGCATGTGCCAATCATTTCCTGGAGTAGGAAGTCTGGGCTACTGTGTGCTCACAGACTCTTCCCTCCACAGGTCCCTTCTTTGGAGGCCTTCGGGGACATTATCATGGGTGGAATCTCCACTGCCCAGGTGTCTCTGAAGGCTTTCTAGGACAAGATCACATAGTCACTTCATTTTTGACCTGAGGTCTATCTACTCTGCCCCTGAGTCAGGAGAGTAACCTACCATCCCCAGCCAGTGCACTTGTTAGCCTACAGTCATCTGGGAAAAGTATCAATGAGGGATTGTCCACATTGTGTTGACTTGTGGGCATGTCTAGGAGGAAGGGTCTTAACTAAGTTCATTGATGTGTTATAGGACAACCCAGGCTACTATGGCAGGCCTCATTCCCTAGGCAGAATGTCCTAGACTATATAAAGGTGGGGAAATTGAGCTGAGCATAAACAAACAAGCAAGCAACATGTGTGTGTTCATTTCTCTCTGCTCTTGACTGTAGAAGTTATGACCAGCTGTCCCAGGTTCCTGCATCTGAGACTTTCCCATAGCGATGGACTGTTATCAGGAACAAAGAGCTAAAATGAACTCCTTGTTTTCCTTTGTTGCCTGTTGTTGGGATATATTTGATCAGGTCAGCAGCAGTGCAGCTAGGGTGGTCACGCTGCACCATAGAGACTTAGCAAATGTTGGCTTGGAATGGCTGCCGATGACCTACACAGTTCATTGCAAAAACCCTGTCTTCTCTAGCAACTACCGGCTTTGGACACAATCCTCCTCCGTGGTTTCCAGATTGCTTTCTGAACAGGGCCAGACGCTGAGAGCAGAGCAATTCAGGGCTGAGCAGAGCTACACAGCTGGCTTTGTAGTTATAAATCAGAGAGCTGAGTGTTCAGTTACCAGAAAGGAGGAAAAGAGGGTTTAGGTGAGAAGTTGATTCCCCTTACAGAGCAAGAAAAACCCGTGTTGAGATTGGAAGTCGATAGACCCCTCTGTCCTAAGGTTTTTCTCATCCGTGACTGGAAATTGTATGCAGATGAACGTGCACTAATCCACATGGGCCTTTTATCAGGATATTGAGGATCCTGTAACAGACAAGCTCAGGGAAAGCCCTTTGGAAAGCAGTTCTACAGGACAGTGTGAAGAGGAGCTCTACTTAGAAAGGTGGATGGCCTCTGAAAGGTCAGAAGTCACCCAGTCTAGAGGTCACTCTGACTGACCACTCAGTCCTGGGTATACTCAGGCTCAGTACGATGTGGTCCCAACTTTAGAGACATCTCATCTGCCTCTCCGGATGTAGGTTCTGTCTGCCCTGGCAGCTCAGCTCCACAGGTAGCTGCCAGCTCCCTGGGCAGGGCCAGTACCCTGCACTGGCTTGCCCGTGTGCTCCCTCACGTCCCCCTCGTCTGCCTCGTTCCCCACACAGTCTGCACAGCCTCCTGACTTGCACATAACCTTTGGCCTGAAGCCAGGTGTGTCTGGTCTGGCTGCCGGCTGGGCGGGTGACTGCTAGCATCCCTGCCCCCACTCTCAAAAGAAACCCGTCATTTCCACACACAAGCATTCACTTACAGTTTAGCTCTGGTTTCAAACATTGATAGTTCCCTGGCCTGGGTGGATCACTCTGTCAGCAAAGTACTTGGAGGAACATGGTTGCCCATGCTTGCAATCCCAGTGCTGAGATGGTGGAGACAAGCATAACCCTGGGACTCACTGACCACCTGCCCTAGTTTACATGATGAGCCCCAGGACAGTGAAAAAGAGACTTTGCCTCAACAAACAAGGTACATGGTATCTGAGGAACAACACCTGATGTTGCCTTCTGGCCTCCACATGCACACACACACACACACACACACAGGCAAGTACACCCCAGCACACATGTGCATCCACGTGTATGTGAATACACGTATACACACACAGCTCACTAGCTATGCAGGGACTTCAGCCCCCCCCCCCATCTCTTTCACTGAACACTGAAGCAGTATTCATTTTCTCATCATTCATTCAGTCAGGCCATTGTCCAATGGGATCCCTACAGTGATTGAAGTAGTCTATCCTCCTGAACACCAGAGAAAGGGAATAGAGGATGAGCCCTGACTAAGTCAGGAGACCAAGCTGGGAGGTATCAATTGGCATAATTATAATGTGTGCCCACAGAGGTCAGACTCTACACCAAGAGCCTTGCATACCTGAAGTCACAGAACGTTCTGAGGAAGGTAATGTTATGATTCTAATTATAAATAGGGAAAGTGGGAAAGTGTGCTGCTTGTCGGCTCCTAGGGCAGGGGTGACTAAGTATCTACAGTGGTGGTGTAATCCTGAGGATAGATTTTCTCCATTCTTAAGGCTAGAGTCCAAGGCCAAGGTGTCAGCAGTGCCGGCAACTCCTGAAGCTTAAGGATGGTCCTTGCTTCTTGATTCTTCAGTCTTTGCTCTGCGTCTGACAGTGTTCAAATGTCATTCTTTATAGACCCCACCTCCTCCAATCCATTGGGTTAGCTTACACCATTAACCTCATTTTAACATTTTATAGCTTGCTTTTGAAAGACCATACAGCAGTCACATTTTGAGGTCCTGGGAGTTAGACTTTTATTACTTGGATTTAAGGGACACACAGTTCAGCTCATATCACAGTTAGCAGGTGGGAGAGCCCAGATTTGACCCCAGGATGGAGCCCTCAAAGTACTGCCTGTCACAGAGAGGTCTCCATAGGCTGAAAGTGTCACTGAGGTCTGAGACCCTGGACCTGAAGAAGGGTGCCTGTTCCGGCTAGTTTTTATGTCAACTTGACGCAAGCTAGAGTAATTTTGGAAGAAGGAACTTCAACTGAGAAAAATGTCCCCACCAAACTGGCATATGGGAAAGCCTACGGTGCATTTTTATGATTGGTGTGTAGGCCCCAGCCCACTGTGGACGGTACCACACCTGAACTGGTGGTCCTGGGTGACAAAAGGAAGCAAACCGAGGAAGCCAGGAAGCAGCAGCCTCCATGGCCTCTGCTCAGTTCCTGACTCCAGGTGCTTGCCTTGAGTTTCTGCCCTGACTTCCCTAGGTTATGGACTATGAGCTGTAAGAGGCAATAAACCCTTTCCTCCCCAAGTTGATTTTGGTCCTGATGTTTCGTTACAGCAACAGAAACCCTAACTAAGAGAGTACCCAGAGCAAAGGCTTTCGGGAGGTGTAGACATCTGTGACTCTAGGT
Source organism: Dicrostonyx torquatus (assembly GCA_028555095.1). Taxonomy (NCBI): domain Eukaryota; kingdom Metazoa; phylum Chordata; class Mammalia; order Rodentia; family Cricetidae; genus Dicrostonyx; species Dicrostonyx torquatus. Next base: position 843,260 of record JAQHUG010000120.1, read on the forward strand.
GGCCCTCAGATTCCCCCAACAGTCCACATGTGTGAGTATCCCAAACTCCCCACATGTTCTGCTGGTCAAATATGTATCTTCTTCCATGATCAAGAAGGTCAGGGATCTTCCCCTTTGCTCATCTGTAGCAGGAAGGCAGACAGGGTGCTTAAAAAGACAAGGGTCCCTTTTCACCTATATTTGGTAGCCACATCACCTGGGACTCACCCAGTGAGAAGAACAGCTATGGTCAGTGGCTGCTATCTCTAAGAAGAAAGACTAGACAGTCCTTCCCGTAGACCTCAGAGACATCTGGATATAGTCCAGCTGAGAGTCCTCCTGGTAAACATATCTGGGACAAAGTCCCAAAGCTGTGATGGTCAGCTCTAGGCTTTCACTAGGCTTGTAGGCCACTGAAGCCACAAAGCCAAAGCCCATTTAGGACAGAATCTGATCACCCTGGATTCCAGGATGGTGACTCAGAGGAGTGCAGGTAAGCCCTCTGTCTAAGTTTGTTTTAAGAAGAATGAATACATTAATAGGAAATGAATGAATGAACTCCAAGCACAGACCCTTGGTTTTGGACCCATATCACTTAGGAAAATATCACTAACCTTCATCCATCCTCCTGCCCCTATAAACACTTGATCTTTAAACTCATTCCAATCTGGAACAAATATGTTTCCTAGAGCCCTGACATGTAAATATATTTTGACTAATAATTAATTAGAAAGGGTTACAGGCTAGGAAATATACTTAAAAGAAAGGAATGCAACTATTAATCTATTTCCTGATTAATTCTGACAAAGATAGGATGTAATGGTTGGAGCCCTCATAGCCATGATGGTGCGTAAAATGACTTTAGGTAGCAAACCAAAGGAACAGAAACAGTAGTTCCTCAATAATATAAGGCACCGTAGCTACCATTGGCAGCTCCTCTTTTCATTTGGAACACAGGAAAGAAGTATTTCTCATATAGTTTATAAACTACTGTTATTTGGGAGTTGTTTCTTTCTAAAGTGTCACAACTGATAATCTGAAATCCTCTGGGGAAATTATCATGGCTCTCAAGTGGCAGGGGAGCCACATAGTCACGGGCTCAGGCTAGATGCCTGCAAGCTCTTGCTAGGCTGTGTCCCTTTTTTTCTCTGCCTTCACTGAGCTAGCCAGGCAGTCTCCCTGGATTGACAGGGTTTGGGCTTTCACCGCAGATGGGTGGGTGGCTCCTGCTAGGGTTAGAGAACCTGTGATTTGCAGCAGACAGGCCATTCCAGGCCAGCAGCACGTTCATCACGGCCTCACCTTTGCAAGCTGTTTCTGCATGCAGGGGCAGGGCTGCTGACTCAGACTTCCTGGCCTCTGGGTTGCTGACTGCAGTAGAGCGGCACTGTTAGGACCTGCATCTGTCCACTCGCCCCAGACAAGGATACGGAATATCTGAGGGCCTGGGCAGGCTCATGTCAGAGCAGAGGACCCAGCTTTCCCTCTGGGCTGCACTGGTCTCTTCCCACTGCCCACGTACTAAAGCTGCCAACGTTCCCACATTCATGTGGGTAGGGGAAATTTTAATAGCTTGCCAAACAGACAGTGTGAAACAGAATACAGCAAGGCAGCGGTCAAGGTGCACACCCTGTCTTCCCAGCTCATGGGAGACTGAAACAGGAGGACCAGAGTTCTAGGCCAGCCTAAACTGTATAGCAAGTTCTAGGGCACTCTGAGGGAGATCTTGTCTCAAAGTAATAATATTAATGATAACATAATACTGATAATAAAGATACATAATTAAAGAAAAAAGTCCTATTGTTATAGTCTTATTGTTCTTATTCTTCGAGTTCCTCCAGTCTTTGAGTTCCCTGCCCCCATCATCATTAGTTTTGCACATTCCTTTCCTGAGTGTCCCACAGAAAACAAACTCATGAATACACATTGGCCACTTCTATTAGGTAGAGTTCAGCATATGGTTGCCCAGACCATAGCCCTTCCATCACATAACCAACATCCCAGAGCTTCCCCAGTTCATGCTGTGAAAGGCTTCAGTCTTTGGGGTATTTGAATAGAGTCCCCTAAATGAATGTGCTAGAATCATTTCATCTCCTCTCAACAGACATCCTAGGTGTCTCCAGCTTGCACACAATGCTGTAACTAAGCAAGATGAACAAGTATCTCTGTGCATTCAAAGGGTATGCACACACTTGCAACTTTGCTGTTGCAGATGGTCCTGACTGACAACAGTCTAATTTGTTTGGTTTGATTTTCTGGATTTGTGGTCTTTTTCTGGGTTAGCAGTGTGTGGTAAGATCTGCTCTTGGACAGCCCAGAGCCAGCTGTCGGATATCTTCCTCTATCTCTACCTAATTGCCTTGAGATGCCATCTCCCAGTGAGCTGGAAACACACTGTTCTGACTAGGGTAGCTGGTCAGGGTGCTCTCAGGATCTGCTTGTCTTGTCCATCAATGCTGGGGTTCTAGGTTGGCACAGCCATGCCTGGCTTCTTACCTCGAGTGTCTGGAATTTGAATTCACACCCTCATGCCTTTACCATTGAGATGTTCTTGTAGCCTCTTTCTTAATTTTTGATGGATTTATTGGACAATTACACCCTCACAGGTTAGGAAGTATCTGTCTGGACCAGTGCTTTCCAAAGGACTTATCCTAATTTATACTTATACCAGCACTTGACTGATATCTACCCAACTTTAACATGAAAATGCATCACTAATATATTTTAATTAATCTTCTGGTTTTCATTATCTTATGTCTTGTACCAAGCTATAGATACTCTTTACAATTTAAAAACTTTATTTGATTTTTACATCTTTCTTCTTTAGCTATGTAGCCCAGGCTAGCCTTGAACCTCTGATCCTCTTGTAATGGCCTTCCAAGTGCTGGGATTATCAGCATGTACTACCATGCCTAGCTCTGTTTGCAAACTTTTGTGTCGTCAGCCACACTTCTTTTGAGTTACTAGTCCTTTTCTTGTTTATTGCCATAAGTTCTTTGCATATTAGGAATATTAAAATATTAGTGTACAATATGAGTTGTGAATATTTTTCCAGTTTGTTTATCTATGATTTTCTAACAGCTTTTGGTTTGCTATTAGATTTTGTTTAGCTGAGTAAAATATTGAGAGTTGTTTTTATACCAAAATTTATCAGGAGAACGTTTTATGAGCATTGGATTGGAAGCTACTACGTTTGGTAAATGATTTACATCTTTCCTCATAAAACCCCACTTTGTAGCATGGTGAGTGGAGCCTTACGGGAAGTCCTTAGGTCTCTCCGGGTGTACTATGGGAAAGGCATACTCTCCTGTTTCAAAAATTGACCTTTTACTCTTGTAGATGCTTTTCCATCTACTACATGACCTCATCACATCATCTCTACACTGTTTATACTTGAAACTTCCCAAACTATGAGCTACACAAGCTGCTTGACTGTATAACGTCATCTCTGAACTGTTTATACTTGAAACTTTCCAAACTATGAGCTAAGAAAGCTGCTTGACTGTAAAGTTAGCCTGTCTCGGGTTTGTCACTATAGCCACGGGAAATGGACCAATCCATCTTCAGCAGGACCTCATGCCCCATGTTTCCTTTGTGTAGCACAATTTCTAACTCATAGTAAAATTCTGGAGTTAGATATTGGGGTAAATGTTGAAAGAGCAGAGAAGTAAAGGTGACAGCCACTAGAGAGACTTTTTACCTCTACCGAATCCTCAGATGGAAGAAGATAAGATTCTGTCTCCATGAATCCTCCGATTGAATGGTGTATTCTGTCTCTACAAGTCCTTGAGCTCCTCCTGTCTCCTCTCACCTTACATTCTTCTCTCTGACCAGCTATACCCCTTCCTGTCTCCACTCTACTAGTGTTGGGATTAAAGGCTTATGACGCCCAAGTGCTGGGATTAAAGGTGTGAGCCATCACCACCTGGCTCTGTTTCTCTTTGAGACTGGATCTCTAGTGTAACCCAGGGTGGTCTTGAGCACAAAGATTCATCTGCTTCTGCCTCCTGAGTCCTGAGATTAAAGGTATGTGCCACCACTGCCTGGCCTGTATAGCTAACTAGTGGCTCGCTCAAAACTCTGATCCTCTAGGCAATTTGATTTGTTTTAGCACATACAAAACATCACCCACACCTTTGAAATATTTATGGTTCCGATTTTAAAATGTTTTATCTGCTTATAAATAGTTAACCTGTTACAACTGTCCCCATTATCTTTTTTCTAAGATCCACTTGTTTTATTTTGTGTTTATGAGTGTTTGCCCTCATGTGCATTTGTGCACCACATGTGTGCTTGGTACCTACAGAAACCAGAAGAGGATGTGACACCCTTTGAAACTAGAATGACAGATGACTGTGAAATGCCATGTGGGTGCTAGAAATTGAACCCAGGACCTCTGCAAGAGCAACCAGTGCTCTTAACCACAGCTCCCCAGCTCTTAGCTCTCCCCTATTATATTCTTTCAGTTCCTTTCTCTTTTCCCTGATGTCCTCAGGGACTACTTTTATTTTTACACCAACGATTGTGCTTAGTTCTATTTGCTTCCTATTCTATTACGTTGGATGATTTCTGTATCCATGACATGACAATTTAATTAACAGTTAACTGATCATCAAACTTCATGATATACTTAAATACCTGCCATCATTTTTTTGTTTAGATTTTCGAAGCCTTGAACTCACTTTGTAGGTGAGGATGAGCTGAACTTCAAATCCTCCTGTGTCTACCTCTAATGTGCTAGCATTGCATGACATGGGCTGCTATGCCTGCCTTTGTGAAGTGAAGAGGCTTTCACTCTGGCTTTCCAGTATGCTAGGCAAGCACCCGTCAGGTCTCCCTGCAGTTTAGCGTGAAAATCACCTATTCTGCCTCTAAAACAAAAACAAAAGCTTGGATTTTCTTGTTGAGGTGACACTACGTTTAGAATACAACCTCCATAAAATCTGCCACTGTTGTGAGAACAAGTCTTCCTGGTCAAGGGCAGGTTTCATGTTGTCTTTGGTTCGCCCAATGTTGTGTTTTTTGGCAGTGTCTTCTAGTTTCCTCCACAGCAAACCTTATTTCCATTAAAGTTTATTCTTAGACACATAAACATTTTATAGCTGCTGTTCTTGTGAGTTCATCCACTATATCTGTTTGATCAGTCAGTAAAAAGAAATCCTGTTAGGGCTTTCATTCTGAGGATACGTAATACAGGCATTGGCTTCAAAGTTGCTGAAAGTGCTGGAGAACAAAAGAAAAGTGGGGTTTCCTTAGGCCAGAGAGGTGTTTGTGTACCCATTAAAGACCACTAAGGTACTGCCAGTGCAGTGGGGTCTCTGGAGTTTTCAGTTGCCACACCAAGCTGATGCCACTCTCTGGAGTATCTGCCAGAAGAGTTTGAGGCCCCTCTCCACCCCTACTGCATCTCCAATCCTCCTGTCCTCTCTCTCTGGATCAAACCCAAGGCCTTACATATGCTAGGTCAGTGTTCTACCATTGAGCTATACCACAACTCAGTTAACTTTGTTCTTAGATTCTTAGTTTATTTGCAACCATCTTTCCAAAATCTTGATTACTGGGAAACTGGTGTAGGAGGTCCTTCTGTTTATGTGTTGTTTTCATTGGTTGACTAAAGAAACTGCCTTGGCCTGTTGATAGGGCAGAACTTAGATAGGCAGAGGAGACAGAACCGAATGCTGGGAAGAAGGGCAGAGTGGCAAATGCCATGAAGCTCCTGCCTAAGGCTGACGCTGGTTAGAATCTTTCCCGGTAAGCCATGACCTCGTGGTGCTACACAGATTATGAGAAATGGGTTGAATCAAGATGTGAGAGTTAGCCAATAAGAGGCTGGGCCAGGTATTGTTTAAATGAATACAGTTTCTGTGTGATTATTTTGGATATATTTTGGGTGTAAGCTAGTCAGGCGACTGGAATAAAAAGCCCTCTTCCCCTCCTGTTACAGGAAACAAACTTTATGCATTACATTATTTTGTCCATAGACACTTCAATATTAATCATTAAAAAAATAGATATTCTGGATTGAGGAGACAGCTCAGTCAGTCAAGTACTTGCCTTGCAAACATGAGGACCTGAGCTTCCTCATCAGAACCCACAGAGAAAAGCCAGGGCTGCAGGGACAGGTGACTCCCTGAGGCTTGCTGACTCACCAGGCTATCCTCCTTAACCAGTTCTAGGACAATGAGAGAACCTGTCTCCAAAAGAAGGTGGTTTACACTGGAGACATGACATCCAAATTTGTTGTCCAGCCTTTACACACAAATGAATACACAGCTACACATGTACACACACACAGACACACACACACACAGACACACACAGACACACACACACAGTCTGTCTTATTGCTGTGAAGAGACACCATGGCCCTGGCAAACTCTTATACAGGAAAATGTTTAATTGGCAGTGACTTAAAGCTTCATAGGTTTAGTCCATTCTCATCATGGTGGGGAAGGAGCTGGAAGTTCTACATCTTGATCTGCAGGCAACAGGAAGTGAACTGAGTGTCACACTGGCATAGTACTCTGACGAAAGACCCAAGGATGCTATTTTAGCAGCACAAAATAGACTAAGGAACCAAGTGAAGGGGCCCTCTTGCTTTCAAATGTTTTATTAATTAATTAATTATTACTATTAATAATTAATATTAATATTTTAAGACAAATTCTCAGATATCCCAAGCTGACTTGTACTTATTGTGTAGCTGAGAGTGACCTTGAACTTTTGATTTTCCGATCTCAACTTCCCCAGTGCTAGGATTACAGGTTCCTGCAGTGCTGGAGAAGTAACCTGTGGTGTTTTGCTAGGCTCCTCCTCTACCAACAGAGTCACATTCCCAGTTCTAGCTCATATTATTAATCTCTCATTCTAAAGAAACTAGAAATTAAAAAATGGTTCATATTATTTTTATATTTATTAAGGTTTTGTTTTGTGTCACAGTATATTTCATTTCAGCAGATAACACCAAACATAAAATAAAAAACATCTGTTTTTCAGATTCAACACTTAAAATCTATGCTAAAATAGGTTTTTGAGTTAAATTTTTATCATAATTTTTCTACCAGGTAGTAGGTAAATTAAAATGAATTAAAATATGCTAGTAACAAGTGTAGTTTTGTCCATTTCTCCTTTTAGATAATAAATTTCACTTTAAAAACAGTACTAACTAAACTGTTCAGTTTAGACAATATTCATGGAGGTTTCACTTCGCTTATGAACTAGTCTTTTGTATTATGTGTTTCCAACTTTGTCCCATTTAATACTCTTTCACCAGAATTCTACTTTGCCCCATAGCAAAATTTCAGTCATTGTTTTTTCTCTCTCTTTTTGTCTTTATGTTATCGGCTTTAATATTTTCAATGAGCTTTGTCCTGGTTATTTCTAACGTAGTACACTGAAGAGCTGAGTTTTATTTTTTGAAACTTAATCTGAGGATTTTTCTCCTTAACAGATAAGATTGGAAAGTAGCATGTAGTACTAATGTTGTCATATGATTGTATGCAATGTTCTGTTTTAACAGTTAAAATTTTATTAAGTTATCTATTATAACATGCTATATGTAGTTCTTATAAGTGTAGAAAATTATTTATTATTGTTGCTGTTTTGCTTTGAGAAAAAGATTCCATGAAGTCCCAGATGACCTCAAAAATCACTGCATAAATTCAGTGTGTCCTTGAACTCCTGGTCCCTCTGACCTTGACTCTTAAGTGTTGGGGTTACAGTTATTATATTTATCCTAATAATCATCTTCATTTTTATACCTCAGTCTTCTTTGCTCATGCCCAGATGTCATAATGCATCTCATGTGTGCCTCCTCTTTTCCTTGAAGATTTTAGCTGAGATTGGTATCTATCACAAGCCATTACCTTTGTTAAATGTTCTGAAACAGTTATTTGGTTGGTCAGCTCTAAACAGTAACTCTTAGATTCCCAGCTATTCCAGTAGAGAAGCTACCAGCACAATTACCATACTTACCACCCCAACTTTTACATACTTTTATACAGCTCTGTCAGCTCAACTCCACCTCTGTTTTAGCCTCATTTTACCAGTTTGGTCTAGTCAATGTCCATGGCTAATCATGTGCCCATAGTCCTCAGTGGTATTCTGACTGTCTGAAATGAAGTTACACGCCAGTATTTCCCAGAATGAAAACATATTTCATGCCTGTTTTAACCTATCTATGAGTAAGGTTCATTGAGCTGGGTATAAATGCTTGATTCACACTTTGTTTTCCTGGGCATGGTGTACTGTAGTTTCACAGTCTTCTGGCATTGATATGCCTCTGGCCAATATAAATCTACCGTACCTCCTTTATATGTGACTTGCACTTCTTGTCCAGCTGTCCAAATAGTTATCTTATCTTTGCTTCATTAGATTCATTTGCATATGCATTAATATTGACTACTTCTGTAAGGCAGAATACTTAGTTTGGATATATAGTTTTGGATTTTTACAAGAAAAACAAAAACCAAGGCTATCTCATTGTCTACAACATCGGTTTAAGAATCCTACCATAGGAAGTGGCTGTGAAGCTTCATGAGCTTTGGAAAGGCATACCCTAATGTCATTTATGTCATTTAACAGATTAGGTAAGTCTGGCTGCAGTTACTATTATCATTGTTACCATCTAAAAACTGGTGGATGAGGTCCTTGTCTGTGCTGAGCACAAAGCAATGCTAGATGTGGGCAAAACATGTGGTTTATCCTCAAATATCTCCATGCAGGAAGCTCAGATACCCACCTCCTCAAGCAGGCACAGATGGCCAAGGTGGCAACGGTGGTGGCAGCAATGACCTCTGGTATCTACACACAGCAGAGCTGCTTCTGTGGAAAGACACCTCTCCCTCCCCTTTCCTAGCATGAGTCTGGTGTTCACTCACCACGGCCCACCACATTTATGAATCTTCATGCATGTATCCTTGCTGGTTTATATGTGGCTTGATTCCACTGTGAGATTTTTTTTTCCAGGAGGGCAGACCATACCTGTTTTTGTCACTGCTGAATCCTTTGTGCATGTAATACAGCCTGGATCATCACAACACTAGGCAAATATTTTTGCGCATGCATGAATAAGTACGCAAACATCTCTGCCTCAGTTTAAAAACAACACAAAAACATATAGAGAATAATTCACAACTCTTTGCCACTTAAGGAGGGGAGTTTTTGTGGATAGAAAAAAAAGTGGGGAGTGGTCCTATGAGGTGGGTCAAAGCTGGGAGGAGCTTTGATTATTTGGTGCCTTAGTCTAGACTGCTTAGGGAGGTGTGGAGGGACTCACAACCTACAGCCCTCAAACTCCCTCGTTTCTGCAGAACTCACAAAGGTCCCTCAGGCAGAACATATATCTGAATTCATGGGGACTTGAACTGATGGAGCCTGGAGCTCAAAGAATCAAACATAGGTTTATAAAGGCTTTGAGAAGACAAAAAGGTGCCCTTCACTCTGAGGACCAAACACAGTCCTGCAGACAGTGGCCACTCCCAGGGTCCAGGGCTAAACACACCCCTGCAGACAGTAGGCACTGAAACATCTGGTATGGCGAAATGAGCATCTTTTGTCTGCATGACCTCAACAACATCCTGTAACCTCGCTATGCCTGTTTCCTCCTCTGTGAAATGAGGATAATATTATACCCCCAGAATCTTTGTGAGGAGTCAGTGAGTCATAGCATACGAGAAATACTGGAGACTGCCCAACACATAGTAAATATACAGGTGTTAGGAGTTACTTTTATTCTAGTTATTTACCTCCAGCCTTCCTATATATGCCACACTCTGCTGTGTGTTACATGAAAAGACATATGTTGCCCAAATGTGCACCCTATCCCTGCCCATATCCTTCACTTGCCTACTGTACAACAATCCACCTGTAACCTGCTAAAAATGTGCCACCTTTGTCCATGTGAGAAAACTGTTTCTATAGTTTTTTAGCCAAGGACCTAATTTGGAGACACTCAGTGGGATTTTTGAATGTGGTTCTGGGCTTTGTAAAGTTGTAACAGAAATATCCAAGGCTGGCTAAATTATAAAGAAAAGAAATACATGTCTCACCATTCTGGAGACCACAGTCAGGAAGCTGGTGAGGACCTTTTCAGAGCATCAGAACACGACAGAGGACACCATGTGATCAAGGCAATGAGTCACTCTCTCATGATAATGACGTCAACAATGAGGTCAGAGCTTCCATGATCTGATCTCTTTAATCTTCCCACTGACCAACACTGATGCACTGACCACAGGCCTCCAACACATAAACTTTGGGGAGCCCACAAACCGTACCTGGGTTTTCTAAGAGGTAAACACAGGGTAGGTAGAGAGAAGCTTGTGCTCCACTGTCTTGGGAGGTTACATGACTCAGAGGAATGCTGATCAAGAGCTGAGTCATGCCAAGCACACCCTGGTCTATGTGTTTATAAACAATTCGGGGAAGTTCTGATTTTAGGTGTTAGTAACCTGACTGCTAATTGCATCTCCCAACATGGTCATACTGGAGCATTACAAATCATTTGGCCTCTGTTTCTCTTTACATGTGAAAGTTTGAGCATACTATATGTCATCTTAGTACTACGTGCATAGGAAGATCACCCTCTACAATTTTGGTTGTCTTCAAGGACATATTAGGAAACGTGGAATAACCGCTGTTGAGTTTTCTGCAGGAAAAAGACTGGTTACAAAATGGAAGTTTGTCTTTTAGAAGAGTCGGGTAGAATTTAAGGCACGTGAAACACCCCTTAGAGAAGTTACTCCACCCAGTTGCCTCCCTGACTTTTACACTGTGTTTTCATCTGTCCTCTAAAAAACAGACAGCACCCACATTCCTTCAGTTTGTTTAGTGCATATTCCTTGTACAAAAGAGCAGGCTTCATGATAACCCTTGCATGTGTGTATATCATGTACCTTGGTCAACTCTTCCTTCACTTCCTTCTCTCCTCCAGCTGGTCCCTCTCACTTCCCAAAGACCTAGCTAGCATCTGTTCTCATGGCTTATTGTTTCTTGACTCCACACATGAAACAAGCCACGGGATTTTCAGTTTTCTTTCTGTGGACGTTTATTTGAGACACACAGTTTAATAGGGGCAAGATACACACAGGTTACAGTACCGGACAGAGGTCCTCCGAAGACGCAGGGAGACCGGCGATCCGCAGAGAGAGAGCTTCCCACGTGGGTCTATTTTTTTATACCTCTTGGGACCTGGTGGTCCAGCCCCGTTAATTAATTAACAGTTAATTGGGAGGGCGGAATAATTAACTAATGGCGGGGAGTGGTTATAAGCCGAATAGGCCAAGACCATTCCCCTTCATCTTTCTTAATGCAATGCTTTCTAGTTCCCCTCAGTTTCCTGCAAATGTCAAGATTTCATCGTTCTTTTTGGCAGTATAAAACTCCACCAAAATACATTCATGATAGTCTTCATCCACTCATTTGTTAGTGGGCTTCTAGGCCGTAGCAAACAATACAGCAACAAACATGGGCGGGCATGTATCATTTGGTGGGTTGACTTAGAGTCCCCTGGGTATGTATTTAAGAGTACCAGAGCTGAGTCATATGGCATTTTTCTGATTTCCATAGTGACTGCACTAATTTATATTCATGACAGCAGTGTTTTAGGACCAACCCCAATCTCGGCAGCATTTGGTGTTTAATTTCTTGATGATAACACCTCTTAGCCTCTTTCCCTCTAAACCAGTGGTTCTCAACCTTCCTAATGCCGCCACCCTTTAGTAGAGTTCCTCGTGCTGAGCTGACTCTCAACCATAAGATTATCCTTATTGCTACTTTATAACTGTCATTTTGCTACTGTTATGAATCATAATGTAAATATCTGTGCTTTCTGATGGTTTGAGGTGACCCCTGTGAATGGGTTCTTTGGTGTCTTCCAAAGGATTGTGATTCACAGGTTGAAACCATTGTTCTAAAGGGTTTAAGGCTAAAGAAGTTTCTATGTCCTTCCATCCTGATTGAGTTTTATCTTTCAGAGTGAAAGACATGGGAGACATGTTTGAATCTTCTTTTCATTGGCACTATGCTTCTCTGGACCTTTAGCTTGTCATCTGTCAAAGTGAGAGGAGGGTGTTTGGAGATCCTTCCCAACTATAGGAACACAAGGCATCAGGCCAGGGAGTATTAAGACCACATTCGCTGGAAGAATAGCTCAGACTGGCCCAGAAATTAACAAATTAGGAAGAGCTCAGGACCAGCTCTGCCCACCAGCCCATTCCATTCCCACTGACTGTTTTCCTTTCCCCAAGTACAAAGCAGATGTGGGCAGAACTTACTAATGAGAGGCTGACTGAGGCCCATCTACCCTCAGAATCCCTCAAGAAACCTGTTAAAGGTTGGGTCTACTGAGAAGGGGGAAATGCCTCCATGTGGAAGAGACATTCTATGAAGGCTAAATTTTATGAGTTGACTTGCGCTGATGAAGGGTTCAGGGATCAAACACCTTGTGAAGGCTACAGCTGTAAATCTGGATGAGAGTCGCACTCTACATAGCTGATACCCTCTCCAGGGAGGCTGGGCACCCTCCAGTTATTTGAGCAAAGGTGGAAGGATTTTCTCCCTTTTATACACCTCACTGTCAGGGAGGAAGCACTCTGCTTCCTCTCCTCTTGCCCCTGAACTGAGCCTTCCTTGCCTTGTGCTATCCATCCCTTGGCACTTCAACTTCTGTGCACAGTCTACAACCACACCCTTGGTTGTTCCTCAGACCCCCTTCCCTGGCTAACAAGGATGGATCACTGCACTTCTCAAATTACAAGACTGCAGGAGCCAAGCCTTGTAATAAATCTTATGGTTGTGAGTTAGCTGTCTAAGGAAGTTGGTTATTGTGAGAAAGAAACTAGATTACATAAGGACTCATCTGCAGGAATCTAGAAGCACTCACAAATGCCTTATTGACTGGGACCCTGAATGATAGAAATTCCAGAAGCCCTAGCTAGAACCTCAGTGGCCTGTGTTGGATTGTTGAAATTCATATTAGCATCAGCATCAGTTACTTGCCCTGTTGCTATGACAGCATCAGTTCACTTGCCCTGTTGCTATGACAGCATCAATTGCTATGGCAGCATCAGTTCACTTGCCCTGTTGCTATGACAGCATCAATTCACTTGTTCTGTTGCTATGACAAAAATATCTGGTAAAAATGACTCAAAAAAGGAAGGTTTTACTTTTGCTCCCACAGGTCATGGTACTGTCATCATGACAGGAAGGGAGGGTAAAATGGCTTGAGGCAGCTGCTCACACAGTCTTAGTCAGTGCTGTGAAGAGACACCATGGCCATGACAATTCTTACAGAAAAAAGTATTTAACTGGGGCTTGCTTACAGTTTCAGAGGTTTAGTCCATCATCATCATGCCAGGGAGCACAGCTGTACATAGGCAGACATGGTGCTGGAGAAGCAGCTGCGAGTTCTACATATAAATCCAATGGCAGCAGGAAGAGAAAGACATTGGGTCTGGCCTGGGCCCTTGAAACCTCAGCTTACCTGCGGTGACATACTTCCTACAACAAGGCCACACCTCCTAACCCTTTCAAATAGTGCCACTTCCTGGTGACTAAGAATTCAAACCTATGAGCCTGGGTGGGGGTGGGGGCCATTCTTATTCAAAGCATAGCACACAGCCACATAGGAAAAAAACTAAGATAAATACTCATACCCAACTTCATTTCCTGTTTCTCTCTAGTCTGGGATCACAGCCCACATTTAGACTGTCTTCCCATCGCAATCTAATCACAGACCTACCTAGATGATGTTGTTTGCTTGGTTGTTTGTTTGCTTGAGCATGGTAATTCTAAATCAGATCAAGTTGACAGTCAAGATGAACCATCAAGGAATCTAAGAAAGGATGTGAATGGTCCCCACGGCACCTCAGGACCAGATATCATAGTAACCTAGAAACTCTGGGAGAAGGTAGGCCCATCCAAGCCTATAACCTATAGTCTATAACCTCCAGTCTTTGGTTACCACAGTGTCTAGAAATAGAGAGAGAAGTTTTCAATTTCTCCATGCCAAACAAGGCATTGTTTCTTCTGTGATGAGTTTTCATCTACTTCACAGGTCACCCCCACCCTGTTACTCCCTGCTACCCCAGGAGCCTCTGATCCTTGCATTCTTCTATTGGCTTTTGTGGGTGTCTCATTCCTGCTGAACCGGTTATGGTGGTTAAGAAATGCTCCCTGTGAGCTTTGAGAGAAGACAAAGTTCCCACTTGACCTCCCTCAGCAAACCCACATTTTCCTGCCATCCTCAGCTCAGCTCAGGTTGAACATTCCAACATCTCTGCTCCCCATTCCGTGGTCCCTGAAACATGCCAGAGCTGTTGGTCTTGAACCCATCCTCAGCTCTGAGGAACTCCCTGGATCTTCCTCCTGCAGCCTTCCAGTTAGACAGTGAGTGATCCTCCTGAAGAGGCAGCCTCCTATCTCCGCATCTCCTCATCTGTCTTTTCTGTCCTGGAGTGTGACTGCTACTGTACTGTTGCTCAAATCCTGGTGAGTGGAGGAACCCGGGAGTGATTTTATAAGATATTGGTAAGATAATGGGTGGTTAAAATGGGCCTTGGCAACTTAAAATGTTTAAATAAGTTATTTTTATACAGTACACTCTTGGGCCCAGATAGCCCTAAGACTTAAGGTCTTAAAGCGAGTCTCCTTTTTACCTCCCAATTCCACTCTTCAGAGATTGATGCCCATGGAATGTTTCTTCTGTTTTGAGGCATTTCCCTTTTAAATGTTTTACACAGTTGGAGAAATGCCATACAAATTGCTCATAAAAAACGTAAAATGAAAAATCAAAAGACTTCAGCACTCTAAAAAGAAACCAGAATATAAAACAAGTGATTGCTTAGTTTTGCTTCTTTCAACAACATAATGAGTATAGGGAAGAGTTTTATAGCATCCACACACACACACACAATTTTAATTAGAATGTGCCAGGCTGTTCCACAACAATTCACTTTGAACCCTCAGAGTCTTGACACAATGAAGGTTTGCTTCTTGCACAAGGAAACCCTGGTATAGGTCAGACAAACATCCATGATGACTCTCTTCTGGGAAGTCATGTCGACTTCCCCCGATCTCGGCAAATTTTATGTTATCATCTCGTCATGTGGTTGCCAAGGTCCTAAAAAGAGGAGAGGGAGAGAGAGAATTTTCCAGGGCTTTTTATGCTCAGGCTGAGAAATGGCACGTAGAACTCCCAGCCACGTGTGCTGGCCAGTGCTCCTGTGACCTCAGTGTGACTGTGCTGGAGTGGGCAGCACTGTTCTGCTGTGGGTCGGGAAGAGGAAACTGCATGCTGAGCACAGAGTATTGTGTTTGCTCTACAAAACTGGACCGTAAATCTATAAACACAGAAAATGAAAGCACCATTAGAAAGTGACTTTGTATATGAGTACATTGTGAGTAATTTCTTGTTGTTACATACCTTGCAAATAATTTACTGGTGTATCAGCCAAACAATGGAAAACATTTTTAAAATAAGAAAAATATCTTGATATTTTCTGCGCCTTTGACATTTCAAACAAAGCATACTCTTTCTAGTCTGAGGATGTGGCTCAGTTGGTGGAGCACTTACCTTGTACTCATGAGGTCCTGAGTTCTATCTCTAGCACCGTAAGAAGGAGCATGGAGACACAGACCTATAGTCCCATCCTGCACTTGGGACTTCAAGACAAGGCAGAACTACATACGACCCTGTCTCAAAAAAAGAAAAAGGCAAAAGGAAGAAAGAGGGGAGGGAGGGAAGGAAGCAGGCAGGCAAGAACAAGAACACACCCATTTTGAAGTTCGTAAGACTAAGCAGGAGAGGATCAAATGAAGGCCCAGTGCCTTCCAAACCCGAGTTTTCTCTGATTCCAACATTCAGCTGCCTCTAGCTTCCTAACCAACTTATTTCAGTTTGTTTATAAGAAGAAACATAACTGATAGCTTTGGATTCTTCCGCCCTTTTCCTTATATGCTTAGGAAACATTCCCAGTGATCAGAGTTTTTCGGCAGAACTATGGAAAATGACAAACCCACACTGAATGACACTGTCTGCAGCCTCTTGGATGTCATATGAAGTCCCGAGGAGAGAAAAGGCCTGGAGCCCACAGGAACAAGCCCCAGCAGGAACATGCAGATCTCACGTTTCCAAGAGGGCAGATCTGATGCCAATCTTCACACAGGCCAAACTGTGAATGGAAGCTGAGCCCAAGGGTTGAGACACTTGAGCTCTGCCAAGCACTGCAAAATAACCTGCCATCCCTTCAGTAGACACACCATGAGATTGTCTCCCCACGCCGCTGATGCCTGTAGGCTTCAGAGTAAACAGGAGAAATTGACATGGATCTTTTGGATGCTAGTCCCACCTCAGAAGTTAAAAGGAAGAGATGGGGCACTCAGATCATTGAAACCCTCACGTTCTTAGAGCCTGTGGCTTCTCTTTGTCATTCAGTTTGACCATGGGATGCTGGCAGATTTTGTTCCAGATTCTCAATGAATTTGGATCATTGATCCCAATGTGTTCATTCATTCCTTTAGTTATTGTCTAACAATGCAGGTGGAGTGTTGCTGAACAAGATAAGCCCCATGACATGGATTTGGACTCAATGAAGCTGTTGTCATAGGTAATTTGCCTCCTCCATCCAAATCCATATGGTGAAGCCCTAAACCCTGGCATCTCCACTGAGAGACAGGTCTTCATCATGGTGATCCCTTAGGTGTTATCATCTGATCCATGCCAGCCTCATAGTGAGTGATGTCCAGAGGAGAAATGGAGGTTAAGGCAGAGATGCATAGGCAGAGGGCTGCAGAAACACACCAAGAGAGGATGCTGCCTGCAAGCCAGGGAGGGAGGACTCAGCCCTGAGGTCTTTGATCTTGGACTTCCAGCCTCCAAACTTATGAAAGAATACTTTGTTGCTACGGAAGTCTGTGATACTTTCTTACTATAGTCCTCATATAGCAATGTATTAGATCCCCACCACTGGGACAAAATACCAGGTGTACACAGCTCTGTGAGTATGTGAGAGAGCATGAATGGAGGTCAGAGGCTGATGCTCTTTGTCTGCCTCCATCATTTTCCACCTTGTTTTTTTGAGACAGGGTCTCTCCCTGAACCTGGAGCTCACTGATTTAGCTAAACTGCACCTACCCACCATAGCACTAGGGTAACAAGGGCACATTGTTTCACTTGACTTTTAGATGGGTCTGAGATCAGAACTGAGGACCTCATTCTTGTAAGGCAAGCACTTTACCAACTGAGCCATCTTGCTGAGTCTGGTAAAACAAAAGGTTATTTGTGTGGGCCGCCCCATGCACTGCGTGAGGTGTCCTGAATGCCAAGACCCAACTTGCACAACCTCTCTGACCTCCTGGCTGCCCTGCCAGGTCATCTGGTCCATTGACCATGCTCACACATTGAAAGACCTGGTCGATGTCTAGGACGTGGCTTAGAAACTGGGGCATAGACCACTATCGATTAGTGGAGATGAGGCAGACAAGGTCATGGGGAGTTCATTTATCCATTCACCCAGTTATTCATCCAGTCAAGAAACTGGTTCAGAGCTTGTGATTACTGATCCAGAGGTTGGAAGGTAAATGAGAGTTGGTCCCTGTGCTCAGATACTCACCATTACATACCCAAAGATATGATACTGGCTTCCCACCAATATGTGTGCTGTCCAGAGTGGATCATGACTTGAGGGGCAGGGGGAGCCAGTACCTTATTAACCCAGGCTAGGAGAGAGGAGAACAGGCAAAGAGACATACAGTGGGGCATGTATAGCAATGCTGGTGTTTTTTCTTGTATTCTCTCCCCACCAGATACTCAAGACACAACATAAGTTAGTCTGAAATTTGCAGTTCTCCTGCCCTGGCCTTCTGAATGCTGAGGTTATAGACAAGTGTCCCTACACTGGGCTAGGAATGCTGATCTTTCCTGGGGCTCTTGTTCGGGACAAAGAGACTCGGGTAACACCAGCTTTATCTTCCCAAGGCTCCCAAAGCCTCAGCTGAGTCTGCTTTTATAAATGGGGAGTCGTGCTGAATAAGATGAAGCAATGCTCTGTGACAAGGAACTGGCACAGTGCTGGAAATGAGACTCAGTGCACTTTGCTGGCACGTGTAAAACCCTGAGATTAAAACCCAGCACCTCGAGGTTAGGTGCAAGATCCAAAACCCAACACCGACACAAGTACCACAACTCCAGGCTTCGCTGCCACTGCTAGAGACGGCCCAGGCTGTCCAGGTAGAAGGAAAACATGGCTGTGGGAGGGGAACCTGGAAGAGACTGAGGCCCCGAGTCATGCCAAACGGCTTCACTGAACTGTTCTTAGTTCCCAAAGAGGTTAAGGAACTTGTAATGGTGCTGGAAAATTGGGGACAAACTACAGAAGCTGCCATTCTTCTTTGCAAAGCTAGCCTGCTGGGCCCTGGGAAACCTTGCAGCGAAGGTCATTTGGCCATTGGGGGTAGAGGTGGGGAAATGGGAAAGAGGGTTCGTGTGCCTCTTTTCTACTTTTCCTCTTCTAGTTAAATACAAACCAAATAATGAATGTGCTGCCAAGGTTCTCAGGACATGTGGTAGCAGCAGCTAGGTGTGTGTGCT
The DNA here is from genome assembly GCA_028555095.1 of Dicrostonyx torquatus. Classification (NCBI taxonomy): domain Eukaryota; kingdom Metazoa; phylum Chordata; class Mammalia; order Rodentia; family Cricetidae; genus Dicrostonyx; species Dicrostonyx torquatus. The sequence continues at coordinate 861,828 of JAQHUG010000120.1, forward strand.
GAGCTCTGGTGGAACTCCTCAGTAGATGGGGCCACAGCAGGGGAATGTTTAACCAGGGAGGGTGCAGGGAAATCCGTGTTCCCCAAACCTCAAGCCGCAGCAGTGACCCTGGGCCTTCCAGAAAATGCTGAGCAGGGTTTCTGCTGCTCAGAGCCCCCTCCACTGTTCAGCCAAGGCCTGGGCTTTGCTCAGATCCCTTTACCTTCCCTGCCACAGCAAGGGTCCACCAGAGATGATAAAGGGACCTTACAAATCAGGACAGAAGTATTTGGAGGTTGGGTCACTCTTTCAGAGCGAAATACTGAACACAGAGATGGGGTCCATGCTAAGCAAGGATCTGGGTAACCCTAGTCAAGGATGTGTAGAAAGGAGAAACCTGGTGTCCAGTCACAGCTACCTTGCTGTCCCACCAACAGGGGTGGCTTTCACAGAGGACCCTTGAGACCTCATTTGCAACATGGAGCTGGCTCAGGACTAGATTCCCAGTAGTTCACACTGGTTCAGGCTAGACTCACAAGTTCACACTTGGTTCAGGACTAGATTCACAGTAGTTCACACTTGGCTCAGGCTAGCTCAGACTGTGTCTTTGTTTGAAGGCAAGAAGGATCCCATCTCGTCTCTTGTCTCTTTGTACTAGAGGTGATCCCACCATAAAGCCCCACTTCCCCACGACTTCAAGTCACAAGCTTCTGTATGTTTCTCTGCAATCCCCCAATCCCACAGCTGGCTCGGTCCATGCGTAAACCTGGTGCTGGACTGACTTCTCCTCTTGAGGCGCCACCTACCCTGTCCCAAGATTTATCTTTCTGTGATTATTTGAGGGGGAATGCAGGAGAGAGCTATGCTGTGCAAAGGCCCTGAGGCAGTAATGTTCACAGTCATTACTAGGATACTGAAGGACACAGTGGCTTCAGAAAAGACCACAGTGCATGACAGAACAGAGCGATGGTTGGTATAGTTGCTGTGACTAAGTGTAAGGCATCACGGAGATGCCTTCTAAGATTCCCAGTGGATACTCAAGACCTCATTTACACTGCTTTCTTCTATACATATGACTTAGTCAGTATTCTGTTGCTGTGAAGAAGAGACACCATGACCATAGCAACTCTTATAAAGGAGAATATTTGATTGGGGCTTGCTTATATTTTCAGAGGTTTAGTTCATTATCTGCATGATAGGAAGCATGATGGTACACAGGCAGACATGGTACTGAAGAAGCCAAGATTTCTGGACATCTGGATCTACAGGCAGCAGGAAGAGAAAGACAGTGGGCTTGGCTTGAGCATTTGAAACCCCAAAGCCCATCCCCAATGACACATTTCCTCCAACCAGGCCACACCTACTCCAACAATGTCACACCTACTAATCCCTGTCAAAGTATTCAAATATATGAGCCTATAGGAGCCATTCCTATTCAAACCACCACACCATACATACCTATGATAAAATTCAATCAATAAATTGGACACAGTAGGAGACTGACAACAAGTAGTACAAAGGAACAATTGAGGCAATATACCAGATAATAAAATGGTTACTTATTTCTTCTCTTGCACACTGAAGCCATTATTAACTACAATGAAGATAGCTGGACCACACTCACCGTGAAGACTCAACAGTTCATCTGACAACAGAGATGGCCACTAAGTAATGGGGGCTACGGTATACAGTGAGTGACTAATGCCTGTTGGCATAGGCAGTAGGCAACAGATGGGGATTAGTGCACTCAGTAAATGATTAATGGCATTTGTGTATGGAATGTAGATATGCTAGATGGAGATGGTTATACCCCAGGTAGGACAGGCGTGTGAGAGGGCACAAGATTTCATGCTATTCAGAGCAGAGCAGCACTGAAAGCTTACCAATTGTTTACTCCCAGAATTGTCCATTTAATGTCTTTAGAACACAGTAACTGTGAGTAACTGAAGTCACAGGAAGCAAAACTGTTGGAAGATATCACTATTTCTTAGGCATGCACCTTAGGCAATGAAATAATACCTCCATTGTAAGTGCAGCTTTCTGGAAAGTGCCGAGCTGGTTTTTGCTGAGACCTCCAGCCTGAGTACGTTGATGGCTTTTCTGTCCCTGTGTCTCATTTTGTCCTCCTCTGTACCCATCAGTGCTGTGCTCTTCTCTTGCTAAGACATCATTTGGAATGGTTTAGGGCCACTCTCAGTACCCTCAAACTGACTTTTAGAGAGCCTCTCTCCAAACGCGGTCACATTCTGAGGTTGGGGCCAGGGTTTCAGTATCTAAATCCTGGGGATGCAGCTCTGCCCATACAGACAAGACCTAGCAGAGCCTCAGAGTGGCCTGAAAGATTATTCTAAGTTGGTCTGGCCCGAGGCCAGCAGAGGAGGGGGTCAGAGGAACAACACACTTTTCTAAAAGACTCTCTGGGCTAATATGGTGGTTAGTGTCCAAGGAAGTCTTGTTTCAACTAAAGAAGATGTCTCAGGAATGGACAGCAGGGAGAGCCTGGTGAGGGAGTATAGTGGGGCATCTGGGGTAGGAAAATGGCTGGTATTTGGAACTTGAAAACTGAAATAGCAGTCCAGGCTGATGGGTGATTAGAGACAGAATGTGAGGGGAAAAATGGCCAAGGTCACATAACCTCAGCACACTCCCGACTAAGTGGCTTTGGGGAGGGACTTCAAGTCCCTTCATGAGGAGATGTGGTTGCTTACTAATAATGAACCAGGAGCTAATAGATCCTTAGGGAATTCATGGTACTGCACAGCAAGTGAATCTCTTCTGGGCTGAGGATGATTGGTTCAGCCCCATGGGATGCCTCCTGGGCACTGGAATCTATCCGGTACCCCAGAGCACATCAGATTATACACTGTAGCTGCCCCTCAAACTGTGTCATCTTGCAGGCTTCAATCTCAACTCTTTGTGTTGAGACATTCCACATGGTCCTTCAGGTAGGGAGGATGTCCCATACCCTGTGACAGGATAGCATACAGCTGAGACCAGAATCCAGGCTCCTCTGACTGTGTGATCCTGGCCCATCCCTTTACCTCTGTATGATAACATGAGGATGGTCATGAATGTTCATGGGCCACCGCAAGCAAGAGATAAGCCTCTTGGTTAACTAGGGACAGAACATTTTATCAGCTATTAGTCATTATCTAAATTCTACATGTGACCATAGTGAAAGGTGCTAACCCTTTCCTCACTCTATGTCACCAAGGCTTCCCACAGACTGGAAGACAGTGCAGTCTGCAGACCACACAGCTTTGTTTGCCGGAGACCAGAGGCCTCCAGCTGAAGCCTTCAGCAACAGCTTGATTAACTTGGGTATTCTCACCACTACAGACCACAGTGGTCTTCTCTGTAAGGAGCACACCCTGTCACATGACGGCATCCAAAGCTTCCCATCCTTTCTTGCAACTGTAGGCCAAGTCGCAGGGCTGACATCAGCCTTGCTTTCCAGAATCTCATCAACTTCCTGTTGATGCCCAGCCACTTCCTGCCTCCTCTATTCTGATATCATGGCCACCCAAGGTGGCAGGTTCAGGTTAATGTAGGCTCAGAGTGTTGAATAAGATCAAATCTCAGAGTTATAAATCATTCAGAGTTATCTGTTGCACCACAGTGAAATCTGGCACCAGTGTTTCTTCAAAACAGGTTCCTCCCCACCCCCATCCAGAACAGCTGCTCCAGGCTGAGCAGCAGTGTGCAGTCAAAGGGAAGAGGAGAGAGAACAGACACAGGTTCTTTCCTACTGCTTCCTGCCACTGTGACAGATGCTGCTCTGGCTGGCACTCCCCACTGCCATGAAACCTGAGCCCTCTGAAACTGAGCCAAATTAATATTCCCCTTTGAAGCTGTTTGCCACAGCCAGTTCACTAGTGTCAAGAAAGTAATTATTACACAGCTTCATATGGCCCACAAACATACATGTGTTCCTTTCTCTATTTTGTACATACGCATGCACGCACACACATATGCATGTGCGTGCACACACACACATGCCTGTATGTTCCAGCAAAAGTCCTTACCTGACAGATTGAAGTTAGCATCTCTGTCTATACTAACTCCGTGCAAAGGGGACTGGGGCAGAATTATTGCTGCCTCTGGGCTTGGAATGCCAGCTCTACAGCTCTCCCAGTCTCCTGGCCTCCACATGCTGAGAATCTAAATTCAGGTCCTCATGTTTGCCCTGCAGCACTTAAGGATCCCAGCCATCTTCCCAGTCCCTTTATCTTTTTGTTTTCTTGGTTTGTTGGTCAGAGTGTTGGGATGGAGTAGGGAGGGGCTTACTATACACACATGAAGATGAAAACACCTTTAAGCGACAATGCAAAGTGATCTGTGATGGTGCCTGCACCCCTCCAGTCCACAGTAGTTGCCTGTCTCTGGAGATATGGTCTGTCACTTGGTCTGGGGTCTCTTTCCCTGACTAGGCTTGGAGAAGCTGCCAACACAACAACCACACACACACACACACACAGAGAGAGAGAGAGAGAGAGAGAGAGAGAGAGAGAGAGAGAGAGAGAGAGAGAGCCCAGGCAGTCAGCAGTCAGCTGCCCTGGGTCAAATCTGGAATGCGTTGTTTCTTTGTGTAATTAACAGTATTCACTTTTAGGGCCTGACTTGGGGCTGGGTTCCAAGAGCATTCCTGAGGGGTCAGAGGGAGCATGTTTACTGGGGCAGGAAGCTCCTGCCAGGAGCTCAGCAAGCCTCTCTGGGCCCTGCTGTGTGCCAGGCCTAGAGGACCACAGAGATGGGGGTAGGGATGGGGGTGGGGGTGTGAATTGTAAGAGAACTGCTGTGGGAAGGTCAGTGCTAATCAATGAAGAATGAGAACAGATGACACAGAGGGTGGCTCCATGGGCCGTGAGGACCAATGTCCCCTCTATCCTTAAGAGTGGGCCATTTGTAAAGATACTTTTCAGGAGCATTAAAAGAAAGAAAGAAAGAAAGAAAGAAAGAAAGAAAGAAAGAAAGAAAGAAAGAAAGAAAGAAAGAGAGAAAGAGAGAAAGAAAGAAATAAAAGGTTTACTCTTTCTTCCTTTCAAAACTACAAAGGGCTACAGAATGTGCCTGTTAAACAACACAGGGTCCTCACAAAGCACCCATGTGAGCTGTGAACATTTACCACCACCACCCCACCAGCGTTTTCTTCCAGGTTTCAGAATAACAGCACCCATGAAAGCTCATAGCACTATGACCACACCGAGGCCTCATACAGAAGCCTGTGGGTCTAATCCTCACAGTGCACTTTACACAAGGAACTGGTCACTCTAGACAGGAAGGATGAGATGAGTCGGGATTCACAATAGGATACATGGATCCCTTTCTGAGCACTTGCTTGACCCAATGGCAGGAGGTTCAGTAACTCATCACCTTCATTAGAAGCCAGAATTTGCTCAGATGGAGCCCACTCTTTGCTGCCATCAATGGGACAGGTAGTACTGCATGTGGTATTCTTGCCTGGAATTCTAAACCTAGGGAGGTGGAGGCAGGAGGATTTGGAGGTCAAGGCTAGCCTTGAGTTTTTGAGCCTTGTTTCAACAAAACCCATTAACCAACCAAGCAAACATAAGAAAGAAGAAACTGTGGTGGGGTTTGTCAAGTTTCCAAAATCTAGAACCATCTGAAAAGAGAGCCTCATTAGAGGAATTATCTAGATTAGTGGTTCTCAACCTATAGGTCACAACCCCCTTGACAACCCCCTATCTCCAAAAATATTTATATTGCTATTCATAGCAGTAGTAAAATTAAAATTATGAAGTGCAGCAAAAAATAATCTTATGGTTGGGGTCATCATAACATGAAGATGTTTTTAAAAGGTTGCAGCACTAGGAAGGTTGTGAACCTCTGATCTAGATCAAGTCCTTGGGGATTTTCTTGGTTGTTAGTTGAAGGAGGGATGACCCACTCTCAGGGTGGGTGACATCATTTCATGGGCTTGGACCCAAACAGTATAAGAATGATGAAAAACAGCTCAACACAAGAGAGCAAGCAAGATGCTTTTATCTTCTCTCTGTTTCTGACCGTGGATGTGCTGTAACCAGCTGCTTGAGTGCCTGCCTTGCTTGTCATAACCTGTGATTATAAGTCAAATAAACCCATTCCTTCTCTATGCTGCTTCATAAAAGCCACAGAATGCAAGTAGGACAGAAACCAAGGAAAAATGATTAAATATGCACAGTGGGGAACAATAGAGGGTAACAGAGTGGAATCTTGAATCTGAAGATTCTCACACACACACACACACACACCACACACACCACACACACACACACACACACACACACACACATATTATATATATATATACAATGCATATGCGTATATGTGCTGTGAAAGCAGAAGGGGAATGTTTGGGGAAGAAAGGGAACCAATGAGAGTGGGGGAGGGGAGTGAGGGTGAGCAAGACCAATGATATGTATATATAAAAATATCTTGTTTTCTATTCTAAAAAAAAATCATTGGGGAAAAAAAAAGAACTAGCATCTGCTCAACACATATCTCTGTGAAAACGTTGTTCTGTGAGTTGCACACACTGCTCTCCAAGCTGGTCTGGTGTCATTTTCATAGTTGTCCTGCTTTCAGGAGGATGTTGTGCTCTGAGTTTCAGCATCCCCTAGCTAATTTGCCTGGTCTCCAGGGGCGCTTTGCAGTTTCTTCCTTTCTGGTCTATAAGCAGTATCTAAAGGAGGTTTGACAGAGGCTGTGGAGCTCCATCCAGGCTGATTTCTACAAGAGGGATACCGAGTGAATGGTTTGCACATGCATACCTGCCTAAGGCTTCCCCTGACTTCTAGGGGGACTGGAGAAGCCAGCGGAGCTTCCCTGCTTCCTTCCCCATTCCCAGTGTAACTGGGAAGAACCCTACTTCACAGCATCAGTGTGCTTGGCCTTTTCAATTGCCCTGTGGATGACTTGGAGAAACTTTTGATTTGAAAATGAAGTGTCACACTCAGGAAGAGCAAAAACTGCATGTGGTCAGCACCATCCTCTGGGGACACTGGGTTGGGCCTGGAAGTTCTGGTATGTAAGCTACACATAGCTGCCACACACACAGCCAAGAGAGCAGGATACTAGCTGTATGCAGCCTCTATACCCCACAGTCAGGCCCTTGTATAGGGCACAGCTTAGCCCGCCTTACACGTCGTTCTGGTCAGTGCATTAAAGGTGTTCCTAAGCTGTCTGCACTCAAACACTGGTATGGGAGGTCCTTCTGTCTATGTGTTGCTTTTATCAGTTAATGAATAAAGAAACTGGCTTGGCCTATAGCAAGGTAGAACTTAGTTAGGCAGGGAAAGCTAGGCTGAATGCTTGGAGAAAGAGGGTAGAGTCAGGGAGAAGCCATGGAGCCACTGCCAGAGGCAGAAGTGCTGAACCTTTGCTGGTAGGCCAAAACCTCATGGTGATGCACAGATTAATGGAGATGGGTTAAATTAAGATGCAAAAGCTAGCCAATAAGAAGTTAGAGCTAATAGGCCAAGCAGTGATTTAATTAATACAGTTTCTGTGTGGTTATTTTGGGAGTCTGGGCGGCCGGGAAACAAACAAGCGACCTTCCTGCAACAAAACCCATCTTTAATTTCTACTTATTCTATGCCTTTGGACAAGGTCTTTAAAGTCTTTGTTTCAGTTTCTTGGTGTGAAGTAGATTCTTGCTGGAAATCACAGCATCTGCCTTATATAATGCAGCCAGAAAGTAAAGTTAAAATACTGGAGCCTTCTGAGAACACCTGGAGTGTAAGGACCCCTTGGCATCTGCTATTAGGCTGCCAACAATGCCCCTGTGTCTGTGTAAACATCCCTACTTTACCCCCCACCACCCCCACCTTTCCTCTCATACCACAAAAACCTTCTTTGCTTTTGTAAGGTAACAGATGCTCTTGGAAAGACTGCCATGTGGGGATCATAAGGGGATGGATCTGGTGTCCTGGCTCCTTCCTTCCATCCGGTGACTTACAGCACTCTTGACCAGACCACCTGTCCTCCATAGTGAGGAACTTTGTTCGTGTCTGCCATCTGCAGGGGTGCCTTGCAGGGGGTTCGCTGAGGACATTTTCCTCCAGCTACCATGATTCTGGGGCCCAGAAGCTGCATCAGGACCATGTGAGGCCCAGAGGGAGAACAGCTATAAAGAAGTACTGACATAAAGCAAAGGACATGGTCAACAAGACAAAACGACAGCCAATAGAATGGGAAAAGATCTTCATCAACCCCACATCAGACAGAGGTCTGATCTCCAAAATATACAAAGAACTCAAAATTAACCATCAAAAGAACAAATAATCCAATAAAAAACTGGAGTACAGACCTAAACAGTGAACTCTCAACAGAAGAATCTAAAATGCCTGAAAGACACTTAAGACACTTAGTCATCAGAGAAATGCAAATCAAAACAACTCTGAGATTCCATCTTATACCTGTAAGAATGGCCAAGATCAAAAATACTGATGACAACTTATGTTGGAGAGGTTCTGGGGGAAAGGGAATACTCTTGCATTGCTGGTGGGAGTGCAAGCTGGTACAGTCCCTTAGGATGTCAGTGTGGCAATTTCTCAGAAAATTAGGAAACAACCTTCCTCAAGACCCAGTAATACCACTTTTGGGCATATATCCAAAGGATGCTCAATAGTGCCACAAGGATATGTACTCAACTATGTTCATAGCAGCATTGTTTGTCATAGTCAGAACTTGAAAATAACCTAAATGTCCCTCGATCGAAGAATGGATAAGGAAAATGTGGTACATTTACACAATGGAGTACTACACAGCAGAAAAAATAACTACATCTTGAATTTTGCAAGCATTGGATGGAGCTAGAAAACACCATTTTGAGTGAGGTAACCCAGACACAAAAAGAGAATTATCATAGGTACTCACTCATAAGTGGTTTTTAAACATAAAGCAAAGAAAACCAGCCTAAAAATCACAATCCCAGAAAACTTAGACAACAATGAGGACCCTAAGAGAGACTTACATAGATATAATCTACATGGGAAGTAGTAGAAAGTATAAAAAGACAAGACCTGCTGAGCAAATTGGGAGCATGGGGACCTTAAGGGAGGGTTAACGGGGAGGGAAGAGGCGGGGAGGGGAGCAGAGAGAAAAATGTAGAGAAGAAGAAATACTGACATGTAGTCATGTGTCGGGGACCGTCACCCCAACATAGAAACTGGTGTTTTTCCCCAAATGTGTTCCCGGAGGCGCAAGGAAGAAACAGGCTTTCACACCATCACCGTTCAAAGGCTGCTTCGGACTTCTCTTTCCTTTACAGCGTGACCTTGCGTTTATTGTGCCTCTCCCAAGCCATTCATGCTCTGAATGCTCCCCCCACTCTTGAGGAATTTTCCATTCATATTCCTTTTCCAGGGCACCTCCCCCAGCACACACACACCTGCATTCCTTCACCAGCTTTTGGAGTCAGCCCCCTCTCATCGAGCAATCTACAAGTGAAAAGGAAGGCTGGAGCAAAACCCTCATCTATTGTCTTTCTAAATTGTTAGCCTTCAGCTACCGAGTTGCATGGCATCCTCAGGCTGGCGGTTATCAGAGCCCACAGTCATGTAGTTACATGGAATGGCTGCCCCTGCTGAGCTGCAGGACATGGCTCCATGTGCTGAGGTGTAGGGTCTTTGCATCCAGTTCTGCTCTCTGTCCAAGACCCAGTCCCATCTCCTGGCAGCCTCTTCCCTAAATCTTAGTGCTTAGCTCAGTCCTTCCTACTGGTGCCAACCTGGGTTTTAACACCTTTAGTTGCTTTATTATTGTCAGGATATTGAACTATTTCTACAGGCAGAAGTTGGGGCAATGCAAGACATGCAGCATAGAGGCACAGGCAGTGAAAATTTACAGTGAAAAGGTTGTGAGGTTCACTTTCCAGGTCCCCTTCAAGGGTTTATGCTCCTTGGCAGTGTCACCATTTATGCATGCCTACTCTGTTCCACTTATCACTGGGCGGCCACATGGCCCACCCCTTGGTCCGTAGGACAGTATTTTAGTCACTTTTCCTTTTGCTGGGATAAAATACCCTGATCAAAACAACTTAAGGGACAAATCAAAGCTCACCAGTTCAAGGGTGCAGCCCATCCCGGGGAAAGTCAAAGCAGAGGGCATTCCAAACAACTGCTCAGATTGTCTCCCAGCCAGGAGGCAGAGGTACTGGCCTCACTTTCTCCTTTCCCATACAGTCAGGACCCTGGCCTAGGAAGCACCGACCCCCACACTTACAGTGGGCCTTTCTACCTAAGCCTCATCTAGATAGAGAGTCCCTCACAGGCTTCCATGGGGAGAGGGGGGATAGTGGGCTAAAGAACACCTCATAAGTGTGTTTGGACGCTTGTGTTTGGAAGCTTGTCTCCTAGGTGATTCCAGATCCTGGGGAGATGATAATCAACACTAACCAAGAAAACCAGGAAGGCCTGGGAAGACACAGTAGAGACTCACAGGCAGCCTGGCCCACATTCCTTGTCTTTCCCTAGGGGCAGGAGACTCATTGCACAAGGTGGCTCTGAGTCACAAGCTTGGGCCCCATAGGCCCCTTAACCTCCAGGCCCTGGTGTGCATTGCGCAGACTCAGCAAACTTTGAATATCTCAGCCTGGGAGGAGCAAGCAGCCCAGCATTGCTGTAGCTGTCTCCTTTAGGCCTGAAAGATCCATTGCTTATTATTGCCACGCAGAGCTATGGGCTGTGGTGATGGACAGAAGCCATGCCCTGTAGTCATGGCAATGAAGTCTGCAACAGACAGACTCATTGCATCACCTCCTGCTGCTCCCGGGGTGCACATGGCTTTGGGGTACTCAAAGGAGTGTATAAGAAATAGAAGTTGATTAAGGATGGGACTCCAGGGACATAGTTTTTCAAAATTGCCAGTCATGCTGAAATTAACTTTTTAGTGGTGCAGTTACCTCAGTTACCCCCACTCCTGTGAGTCACCCCTTATCCATGCTTTCTGTAAGTAACCCATAACCTGGGGTTCTTGTATGTAGCCCACCATCCATGCTCCTGAACTCACCCTTACCATGGCTCCCATGGATAATGCTCACCCAGGCTCCTGTGGATAATGCTCACCCAGGCTCCTGGGGGTAACCCTTATCCAGGCTCCTCTGGGTAATCCTGATATTCACCCATTCACGGAGCTGGACTGTGGTAGACTCAATTTTTTTCAGTCTGTAAGTGTCCTATCTTGAATATCCCAAGTTTTCCCAGGGAAAGTTATACAAGTACCAGGTCCTGCTAGGCCCTGAAACTAGGCCTAGATGGCCAGGTCAGGGAGCAGGTTTGAAACTGTGTTTATTCTATTCAGACTGTCCCCCTCCCCCTCACCACCCTCCCACCCCCACCTCTTCACCCCCATCTTGGTGTCATTTTACTGTGTTTGCCTGGAGGATTTAGAAACTGTGAGGAGCACCTGGCTCAGATTCCCCCACCAGATAGTGGTAAAAAAACTTCCACTGAGTTTGTTCTAGGGAGATTGCAGGCCGGTGACACACCACACACGGACCTCCCAGTCCCATGATGACCATCCCATGAGCCACTGTGATCCCAGGCTCCTGCAAAGACAGGAGCTGGCAACTTCCATCCATCTGGCTGTTTGGCTGTGTTTATATGAGTACTCCAAAGAAGCGCTGGTCCCTACACATAAAAGTAGTGTCTGAATCCCCATTCCCTTGTGGCCACTGCCTGCAGCTGTGATATGACTGTAGGTTATTTCTGCTGATTCCTGAGGACTCTGTCTGCCTCTGTGTGTGTGTGTGTGTGTGTGTGTGTGTGTGTGTGGAAGAGTGACAGTGAGTCAAGGTCTCCCTAGCAAGTCCGAAAGATGTCAAATGCTTCTGCGGGTCTTTGCAGCCACCACACACAATGCTCCCATCACTAAACTGCCCCCAAAAGAGATTTCGATTTGGGGATGGTGCAAAACAAGGCAGAAAACATTAGTTCCTATAAAACTGTTGCTCTTCACCCCATGGGTCCTTTCCTCCATCATGGACTGTTTTGGGGGCCATTGTAACTATAGGACCCTGGTTCTGGGCTGAGTGATCCAAAGTCACCTAATCACTCTGAGCATTATTGTCTTCACTTGATAATGATATATATTCATCTAGATGCCGAGGATGAATAAACAGCTATGCTTTTTTTAAAAAAAAGCCATACTGCAATAAAGAGTATTTGATTTGAATTCTTTTTTCTTCCTCATTGTTAGAAATAATCATATCTTCTCTCTCTCTCTCTCTCTCTCTCTCTCTCTCTCTCTCTCTCTCTCTCTCTCTCACACACTCACTCACTCACTCTCTTTCCCTTTCTTTCTTTTAGTTGATGTACTAGCAGATCCAAACAAGTGGCTGCTTGCTAGCATCTGGCCCTGCCACACCTCTCTCTGGTTAGTGAATCTGTGTCTAAGAGCTGAATAGGAAGGAAACCCAAGACAATATCCCAATCTTCGGCATTTATTCAGCATCACTGTAAGTCTAGCCTAGATAGCTGTGTGTAGACAGCGAAATGCCAGTGCCATACAGTACTTCTCAGGATTCTAGTTAGTGTCACAGGGACCAAGAGGGCGTGACAGGACTAGGATAACTCATAACCCTAGGGAGGAAGAGAAGTTGAATCTCACCTCCATTTCTAACAAGTTCCCAGGTGCTGCTGGGTGGACAGCAGGAGAGGAATGGGGGGAGTGAGAGGGGGACCTAAATTCTCACTGGAGTGTCACTGCTTGGCTGCCTGCTGGGTGACACCCACTTCTGTCCCACACTGGCTGTGGACACAATGCAGCTGTACTGTCTCTCACTGAGAATGCTCCAGTGACTCTTCTAGGTCTTAGCTCTGGATGGACGCTGGACAGAAGTCACCACTCTGAACTTGGCCACATCCCTGCCCACCTGGGTTCATGGTCCAGGTGAGGAGAGGGTGGATATTGTCACACAATGTCACAGTGCCCACTTCTCCCTGGACATTGGGATGTAGTTGATTCTGAAGGGAGACCTGCCACCAGCATCACCCTGGCTTTTCCTGGAACCCTAGAGAGTCGAGGCTGGGAGGGTTTCTGTCAATTTCCTCGTAAATGGAGGGTTGTGCTGTCTGTGGGCTGAAATACAGGGTCAGCTGCTTCAACGGTGACCAAATTAACAGTGCAGAAGGAGACGGGAGTTCCTGTCTCCTACCACAGTCTGGCTCAGTCGGTCCTGCTCAAAAGGTTTCACAGCTCTTTTTAGACTTCAACAGTCCTAGATAGGGTGTGACAGTGATGACTCACCCAGGCCACCAACCACGTGATCCCTGGGCGCCTGGCAGAGAACACGGTGATTGATCTTGTGGTCTCCAGAGTCACGGACACAAATGGCACTTCTCACTTCTGTTCACGAGCCACAGATCACAGTTAAGCTGAGCCCCATGGGCTGGCCTGACTGCAGTGAGGTCTGGACAGGAAGCCTGTGTCTTTGTGTCCCTGTATTCAGTTAAACATGAGACCTCAGTGACCACAAAATAGTACCTTGCATCTCACCCTTGTAGAAAACGGTTCCTCCTAAAATGTCACTCTCTGTCACCTTGCTTTCTCCTTTGTAAGTGGGATAAACATATAGATGTATCCATTTCCTTGTGGGCAGCTGTTGTTGTTTTTAATTTTTTAATGGATTTTTTGTGGATTTCACATCATGCATCTTGATCCCACTCATTGTCCCGTCCCTTTGAATCCTTCTTCTGCCCTTGCAATCCCCTCCCAACACACATACAAGATAAAACAAAATAAAACTTAAAAAAATATAAAAATCTTATTGTGGAAGCTGTAGGCACACAGTATACCCTTTAGTTCGTATATTTTACTTGCACGTGTTCATTGTAATGAGTTATTGGTCTGGTTCAAGGCCTCTGGTTTCTGCTACACTGTCGATTCTGGGCCCTCGCTTGAGCTCCTCTGGGATATCCTGTTGTCCTGTGTTATGGAGATCCTGCAGCTTCAGGTCTGCAGGACATGCCCCTTCACACGCTCCAAAGATCATAGCTCGAGTGGAATCTGGGCACGGTGGTATACTCCTGCAACCCTAGCAATTAGGGCGGCTGGGGCAGGATCTGTGCTTGAGAGTTCAGGTCCAGCCTTTTTACCCCATTGAACTTCTTTTGGACTCTTCTAGAATTCAGGTTAGTTATGTGAGAGCCAAAAGTATGTTTTAAGTTTTAATTACTGTGCCCAAGAGACCCATGAAATAAAATGTCACTTACCCAAAGATAGAGGGTTGCAGCCTTGTCCCTCTTGTGTCTGTCAACTATTGTATATGATCATGCAGTGACCTCAGACAAGGGGACCATCTGAAGTTGCTGATGGGGTTCACAGCAGATGACTGTCTCAGACAGTGCTCCTGGCAAAGGAGATTGTATGCTCAATCCTGAAGGTGAATCAGGCAGACAGCGTGTGATAGTGTGTACTACACAGGTTAATTTGATAGAACACACTACCTGAGTTAATTGGGACTTGGCTATCTTGGTTTGCTGTGTGTGTGAATTTGGGTCAAGTGCATTCTGTGTTTTACTGTTCTGAAGCCTGACATATGTTCCTGGCTCCAAAGCTTACGTATGCCTGGCTCATCTTGGTGCCTCCATTGGATATGAAAGATGAATGATTCAGCCAAGGTTGCTGCTGACAGCACTTTTATGATCAAAGAAGAACAAGTCGCAGGATGAAGCCAACACAAGAAAAGGTAGGACAGAGATGGGAGACAGTATGTCTTGTTGACAGCCATAGAAGTTCTGGATCAAGTCTCTTTGAAGTCCTTCCCAATTGCCGAATTTTTTCTTCCCTTTTAACTAACAAATTTCCTTTGTCATTTGGTTCAGATATATGGTAAGGGACTGTCTCTTGCTACTAAACCATTGTAACTGCTTTGAGAAGTCAGAGCAGTGTCCAGAAAGTAGCAAGTAGCAGATCAAATTTAGCAGCCTTGGACTCAGACCCCCATGCCACCAACACTTCTTTCCCTCCACATTGAAACTAGATGAGATGCAGGTGGGATGGGGACTAGGGATGGTCTTAAGTGGACACAGCAATCCATAAGCATGTCTGTGTAGTGTGGGTGAATGGAGGCCTCACAAGTCATACCCTTGGAGCTTTAATGACGCTTATGTCTGTCAGTTTTCTGACACTGACAAAATGACCAGGACAATGAGATTTAAAACAAAAGGATTAACTAAGTTCTTTGTTTCGGGGATGCTTGTCTGTGGTCACCTGACCTTTGTCAATTTGGGCCTGTTGAGATGGCACAGGACACATAGTGGCAGTCACCTCATGGTGACTAGAAAAATAACACAACACACACACACACCAGAGAGAGAGAGAGAGAGAGAGAGACAGAGACAGGGACAGAGAGACAGAGAGAGAGACCTATGATCCTCTCCAAGGGACCTACTTCTCTTCATTATCTTCTGAAGTCCTTATCACCTAATAGTGTTATAAGCTGGAGGCCAAGCCTCTACATATAGTTCTGGGGTATTTGCAAGAGCCCGTCTACAGCCAAGGCAGAAACGGTAGGATAGGTAGCTCTTTGCTCATTTATGTCAACCTTTGTGTCCTTTCTCTCTTTCCCCTTCTTTTCAGCTACTGTCACCAGCTGTTTTTCTAGCTCATTGGCCAAGATTCTAGAACCTTCTCATTAAGATACAGGTGCTTGCTGGTTGTGGTAGTGTGCACCAGTAGGATTTGCTGAAGGAGGTGGAGGCAGGAGGATTACGAGTTGGAGGGCAGCCTGGGCTACACATTAAAAATATGTAATAGGTGCTTGGAATTAGCCCTAGCTTCACAGAGCCCTGCAAGGGTGGTGTAAAAAGGAAAGCGCTGTGTAGTTGTCCCACACCTGGGAGTCACAGGTGCAGGCACAATTATAAAGACGACAAATTCTCTCTTCCACCCAGGACATCACTGGCCCCTCGTTCGTACTTATCGCCGTTTTGCCGAACAACGCTGGATAATTACTTTTAGTGTCCACGTTTCCTTCCCACTTGAAGATATCTTTTCCCTGATAATGCCCGATCTTCGTAAGTCTTTATTGAGGATAACCCCATCACGATGAATCGCTTGTTCAATTTTTAAAATCTTAAACAAAATGGCTCAGTCAATAAGGTCAGTCTTATTGCAAGCATGAGGCCTGAGCTTGAGTTTCAGAGCACATAAGAAAAATATGGTTGTGGGGTGAGAGAGAAAGTGCAGAGGTAAAGGGGCTTGCTGCAAAGCGTGAGAACCAGAGTTCAACACTCGGGACCCACATTGTGAAAGGAGAGAACTGATTCCCACTACTTGTTCTCTGAGCCTCACGGGCCACCATGACATGTGCATAGCCCCATATGCAAACAAGTCTTAGAGAAAAGTAGTCTGAGGCTATAAATTTTGTTACACACCAGTGGAAGTTTGTGTTTTAAAAAAAGTGGATCCAAGCCGGGTCCCTGAATAGCTGTGTGGCTTGAGTAAGCTCCCTCAACCTCTCTGGGCCATTGCTCTTGCTGAGGAATTGAGAAAACAATCATATTAGGCCAACTAATAGCCCCCCACAGTGATATCCAAGTAGAGCTCCCTGATGGTGTGTGAAGGGTTGGTTCTGTGTAGATATGATCAAGCTTTGAACCTTGTAGAGGGAAAATACCCTAATGTCGGATAGCTCAGTGGGCAAAATACATGCTGTGCAAACCTGATAACTTCGGTTCAAGCAAAAATAAAAATCTACATAGGAAGTCAGATAAAGTTATCTATAATCCCAACACTTGGGAGGCAGAAGTAGGCAGAGCTCTGAGATTGAGGCTAGCCTGGTCTACAGAGTGTGCTCCAGGATGGCCAGGGCTACACAGAGAAACACCAAAACCGAGAGAAAGCGGGAGGGGGGGGGAGAAAGGCAGATGAGGTACTGTGCATCTGTAATCCCAGCATTCCACGGGAAATGGGAGCCTTAGACAGGAGAATCATCTGGAAGCCAAAGGCCAACTAGACCTACTATGTGCAGCTGTACAAACAACAAGAGAGACCCTGCTTCAAAAACAGGATGAAAATATGAGGCCCAGCTCCAGAAAGCTGTCCTCTGGTCTCCAAATGTACAACATGGTACATGCATGTCTACACTTTCTCTCTCACACACACGCATGATATACACATACACCACATGCCATACTCACAAAGAAAAAAGAGAAAGAGAAGGCAGAGGAAGAGGGAAGGTAATAAGACCCAGAGGAAGACATAGACTGATGTGACTTGTCACAGCAAATGCCACCATTCTGCCCTACAGACAACGTGATCTTAGCTTGATGACATTAGTTTTCAGAATTCTAGATTCAAGACCATGAGAGAATGAATTTCTAGTGTGGACAAGCTGCTTCCAGGTTACTGTGATGCTCTATGGGCCCTGGAACCTAGTTGATAACTCCTCCTCCAAAGTAACTTCTAGAATGCTTGATAGCAATTCAGATTCTGGGGTCCCAGCTCAGATCCCCATAGCAGAGGCCCTAGGCAGCTGTGTCACCAACATACATGTGATCTGGATCTCTAGCTTTGGCTGCAGCATCAAGGTCACCTCCCCTTTGGGCCTGGGGCACAGAACCGGAGGCTGGAAGAGCACGGAAAGTAATCTGCCCAATGAGGTCAGCTGTGTGGGCCTAATGCTCGGGCATGCACAGCCTCTCTCATCCTTACCTTCTTCTGGGTGTGCCAACACAGCATGCACACATGTAAACCCCCAAACGGTCATCCTCTCAAAGACAAAGGGGGATGGCCTTCACATTTGGCTTGCTCCCACCTTCTGTGAGTGTATACCCAGATGAGCATGGTATGCAGGCAAGAGTGGGCTCCCTTGGTCCCCAAGTGTTCATGTGGCACAGGAACATTTCACTGATCAAATGCCACCACAAGGACTGCTAACATGCAGGTTGCTCATAATGCAAAAGGGACAGGTTTCCTCCTATGCAGTGTATAATGCTGCAAAGCTATTGGATACTACTATAATACAGATTTGTTGAGCACCAGCTATGAGCCAGGCTCTAGTTTAGATTCTGAAAGCAACAATGAAGTAGAAAAAAACATCACCCCTGTGGGCTCCACCACATTCTAAGTAGAAACCAGGCAACATGGTGAATGAACAATGAGGTAAACAGCTTGCTCACTGAACACTAGTGTAATGGAGAAATAAAAACAGCAGGAAAGGAGATTGTGAGTGTGAGCGTGTGTGCGTGCATACGTGTGTGTGTGTGTGTGTGTGTGTGTGTGTGTGTGTAAAGGGATGCTTCAGTTACTCCCCACCACCCCAGGACAATCTTTCAGAACAGTATGGATTCCCAGCCTTATAGCCTAGCGTGAGCTCAGTTGGATGGATTTCTTGCTTTCTGTGAACTGCTGGGATTAGATGAACCAAGATGGCATCTTCTGCTCATGTATCCTTCCCTTTTGAGGGACACTCCAGCAGTGTAGCTTCCTCATGGCACAGGCCTCCCATGAACATCAGACCTCTCACATGGTTATTTTCACAGATGGGAAGAAAACTCCCAAAGGCCCAGACTGGACCTGTTCAGTGTTAGATCCATCTTCCCAGGCAAAAGGAGTCTGAAGGTAGCTATGGTGTGAACGACAGTGCTCATGACATTATGGCCAAAAACAACTTGTGAAAGAGATAGAAAACAACTCTAGCAAAGAGAGAACTGTAGGTGCGAAGGCCCTGAGTCTGAAAGTTTTTGGCATATTGGAGGACCAGCAAGAAGCCAGTATGGCTAGAGTCGAGTTCAGGAGGCCAGATCTAAGGAGATGAGGGTGTAAGTATTGGTAACCTGCATTGACGAGCTGATGGCATGGGTGTCACAGGCATGAGAAGACCACCCAAAGGATTAGGATTTAACCCTGAGAAGATGTAATGGCTATCAGTTGCCTGGATCTGTCCAGGGCGAGTGGGTCTCTGGAATATGACCCTTTCCACACTAAAACTGGGAAATGTGCTAGGTGAGACTGGAGCAGCGTGGGTACTGTGGCAGGCTCCCAGTGTGGGGTGATGCAGGTTGAACAAGAGAGGCAGCCAGAGACGGAAGGCTACAGTCTTCAACCAGTCCTGTAGAATGTATGTGTGGTTTCTTTCCACTCTATCCTCAGCAGCTCAGAAAGCTTCCGGAGATAATTGTGATCCCAGGAGACTGCATAAATAAGGTAGATGCATAGTTTGACTTCTAGAAGGTAAGATTCCCCTGACGTCACAAGCTCTGTTATTTCCCTAAGGTGCCATTCTGTTCCCAGGGTCCCACACAAAAAGAAAGGGCTGAGAGCAAGGGGCTGAGTCACTGCACTGGTATCCAATTTAGAATTCCCTTAGTCAGAGTCCTGGTTTCACTTCTGCTCAGTTGCTGCTGGGGCCTTACGTTCAGGTCCTGGAACATCCAGCCAGTACATCCCAGATCCTAGTAGGCCCTTATCACTATTGGTTTCCTTATCTTCCGGAATGGTAATGGACATTTGAGGAGGTCCCACTGGCCTAGAGAAAGACACTGCAGATCCAGGGTATTGGAACAGCTCAGTGCTGTTCTCTACATTTGCAAACGAACTGACTAGGCATTTTCAAAGTGCCCATTTGAAGGCTGGACCTTAAGAGAGATCAAGAGCCTAGCCCTGAAGTGTGGGAAGAGAAATCATAGGTCCCACACTTCACATACAATGTATTGCACTTACTTAGCATCTAATTTCCCACAGAACAGGGTGCAAGGTGATGAGGGTAGGATCAGAGCAGGCTCCTACCCGAGGGAGGAGGAGAATGGTGATGAGGACCTTCCAGGGGCAAGAAAAGGAAGCTGGATTATAATATAAGGCATATTCTGATGAGGGAGAACATTCTGGTTTGGCCAAAGAATAAGCTTGGAGAGAAGAGGCAGTGGTAGGGGAGGTGACTCAAGGAAACTGGGGTTCTTCCAACTGCAAGAAGCTTCTGGAAACTTCCCTGAGACACCCAACAAGGAGCCTTCCAAGTCAAAAGAATGGCCCTCCGTCGTTCCATCTCCATACTTAGCATGCATCCCACTGAGCCCATCCAACCTAGACCCAACCCCAAACAGAACAAAGGTGATTTCTCTGTCAGTCAAGGTGGCTCCTGACTTTGTCACCTTGACCAAGGAATCCAGCTGCAGCCCAAGGCTTGTTCCCATTAGCCAGATTCCAGCAGGGCAGGGCTTGATAATGGGTGGCCTACAACCATATTCCTCAGGTGAGAACTGGGACCCCAAGAAGGACACACAGCCCCAGAAGTCAGGGTTCATAATAGTGTCCCTCATCTCTCGAGGTCATCAAAGATGAGTCAACCTTCAAATGCCTTCTGAACACCTTGCATCAACAGAAGCCAGGGCTGACTTTTCAGTAGCTCATCTTTCATCTGTAACCAGAGACCCTAGGTTTGTCTCTGTGTCTCCCTCTCTACATCTCTGAATGAGGTGCACAGATAAAGCACATGTAATGTGTGGCATGCTCTGGAATGCTGTGGAATAATCCTTCTGTTCACTGTGAATGTGCGCTATTCTCATTGGTTAATAAAGAGCTGACTGGCTGATGGCAGAATTTTGGGGGCAGAGAGAATGCTGGGAAGAAGGGCTGAGTCTGAGTAGTCCCAAGAGACAGAGCGAAGCAAGATGAATGTGCCATGCTGAAAGAAAGTACTGACATGTGGCAGAGGATAGATAAGAAATATGGGTTATGGTTAGATATAAAACCTAGTTAGTAACAAGCCTAAGCTATCGACCAAGCATTTATAAATAATAATAAGCCTCTGTGTTGTTATTTGGGAGATAGTGATGGAACAGAGCTGACTGGTATTCCTGATGAAAAACTCTGCCTACAAATAGCACACCACATTGGCCCCAGATATTATGTTTGTCTAATTATTCTTTATCAATAAAAATCAGAAGTCAGATATTGGGGTAAAAACCTGAATGATCAGAGAAGCAGCAAGGAAGCAACCAATGACCTCCTATCTTTTCTGTTCCTCCATCCTAAACACCTGAGATTTCTCTAAGTCCCATCTTACTTCTTCCTGTCTCTCTATCTGTCCTCAGTCCTCCAAAATCCCTATGGTTGATTTTAGTCAGCTAGTAGCTAGCTCTGCCCTCTGATTCAAAGCAAGATTTATGTCAGAATGCGACCAAACTATATCACACAACACTGGAATTTGTTGAGTGGCATCTATCACCATTCTTTAGGGCACAGAGAGATGCCAGTGCTCTGGACAGTTCTGAATTTCTTCCAGCGTCTCAACTCATGCACCTGAAGCCTTGGCGACTGGGATCATCTCACCTGGAGGGGAACAGTAGGTCCTACTAGAAAGCCGACACCCTACATCAGAGGACTCACAGCACAACCTCCCTGCAGGTATGCAGGCCACACAGACCATCCTGCAAACTTATCCTGGCCTCAGCTAAAGTCAGCTACTCCTCTATCGAGTCTGACTGACATCACATCAGGACCATTCTCAAAAGAACAGAAGAGCAGGGAAGACATCCTCCCTAATCCCTAGTCATTCCTAGACCACCGCCTCTCTGCATCCCTGGCCTCTCCTGGGCTGCTCTTCCCAGCAACTCAGATCCAGACTCTTAGGGACTTCCTGGAAGCTTCCCCCAGACTCCAGTGGCTCCCGGCTTCTCCTGAGCTCCACTAACCTTCCATACTGAGGACTTAAGTCTTATGACCTAACATCATCATTACCCATGGAGCAGAAGCCACCCAAGAGCCAGCCTTATCACTGCATGGACCCCAGAATTATAGTCATTTAACTTCCTGCTGCTTGCCTTGCCTGGAGTCTGAGCTCTGTTTTTAAAAGAGCTCTGTAAGGCACCACTTTCCCCAGAGCTGGCTAAGTGGAGACCTTGAGGTGGTTTTAAATCACAGGTTGTGAACCCAGAGCAGGGCTTATGGGGAGAGGGATAGAGAATTAAAGAAGGAAGATGAGGAAGAGAAGCAGAAAGTAGGGAAGGGAAGAGAGGTGGAGGGAGAGGGAGGAAGGGGAGGAGTGAAGAGAGACTGAAGCGGGGAGGATAGAGGACTAGAGAGAGAAGAAAGGACTGGGAAGGGAAGAAGAGAGGAGGAATAAAATTTGCAGCAGCAACAAGGCCTACTGTGGCTGAATGTGGACACAGACAGCCTGGTAACCTAGTTTTAGGGGAATATTCTAGACTCTGTCAAGTGGCCCCAATGGGAGGCCTTCTTACAAGAATGGTACCGGGAGCCTTCAGAGCTGTCCCTGGGAGGTCAGTGCCCCTGCAGGACATAGTTAGTCACACTGGGAACAGCTCCAGGCTAGGGCCAAATTCAATTATAGGAATGGCTTTGACAGGAACTAGGGGTGACTATGGCCACACAGTTGGGAGCCTTGCATTCTTGTATTACAAAACAGAACATCCTCAGAGACAGGGGTGGCTTGTGTGGAAGCCTAGCTTAAGAACCAGATGGGAGCCAGAGATGTGGGTAGAGCTCTGAAGGGATGAATGACTAAAACCAGGAGCTAGGTCCCATACTTGCATGATGAATGAGGTTAGTTAGGGGATCCGGAGACTGCAAAGCAGAACAGCACAATGGAGCAGAGAGGGGCGTGTGCAGTGCAGGCAACACCGGGGATCTAGAATGACTGTGGAGGAGTCTGCAGGCGGGAAGGTGGGCTGCCCAGCGTCTTTCCATGAATGGAACCACAGGCACACAAGTCTGAGACCTCTTCCCTCCCATCTCTAGCCCTAAGAAAATCTAGCAGCTCACATGACCAAATACGGAAGGACTAGAAGATGCAGGGATGGCCAGATTCAGGCACCATGATGGTATTCACTGTCTTCAGAATATCCCACATTTGCACATCTCTCTCTCTCTCTCTCTCTCTCTCTCTCTCTCTCTCTCTCTCTCTCTCTGTGTGTGTGTGTGTGTGTGTGTGTGTGTATTTGCATGTCCATACCTTTGCTGTCTTCAGGGTCAGGCACACAGCCCTCAGGCAGTCACAGGAGAGGTTTTTCAGTAGCCTTGTCTTGTACTCTGTGGGCAGCAGATCCCAGGAGAGCAGAATGCCACTTTCTGTAAAGCCAGCAAAGCCTTAGGGACCCTCAATGGACTGATGGCTACATAGCTGACTGAACTGTATCCATGACTCTCCCCTAAATAGAAGTATGTGTCCTCACCCCAGAACAGGGAATGTGTTGCCTTATATGGTTAAAAAGGACTTTAAACAAGCTTATTTAAATTAAGGGTCCTGAGATGAGGACATGGCCCTGAGTCACCCTGGTGGCAGCAGTCTAAGGAATACTTCCTGTATGAGGGAGGTTGGGGAAGGAGAGATAACCACAGGTTCTTGGTTGCGGTCCTGCTTATAGATGGAGGAAGGGTACTTAGTGGAAGCATGCAAAGACCACCAGAAGCTGGAAGTGGCTAGCAAGTGGATCTCCACGGAGCCCACAGCATGGAGATGGTCCTGGCAACATCTCTCGTTTTCAAGAAGCACCCCCTTCAAGTAACTGATCCTTCCAGAGCAGCAAGGTAACACATTCTCATTGGTTTCAGTCATGCACAATGTGCTGAGCAAAATAGGGATTAATAAATTCTGTTCACAGGCCATTTTTGGATACCCTCCAGAACTTCTGATGGCCCAGGCATGAGGTGGTGGACCCTAGGGCAGAAGGAGGCTTCTTTACCAGAGAGAAGGCTAAGGACCAGCCGGCCCGTGAGAAGAAGGCTGAAATGAGTCATTGTGTACTGTCTTTAGATGATGTTCAAAATCAGATGAGACAAATCAGTGAGAAAGGGGCCCTTTGATAAGAGTACAGCTTGTCCAAGCTGGCCTCCTTGGTATAAACTGAGGATGACCTTGAACTTCTGATCCTCCTGCCGCTACCTCCCACGTGCTGAGATTGCAGGATTCCACTGCAGTGCCTAGTTTATGTGGTTTTAGGCATCAAACTAGAACTTGGATGCTACTGCTAGTGTCAAACCCTGGGACAAATGGCAGAGGTGCCTATTTAACATATCAAAGTGGACCTGGCCACCAGGTTTTTCCCAGTATCCCTCAGTCCCCACCTGTTATATGGTATACCCCACCCTCTACCCTACACTTGCCAGCTAGGAGCTGGGCTGCCCAGAGGCTCTTCCCTATATAATCTAGACATTTTGTTACCTGCCCTCTTTACCCTCTAGGCTGCTGTGCCTCCTTCCCCTCTCTCCCTTCCCCCTCTCTTCTCCCACACGGCCCACCTCAGACTGATCAAGTCCACTTTGGACCCTCCCAGATGTCTCTGCCTCTGGCTATGTTCTCTTACATATCTGAAATAAACGGTCTCCTCTGCCACACCTAAGAGCAGTCATGGCCTTTTTCCTTTCCTTTCCTTCCCTTTTCTTCCCTTCCCTTTATTTTTCCTTTTCTTTTCTTTTTTTCTTTTTCTTTTTTTAATCTACCAGCTGAGCCACATCTCAAGTCTAAGAAACCACATAACCTCTTGGTCTGGTATTAACCAGGAAGGAGCAGAACTTTGTTTTGCTCTCCACACATGTCAAATAGCCTTCCACCACCCTTAAGACCCACACATCTGTCCTTTCCTCTGCACCAGGCACCTTCGCTGAAACATCTGGCTGGGAAAATGAATGGCAGAAAAGCCTGCCTCTCAGCCTAGCAGCTCTCTAGTCTCACAGCTGTGCGCCCTCAGCTTGCTGCTGATGGAATCTTCAGTGACCTTCTGTGCAGTGAAGTTCCTACCTCCTGAGGAAGAAGTTAGGGCCCAACCCAGGGTCGAGATAATCAGGCAAGTGAGTCAAGAAGCAAAATGATGGATGACCATGCCTGAGCTAGCTGGGAGCAGGTTCTGTGTCATACCAAAAGGGAGGTGGCACTTCCATCATGTCATTTAGACTGAGTACCCATGTCGCAGAGAAGCAGCACCAAGGGGGAATCATGAGTTTCCAAATCCTACTAGGGCTTACTTTACCTGCTTGGGTGCTGGGGAGCCCCCTTTCCCACCGAGAGGGCTTTGTCTCCCACATGGTTTGTGACCCAGGTCCCCAGAGACAGGCGGAGACAGCTTTGGCCTGTCTTGAAGATCTGCAAGCCCGCACTTGAGGAGCAAGATCAGAGAGCCACGCCCAGGTCGCCCCTTTCCAGGAGCCAGGTGATAGAGTTAGAGCTGTCTTTGTTGCTGATTCAGCTCTTGAAGGAGTGCGGGGCGGGTTCAGCTTCAGAACCTCAAGAGGGCCCTTGGTTCTGTCCTGGGTGTTGTTTGTCCTACTGGCCCTGTTTCACAGTTGCCTTCTCAAACCGGTGTAAGACCATTGGACTGAGGACCTACAAGAGAGGTGGCGCTGGCAGCCCCGCCCAACTCGAGGCAGACGTGCAGCAGCTCACACCCCTCCCAGAAATCTCTGGGCAGGAAGCTTGGCCAGATCCACAGTGGGCGGTAGGGGAGGTCTGGAACGTGCAGCCTGACACCTGCACCCTGGAACTTTGTTCCAGAACCAACAGGCTTCCCTTTCTTTTCAGCCGGGGCCTGGCAAGCTCCTCCCACCTCTTCAACTTTCTCCCACTCCTCAAGCTTAATCTCTTGGCCTGGGGCTACTGGACTGAGGGAGGCACCTGCAGAGTAAAAGCAATCTCTTGCCTTGTAGGTGATTCTGTTTAGCTATGTGGGAAAACTTTACCTCAAAGCAGCCATGCTGGAGCAAGGGCCAGATGGTGATTCTGGGTGGGGTGTGGGGGGAATCACGGATAGAATCAGTTCCCTTTTGCCCATTTTAGAGAAAGGGGAACTGAGGTAAAGGAAAGGGAGGTGACAGGTCTGGAAAAAAAGGCACCATAATCATTTGTAAGGACCCGACCATGGATAGTGGCATGCCTATGGTGGGAAACGCCTGCACGCACGCATATGTGTGTGTGTGTGTGTGTGTGTGTGTGTGCATGCCTGTGTGTGTGTGTGTGTGTGTGTGTGTGTGTTGCTGCTGCCTGACCTTCCTTTGACAGCTGCTGCTGCCTTTAGTTTTGGAGCCTTGACGTGTGGCAAAGGAGTTGATTTTTTAAATTTATTTCAATCAAATCAATTACATGCCTGAACCGGAACCACCATGATTGCTAAGCCGGTACATTGCGGGGCCTAGAGCCTACATTCTTCTTTCCAAGTTTGGAGAAGCCAAGAGACATCCATAGCTCCCACAACAAGGAAGTGGCAAGACCAGAGAAACCAGTGGAGCTACTACTTGAACCCTGGCATTCTGAGGCTAGATTCTGAAAGTTTCCTCAATGGGTGAACTCACGCTTGTCACTCCGAGCCTAGAGGGTACCTTTGCTTCTGGGTGAGGGGGCTGGGGATGTTGTGCTTAAGACTTTGACTTTCAGGTGGTAGTTAGAGGAATTATCTGGGCTTGAGAGCAGAGCAGGGAGACAGGGGTGGAGATCCAAATGAACGAGATACCCCAGAGCTGCACATGCAGTGGAGAAGAAATAACCAGGACTAGCCTTGGAACTTCAGGAGAAGCTCCAAGCACTATGGACTCAACAAAGTGAGTGTTGGGGTGGGGATGGGGCCAAGAACCCCAGGAGGTGACCCTTCTGCTAGTCTGCCAGGGAAAGGACCCCACAGACTAGAGCTGTAGACAAAGGCTTCTGTGGGGTACCGAGGGTGCATGGGAACCACTCCCATCCACCTTCCCAGGTTCCAGCATGCTTGAGCACTTGATGACCAGAGAAGGATGCTGCTTAGTTCTTCAAACTGCAGCAGATAGACATTCACCTTGTCAACAAGGTTTCAGTGTAAGTGTGGGGCTGGTTCCTCTACTGTCTCTGTGGTCCACCCATGTGGACCTGAGTTCATGTCCCCAGCACCCGTGCCAAGAGCAGGTCGTAGCTGCGCAGGACACCTGGCATCCCCACAAGCAGTGCCCTCCTCTGGTCTCTGCATGGGCAGACCTCTGTGCACTGCCCCCAACCCCCACCTGACCCAACACACACAATTTTAGCCTTGTGTAGCGTCTCTTGAACAGAGCAGGTAGAAACACAAGGTCCGGAAATTTAAAGTCATTTTCCACTGCCTAGTGCATTTGAGGCCAGGGGTACAGGGCATCTTGTCTCTGCACTCCCAGACCAAAAAGAGAAAAAAACCACAAAAGAGATATTTAGAGGCAGAGCAAATGTGGAAGCCCGAAGCCACCCACGGTTCTCCTGGCATGCCCTTCTGGGTTCTTTAATTCGCCACTGACACTGTCTTGCAGATACCTCTGTATAAAAATTAAGTTTATTTTCCCAACAGCCTCTCTTCTCCCGGTCAGAAAAAAAGGCTTCTGGAGAAGGAATGTTCTAAGCTTCTGCTAACTATAGGAGCAGGGTACAGATTATATCTGGTACATGGTAGGTCAGTAAATTTCTGCTTGATGAGTGAATGACAGCAGTCACAGGAAACATGTAACAGGAATAATAGCGCTGAGCAGAGCAGACAAAGTAGATGGAACTGAAGGCCAGGCTCCTGGGGACGGGCTCTGTACAGGGAGGTCAAGGAAAGGGTCACCTAGGAGAACAGTCTGCTAAGCCTCTCTCTCAGTAGGTTTGCAAGATATCAGCCATGATGGTTGGTAGCTGTTGATCCCAGGGACTTTCTTGTTTATCCTGAGTGCCTAGTATCAATGCCAGCTTTTCCACACTCTACTCCTCAGCCCCACTCAGCTCCTGCTTACACTGAAGAGTCCTCAAGACTGGCTACTGCAGAAATTTGGAAGCCTTCAGAATCAGAGTGGAAAGGTATACCAAGAGGCAGACCACAGTAGTGTTGTCTACTATTGGTGGATGTAGAGACCTGGTGGCCACAGCTCAGACCATTTAGGGGCCAGCTAAATCAGATTTCCTTCAAGTATTCCCCTGTGTTGGTCAGTGTTCCAAAGCAAGGAAAGGCCATGTTTAAATCCTTCAACACTATTTCCTAGCTGTGTGATATGGAGCAAGGAGATGCCCTACACATACACACACACACACACACACACACACACACACACACACAAGCACATGAGAACACACACACCACATGTGCACACACATGCACGCATGTATGCATGCATATGCACACATACATATAGTGCGTTTTGCCTTATGTCGTTAATATGAATATTCATGATTTACATATAAAATTCCCCTTTCTGGCTTTAGTCTATTTCACTTTGGATCTGGAATCTGGAGTGTTCCTCAAAGGTTTATGTGTTGAAAACTTAGCAGATTTTGAGTGGCATGCATATTTCTAGCTAGTTCTTACATCTTAAATTAACTCATTTCTATTAATCTGTGTATCAGCACGTGGTTGTAGCCCACCAGTAAGGTTCCATC
>JAQHUG010000120.1:891198-902335 GCA_028555095.1 Dicrostonyx torquatus
GATCGGCCAAGGCATCAGACCATCCTGTCTGTTCTGTCCGTGCTGCTCCCTTGCCCCCTGGGCCTCAAACAGGTCCATGTTTCAAATGTGGTAAAACCGGGCACTGGGACTGGGCAAGTCTTAATCCTCATATTGGTCCCATGAGACCATGTCTGAGGTGCCATAGGGAAGGGCATTGGGCAGTCACTTGTTATTTTGTACATTGTGACATGGAGACATCAAATCCAGAAAATTCCCAAACTAACCTTCTATATCTGGCCATGGATGACTGAGGTTACCCAGGCTCCTTTGACCTGACCACAGCTGTCATCTGTAATAGGGAGTCACAAGTAAATATCACGGTATCAGGATGGTCCATCTCCTTTCTCTTGGACACCAGAACTGCATACTTGGTACTGAGGGAGTTTGAGGGACCTACCTCCCCTCTAGCTTCTCTATTGTCAGGGTAGGGGATAGGCTTATCTACCTCATCAGAACCCACCACTTAATTGCAATTTTAGGGGTATTTACCTCACTCATTCATGTTTAGTCATGCCAACCTGCCCAGTACCTCTTATGGGATGAGATCTTTTAGTTAAAGTAGGAGCTTCTATTTCATTTGCTTTTCCCATTCCCCTCACCCCAGACTCGCCAAGAGCTCCTCTCCTCCTTCTAGCCTCCCAGCTTCCCAGTTCCAACATGCCATTTCCTTTGCCAGCCTCTCAGGTGGACCCCAGTTCTGGGACACCCAAAATCCCTCTGTTGCTAAACATCATTTCCCCATTTCATCCAATTACAGTATTCTACCAGGTACATTACCCATGCTCAGTACCCTCTCTCAATCCAGAGCCTTAGGGGACTTAAGCCTAGCATCTCTGACCTTCAAGGAAAAAGCTACTTTGTCCCACCTCTTCTCCTTTTAACCTCTTTATACTTGCTGTTAAAAAACCTAATGGAACCTATTGCCTGGTTCAAGACCTCTGACTCATTAATTCTACAGTGGTCCCTCTTCATCCTGTAGTGCCTAATCCTTACACATTTCATTCTACTATCCCTCCAGGAACCTCCCATTTGCCAGTTCTGGTTCTCAAGGATGCTTTTTTTCTCTATTCCTCTCAGTTCTCAATCTCACGATAATCTTTACCTTCACCTGGACTAACCCTGACACTCACCTCTCCACACAGCTCACCTGGGATCCTACCCCAGGGATTCTGGGACAGCCCACACCTATTTGGTCAGGCTTTAGGTTCTGATCTACTCTTGTTGTCTCTTCCCAAGTCAAAAC
The DNA here is from genome assembly GCA_028555095.1 of Dicrostonyx torquatus. Classification (NCBI taxonomy): domain Eukaryota; kingdom Metazoa; phylum Chordata; class Mammalia; order Rodentia; family Cricetidae; genus Dicrostonyx; species Dicrostonyx torquatus. Next base: position 892,463 of record JAQHUG010000120.1, read on the forward strand.
TCATACAGTATGTAGATGATATTTTACTTTGCAGTCCATCCTTAGAGATCAGTCAAAGTCATACCTCCACTCTTTTAAATTTCTTGTCCAAAAAGAGCTGTAGAGGCTCACCACCATACTCACCTCTCCTGCACCAGGAACTCCATATGCTCTCCTTTCCGAGTCTCCCTTTTTTTCCTCTTTCTCCTATCTGCCTTACCAATTTCTCTGTATCTCCAATGTCATACTTAAATTTTCAGTTAACCATTCAGCCATTGTTACAGGGACCATCATTAAACACAGAGCTCGAGGTGCAAAGACTGTAAGATGCCCAGGTGGTAAGAAGCAATAACAGTTTGGGGACATTCACACCCCCAGACTCCAAAGGGAGACTCACAAAACAGATTCTAATATAACAGGTTTATCATTGACTATAGCAGTGTCTCCTGGATGTTAAAGTAATCTTTTATTCCAACACTATACCATCGTAACCATAAGCTTTTAATGTGTCTAAAATTTATGTTTATAAATTTAAACATTCTCATAAGCTTCAGAGAGCCAAATTGGACCCTCCTGAACAGACCAGACTCACCCAGCATAAGTATCATTTAATTCTTCTCTGGTCTCTGGACCCCTGGGAAACCCCCTTCCATCTTCCATCTTGGGATCCTCCTCTCTCAAACACCAGGATCTAAAATTTTTCTAAACATAATCTTCTGCCTTGCCAACATCTTGCAAGGTCCAAGCTGCCAGCCAGCCAGTTCCACAGAGCCTGGAAAACACGGAAGTAACCAACTACCCCAGGATGTGGTCAAACATCCCAACTCTCCGACACCCACAAGCCATCAGGAAGTAGCCCCCAGAGACCCAATGCCCCATTCCCACCCAATGGCGACCCTAAACCCCCAAATTTTATAATAAACAAAAGAGTGGAATGTTAGGTTTTCATCACACAGCATTTTGGCAAAATACCTAGCCACTCCAACCACTGGCATTTCCAGGGCCACACATGCACCATCAAGTACTCAGGCAATTTTCATAGCCACCGGGGGCCCTCAAGCCCAACGCAATGTACATGCAGTGTGGTCATGTGATCTATGCATGATGCAGCTACAGCTATGTAAGTCCCTGTGCGCATGAGCCAGGCATCCTTTAAAAGCTGGACAGTCCTGCTATGTGCTCTCTCTCTCTTCCTGTCCCTCTTCTGAAGAGGTAACGACTGTCCCTCTCCCTTCCCCCTCTTTCCCCTTTCTCTCCCTTTTTCCCCTTTCCCCTCCATAACCCACTAAATAAACTCTATACCCAAACTCTCTCTCTGCATGATGTATCTGCCTGTCTCTCACCAGTGACAGTCTCCCACCGGCCAAGGGGACCCATGGAGGCCTCAGGTTGCCTGCTGCTGCCCTTCACGAGACCGCCGCCCCTCATGGGACTGGCCTTCAGTCGACCATGTGTTTATAAACAATAACAGAGGGTTTTAGCAGCAGTTAGATGCTGTGTGTCTCCACTTGGATGACCCATCATTTGTTAATTCAGTTTCACTTCATGTTGCCACAACACAGCCAGAGTCCTGTGTATGCCTGATGACTGTTGATCTGTCAGAAGGGTTTTTAAGCCGGGCAGTGGTGGCGCACGCCTTTAATCCCAGCACTCGGGAGGCAGAGGAAGGCAGATCTCTGTGAGTTCGAGACTAGCCTGGTCTAGAAGAGCTAGTTCCAGGACTGACTCCAAAGCTGCAGGGAAACCCTGTCTCGAAAAACCAAAAAAAAAAAAAAAGAGAGAAGGGTTTTTAACTAGCACAGAATGGTGAGAATGGGCAGTGGGGATCATTGTTATCTGGGTCACTTACCTGTAGGGGTGTCTCTGGGCTGAAACTATTCATTATTGTCCTCTCTGAGAACTGTCTCTGGGAATGCAACACAATCTGTATCTTGCTGTGTGATCTATGGCTAGAATAGGTAGGAACCAAAGGAGATCCAGTTTGCCTTCAGTGGCCATGTCATCACCAGGCATCAAATGTGACACATTTCTACTGTCCCCATGAGTTGCATCTTCTCCCTATGTCATGTGTTATACCCCTTTAAAAGGTCCCTGCCACATTGTCCGTTCTCTCCATCTCACTCTCTATCTCTGTATCTCTTTCTGCCCTTTCTCTTGCACTTCTCCCAGCTTCCTCTCTCCTCCCCCACCTTCTCCAGCAGCCTGATGTTCAGCATGAACTAAGCAATCTGAAACCATGAGTCAGAATAAATCTTTCCTCTCTAAGTTGTTTTCTCAGCTGACACCACGGGTCTGTGTGCAGGTAACTGGTCTGCTGAAAGGGCTCCAGGGCAAGAAGCAGTTGGAATGTCCAGGAAGATTACAGAGCTACTGTAGACAACATGCAAATGAATGGGTGTGGCTGAAGTCCAGCAAATCTTTATCTGTGGACACTAACATTTGGATTCTATGTGATTTTTTTTTGAATGTTACAAAATATTATTCTTTTGATACATTTTTTTTCATAAGTATGCAAACCATTCCTAACTCTTTGGAACTACAAAAACACACATGGGACTGAATTTGGGTTGGTATTCTAGATCATGACATTTAGCTTTTCTGGGAAACAACTTAGAGCCAGGGCCAGGAGGGGCAGGTCTTCAAGCTTTCTCTGCCCTTGTTTACAAGGTGGGAGGCGGGGAGGAGGGAGGATCTGGGTGCTGGGGCCTGGAGTCAGCCTCAGGGCATAGTCCCCCCCTTCCTAGCCTGAGGGTGACTCCTTCCAAAATAAATCATGCACCCAAGGGCCCTGGCTCAGCCTCCACCTAACTTGTTTCTGGAGCACTGAGTCTCTGAGGCTGTGGAGTGAGGGGTTGAGAAGTTTGCTTATGACATGGGTGGGACAAAGCAACAACCATTGGAGGGTTGTGACACTATCAGCCTGGTGGTTTGCTTCAGTTCCCAGCTCATTGTGGCGCCACACTAAATCAGCAAAGATTACTGCTTTAGCACCTCTTATCCCCATAGGCAAATGATGACACAAATGAGGGAATCTCATGACAAACTCAGAGAGGTGAGGTCATTTCATCAGAGACACACAGCTATAAAGTGATAACCATAGGATTTAAGTCCACTACAACTGTATCATTATTGGAGATTCAGGGTGACATGATTGAACCTTCTCTGTACTCCTAGTCATCAGGAAGATGGTGGGCCACCAGGGCATTTGTCAGTACTGAAAGTAGTTACTGTTAGGGTTTAACATCAGAGAATACCTTGGTGGATTGGGGCCAAGGAATACCACATAGAACACACTACACAACAGATCTCACACAAGAGATTTAATGGGGGGTGCACAAAGGCCACTTCAGAGCCATTCCCAGAACCAATCTCCTGAAACCAGGCAAGTTACACACACACACACACACACACACACACACACACACACACACACACACACACACCCTCACCACCGCCTATAGCTTGTTCAAATTTTGAATCAAGGTCAGAGCCTTCCTGATGCAATCAGAACATGCCCTCACTGAAGCATCTTTCATAGTCTATTGATTTCTTCAAATTAGCTAGGAAAAATAAAGATACCCTGTTTCACAGGAAGTCACTTCTGAAGGCAGGGTATGGGGAGGGCAAGACTTCAAAATAAGAGTCTTGTGCAGTGGGAGCAAACATAGTATAGCCTCTAACACTACCTCATCAGATATAAGGTCGACTACAGGAAGTTGGGAATCTGGACCATCATAGTGAAGTTAATATCTGCAGCTTTTCTATTCATTAATAAGTGTTGTTAGCATGCCAGAATGGTGCCTTGACTCTAAGTACAATAACTTAAGTATAATAACATTTGAGTTTGTTATGCCTTATTGTAATGGTCTGCTCTGTCCCTTTAAGAGACAAGCCATGCCCACTCCCCTCCCCCCCAACCCCTTTTGCTGAGGCAAGCTGATCTTCAGCTTCCAGCCTGAGTGTCTTCCCCTCTCTCTCTCTCTGCCTCTCTCTCTGATCTTCCCCTTTCTCCCTGTCCCTTTCATAATCCACTAAATAAATATCCAATTTCACTCTGCATAGCGTGCCTATCTGTCTCTGTCTCTCACCCGCCACATGACTTTCTACCTTGGACCCAGCTGCCTTCATGGTCTGCAGTGGTCATGGGACCTGCTGCCCATGGCTGCCGCCCGGGGACCTGTGGTGTGGTTGCATGGCCTGTTGCCCGTTGTCCCACTCAGGGACCTGCAGCATTTACTTCAATAATTTCATTACACTTATGACTGTGCTGGGGAGAGCTGGGCAGCTCATCTACTGCACAACCTTTGTGTCACTGTTGTCCATATCCATATTGGGAAGGAAACTTCTATAGCAGGATTTCTCAGTCCCTGGGAAGGCACAGAGTGGCTCCAGGTGACACTGCCTCAGTCTCCATTTTATTTTCTTAAGGATGGAAGTGGGCCTTGGCACTTAGTAGGCACTCAACAGGTCAAGCTGAGTGAAAGCCTTTCTCTTGGACCTTACACTAGAGTTCGTCGGATTTGAGGGCAGGGTGTGCTCTGGCCCAGTCACATGACTGCAGGTATTCAGTTGACAGAAATAAACAATTCATCCTCAACTTGAGCTCACTCTTTGTCCCTTCCTTCTAAATGAGTCTGCATCATGTGTCACACGGACTTGGAACCGGGACAGCACATTACTTATTTAACAGCCACGATCTTTTAGTGGCTTCTTCGTTACCTTTCCCTGGTGAGTTTGTATCTCCATCCTGTGGAATAGACTGTTCTAGAAAGAGTGGATTTTCTATTACCTCCAGCTGCTTCCGGTTCCTGAGGTGCTGCTCTCTTTCTGTTGGGAACACTATTACAGATGAAAGGGCTCAACAGAGACCTGCCAGTAGGGGCTCAAAGTAATGTGACCCCATTTTCCTCTTCTCTACGTGAGTGGACCCATAGCAACTGTCAGAGCTCTTCCTTTTTAGGGAAGAGCTACGTCCACAGCCATAGAGGAAGAGAAAACTGGATGGAGAAAGGAAAGAAAGAAACCTCATCTCGACCAGGTGCAGGGGCAGAGCAAGCAGCCCTCAGCCACAATCACTGGGGACAGGCAGCTGCCTCATCCCAACAGGTACAAGGATGTGTCAGGCCGCACACAGAAGCAGGGGAGAGGTGACTGTGGAGAAAGGTCCTGCAGGGCTTCCTGGGTTGCAGGGCTTAGGAAGCCCTGGGCTCCACGCTAGGGCTGAATGGCTCTTTCTGTCTGAAAACAAACGCTGGCCTTGTTTGCAGGTTTGTTTGTGTCTTTTGCATCCCCCAGGCGCTTTCTGTTCTCCTCCCCCAGGCTCAGCCTCAGGCAGGCCACTCTGAGAGCCCAAGCTTCCAGAATTTCCAGAGCTTGCTCCTCATCTCAAGCCAAAAGCAGAGAGCCCCTGGGAGCTGAAAGAGGAGAAAGGGCTTTACCCTTCCTAGTGCAGACTGGCCTCAGCTTCCAGAGCTTCTAGGTTTGGCATGGCTGCAGAAGCAGACCCATGCTCCCCACATTCATTGTGACAGGGGTGATTAAATAAAAAGGGACTTGTGTGTGAGGACTGCCTACTGCAGGCAAATGCAGATGGCTCTGCCTGTGGTTAAATCAGGCAGGCCAGGTCCATCAATTGCACTGACATTCAGGTAATTTCACCCTACAGCCTGAAGCTAATCCCATCATAAATGGAAGAGTTTGGAAAAGCAAACCTGTCTGCAGAGTCAGGACAATACTGGTGAGCCAGCTTCAAGGCCAGGCACCAAGCTGACCCTCACAGTACTTTGAATCAATTGTACTTGTGGGAAAGAATTCATTGATTCTGTCACCTCCTTCTCCAGACTTTTCAAGGCCCAGCTTTGTTGGCAGAAAGAAAATCCTGAGGCACAGTGTTCTCTCAGCTCCATGGCTGAATTTGAACCCGGGCCTTTCTAGACTATCTACACCCCTGCTCCCTGATCAAGGCTCAGCAGGCTTGCTCTCAGTCACCTCCTAATTGGGACTTATTTCCCTGTTTTGGAAATCAAAAGCTTCAATACTTCCTATCTACTGGGTCTGCCCCCAGAAGAGAAGATTTACTTCTTAAGACACGAATAGGCCATTGGCCTGGCATTTCTTCTCATCAGCTGAAGATTATCTCAGGTAGGTTCTGCTAGCATCTTCATTTCAGAGATGGGGCCACTGAACCTTGGAGCAGTTAGGGAACTTGCCTAGGGCACCACACTGCTAAGAACAGGAGCTGGCCCAGAATCTGTTCTTCTTGTAAACGTACCACACCAGAGTTCACACTGAACGCACAGCCTGGGGATAAGGAGATTACTGGAGAGCAAAGTCTGAAGGCAGGGTGTGTGTGTGTGTGTGTGTGTGTGTGTGTGTGTGTGGTGGTGGTGGTGGTGGTGGTAGCCATTACACAGATGTGGACTCTGAAGGTGGGGGAGGCCATGTATGTAACCAGCACAAAGCCTAGGGACCTCACACAAGTCCAGAGCTAGAAGAGGAGGAAGGCATTGCGCAGGTGCAGAACTTGAAGGTGGGTCAGGCCACTGTACACAGGCAGAGCCTCCAGGGTGGAGAAGCCATTGTCCAGGTGCAGAGCCCAAAGGGGAGACATTCCACCGATGTGGCGCCGTGCAGGTGGGGGATGAGGTTGCTCAAGGGCAGAGTATTAAGACCAAAAAGATTACACAAGTTCGGAGCTAGGGGAGGAGAGTCTGGAGGTGGGTGGGGCCGTTGTACAGGTGCACAGTCTGAAAGGGACACATTCCACGGATACAGAGCCTTCAAGGGGGCCCTGTACAAACGCAGAGCCTGGAGGCAGGAGGCCCAAAGCTGGGGAGGACTTTGCTCAGCTGTAGAGCCTGAAGAAAACATTGCGCATGCTTGTAGCTTAAAGTGGAGGCAGCTGTTGCAGACTGGGGGTTGGGAAAGCATCACTCACACGCCCTCCTCCACCAAAGAACAAGGAGGTGGAAGTTGGTGTTGTACAGGTAAGTGCACAGCCTAGAAACTGGAGAAGACCCTGGGCCTTGAGGGCAGTCATGCACAGAGCAGATAGATGTTGCTCTCCTGCAGAAGGCGGTAGAAAGACAGCTGGTTGCAAGGCACCAAGGGACGAACTGATACACTTGGATGGCTTGCAGACATTTAGGACATTTGAGTAGGCCCTGGTGTCAGTTTCTCAAATAGCCTTCCTTTGGGAGATCCTCTACCACAGCCACATAGCTGGCATCTCTGCATGACTCAGAAGCCACACATCCTTCTGAAGCCATGTGTGGGCGGTTTGATACAAGCCAGCAAGAGTGAATACTGGAAACTCTACCCACATCTCCGCTGAGCCGCTTTCTCATGGTTCCCACAGGGGCCCACTCTACTGCCTCCCATCAGCTTCTGCCCGGTGGCACCTCCGTACCCCTCCCTTCTCTGTCTCCCTCATAAAGCAAAGGAGTCATGATGGTCTCTGGCTTCATTAGAGTGTGTGAAACAAAACAGTACCAGGCAAGAAGGCAGAGATACCTACATGGTTTCTAGCCATAATTCTGGGGCTCTCCAGACTGAGTAATGGGGATGGATGCCCCTTAGCTAGGCAAAGGTCTTCAGCCAGGGGTAGAATTATTCAAAGTGTATTCTGCTAAAGGGAGGGAGGGATGGGAGGATGTAGAGAGCATGTGTGACCAAGGGCCTCCATCTTAGCTTACGAGTGAAGCCAGGTCTACAAAGGAGTACCAAGGGCAAGGACAGTGTGATGATTTAATTATCAGCTTGGCTAAATCTGGATTCACCTGGGGGATAGGCCTATGGAAATGACTATAGGGAATTATCCTTACTAAGTTATGTGAGAAGGCTCATTCCTTGGGCAGAGCATCAGAGACTGTGTAAAATAAGACTACAGATGCAATGTGACCAGCTCCCTCAGGCACTTGTCACCACGACAACCTGCCTGCTCATAGCTTACTTTTCCCTTGCTGTGATTAAAACAAAAACAAAAAACTCTTAAAAACCAGCTCTGAGAAGAAAAGTTTTATCTTGCTGACAGTCCCAGAAATGTATATAGCCCATCATGGCAGGGTAGGAGTGTGCGGCTGGCCTGGAAGTCAGGAAGCAGGCAGAATCACATTTCACCTTCATACAGGAAGTAGACATCACACTGCCCAATGCACACAGGAAGCAGACAGATTCACGCGGCACCGGCCCACACAGGAAGCACAAACCCAGAGACAGGGAATTTGGTCTGCCTACAGACTCTCAAAGTCTGCCCCCAGTGGCATACTTTCTTAGGCAAGGCTCCACCTCCTAACCTTCCTGGACCCCACCACCATCTGAGGACCACGTGTTCAAACACATGGCAGTGGCGAAGTGGGGAATGGAGTAGGACACATTGCAGTTTCAAACCACAACAGACTCCAACCTGGAATCCTGAGCTAAAACCACCCTTTTCCCCTACATTGCTGCGGGAGCTTCTGCCCCTTTAGCCAATAGCCTTTAATGTACCAGCCCACTGGAGCATGGTTTCATTCATTTATAAAAAGCCCAGCAGCCCTCTGGGCGCTCTCTTGCTTCCGGCTCCCTTCCAACTGCAAGCCCCTCTGTTTCCTGTTTGCGAGGAGAGGATTGTGGGGTAGGACGTTGTTCTGTAAGTTCTCTCCCCTCCAATAAGTAACCCCTTTTAATCAAACTGGTGTAGGATTGTTTTGCATCATTACTACATGGCCTTTGTCAGACTGTTCTATCATCCCAACGAGAAGAGAACCTGACACAGGCTTGCTTGCTTCTCCCCAGTGAATGGCCATCGCTAGAAGACACTGGGCCTTTGAGGCCTCGTAGCTCTATTTTATAAAGACTGTGTCTTAGTCCATTTTCTCCATGCTGTAACAACATGCCTGGAAGTGGGTTATTTATATAGTGAAGATTTGTTTTACTTATGGTTCTAGAGACTGGGAAGCCTGAGGACATGGTCCTGACCTGTGGATGATGACCTTTCTGTTACAACATAACAACAGAACGTATCATATGTGAGATACCAACTGTGCCAGCTAAGATCCCTCTACTGTTATTGATAAAGCCTCTAATGAGTGCCATCACAATCTCATCTAGTTCCAATGGCCTTACAAGAATCTCACCTCCAGATGCCATCATCCTATGAATCTCAGTCTTCAACATATAAAAATTGGGGGATACATTCAAATCATAGCAAAGGGTACCAGGACACCAGGGTCACTTTGTCATCTTTCCTTTCAACTGTGAACATCTGGGTTCTGGAGACCAGGAATCTGTCCTTGCTCTGTCCACGGGTATGGGCCCCAAGCCACTGTCTTTTCCATGCTTGTGAAGTCATTGTCAAATACTTTCATAGGATTTTTCTGTGTTGCCCTCACCAGTACTATTATCTCTATTATGCAGATGAGAAAGGAAAAGCTTTATAGGAAAGGTCAGCTTGCTTCATCCCTTGGCACCATCACCCTGCTGCAACAGGACCACATATGCTCAACATCTGCTGGCAGTTTATGGGCTTCCAGAATGCTCAGTGGAGTTTGTTGATGGAATTAAATGAGGTGACCTAATATAAAGGATATAATGTGTGACTAGGTATTTAGGAGGAACCCAATAAATAACAGTTTTTCTAAGGAACTCCTGTCAGGTCTTCTGACAAAGTTGCTTGAGATACAGCTACCTACAGCCCAGACACCCCAGGATGCTCAGTGATTGCCTCAAGTTCAAGGGCCCTGAGTTCCCTCAGGACCTGAAGATCTGGTCCAGGCATCTTCCCATAGAGGAGGTACTGGGAAGACTGTTGACTTCACTAGTGATTTTGGCTGTGACTAACATTCTATGAAAGGCAACATTAGGAGGTAAAGGTTGAATCTTTTTTTCCCTTTATTTATATTATTTATTTATTTA
>JAQHUG010000120.1:902680-929714 GCA_028555095.1 Dicrostonyx torquatus
TGTGCCACCATGGCCCAGCTCACATATACTTTCTACATCCTCCCAGTCCTCCCTCACATTAGCAGAATACCCTTTCAATAATTCTACTCCTGGCTGAAGACTCTTTTCCGCGGGGGTGCATTCCCATTGCTCAGTCTGGGGAGACAGAGGATATTATGGCTAGACACTAGAGTAGGTGTCTCTGCCTTGCTGGATCTTGACAGCATTGCCCATTGGCTTCAGGGGACTGATTGTACAAGTACTGCTTGGCCATCACAGTTGTGCCTGGTTGGCTTCATTGGTCATAGAATAAATGTGGGCATTGGAATTCATGTGGAAACAATGCTATGGTTCACCCTGCCCCTCCAGCTCTGGCCTGAGAGGCAGCCATATTTTCTGGGAGGATCTATCATCTGGAGGGAATGAGGCTACCAAGAGATCACCTTCCCTGTGGAACTTCAGGAATGAGGATGGACACAGTAGTGTTGGTGAGTACACATCAGTACATTTGCTCTAAGACTTTACACGCGTCAACTCACAGATGAAATGACTGCCGTCCTCATTCCCTTTTGTGGGTGAGGAAGCCATGACTCAGAAAGGTCGAATAATTGACCAAAGGTCACACAGCTCTGTTAGGTGGGAAGCGGGGCTTGGTTGTCCCCACCACCTGGTTCCTCTCTTAAGCTACACTAGTGGGGAGAAATAGACCCATAGCTGAATTCATGGGTCATGAACTGATTTATAGTATGGGACTGGATCTCCATGGAGGGGAGATTCCTGCTCTATGAGAAACGCCTGCGTCTCAAGGATAAATGCTTTTCTTCTAAGACAGAGGGACTAAGAATGGATCGCACATTTAGACAGTGTAACCCAATATGTCTGCCCTGACTGAATTAGAATAGTTCTAGGAAAACACCCCCAGCCTACAGCTTACCCACACAGTTGGCAGTAGGCTGAGTGTCAACTACGATAGTACTATTCTGTAGGTTCCTGCCAGTACTCCCTCACAGTCTCCCTCGCAGTGCTCCCTCACAGTCTCCCTCGCAGTGCTCCCTCACAGTCTCCCTCGCGGTGCTCCCTCACAGTCTCCCTCGCGGTGCTCCCTCACAGTCTCCCTCGCGGTGCTCCCTCACGGTGCTCCTCCACAGTCTCCCTCGCAGTGCTCCCTCAGTCTCCTTCACAGTCTCCCTTGCAGTTCTCCCTCATGGTGCTCCACCACAGTGCTCCCTCACAGTGTTCCCTCACAAATTCACACCGGGGAAATCCTGAGAGGAGCCTGTGGCCTGCATAAGGCTCAGCTTTGTTCTTCTTCACTTTATGATTTTAGACATGGGAAATGAGGGGAAAAAATGAAAAAATTCATTCCATATTTCTTACTTCCTCTCCATTTGTCTGAATATGTGGGTTTAAAAAAATTAAGAAAAAGAAATGAAAGGAGGTAAGCTGGGGGGAAGGAGGAAGGGAGTGAAGTCTGACTCTTCTGGTGAGCTGCCCATAGGATTTAGCATGATCAGAAGTTGTAGATCAGATGTTCAGCTGATCAGAGAAAGTTCTAAAAGGGACATCCTTTGTCTCCCCTTTTTCTTCCTGGTAAACTCTAGAAGCTGTTGTTTTAGCCCTCCCAGAGGCAGTCCAGAACAGAGAGCAGCACACATCTAGATTCCAGTGCTGGCATGCCCCTTGGAAAACCTAGGGCAACGACTATGGATAGCTCCCTAAAGGGGAAGTAGCTGATGACTGATGTTCCTCCAAGAGGGTGTACCAAAGGCATCATGGGGCATCATATTTCATGATATAGGAACAAGCTTGGTTCAGGATGTGCATTAAAAGCTTGGTTCTTCTTCTTCTTCTTCTTCTTCTTCTTCTTCTTCTTCTTCTTCTTCTTCTTCTTCTTCTTTCTTCTTCTCCTTCTCCTTCTCCTTCTCTTCCTCCCCCTCCTGCTCTTCCTCCTCCTCCTCTTCTTCCATTTTTAGAAGTTTTCCTTAAGTGGACTTTTAAAACTGTAAAGCAATATCTTCCATATGCAGCTAGAAGTTGGTTTAAATATGAAATATCCCCATAGGCTGCTATGTTAGAACTTGGTCCCCAGTTCGTGTTGTTGTTTGAGAAGGTCATGAAACTTCAAAGCAGTAGAGCCTTGCTGAAGGAAGTATGTCATTGGGGGTAGACTTTGAGTTCGTAGAGCTGGCTCTTGTTTCCTGTTCTTTTTCTCTGCTCAGAGATAGGGCTGAAATGGGATCACTCTGCTTCCTGATGGTCAGGCCAACCTCACGTTCTGCTGCCATACCTTCTCTGCCATGATGGACTATATCCCCCTCTGGGACCATAAGCCAAAAGAAACCCTTTCTCCTCTAAATTGCCTTTTTATTGGAATATTCTATCACAGCAACAGAAAGGTAACCAATTCACCAATCAACCAAAAATCTATTTGTGTTTGAAGTTCTAGTGCTGGGGACCACTGTTATGCTGCTGAACACTCCTATCTGCCAATAAACCCTTATATTATTCGGCCTGCCCAATTCTATATCATGTAGTATGATGTGAACCAATATAATTATTGGGGCCAACCTGAATCGCAATTATATACTATGGTAGGATTTTTGGCCTAGCTGTCTAAAGGATGCATAATAGAGTCTTTCATGCTTCACCTAGCCAAGAATTTCTATACAGCATTAGCCGCCATCTTGTACCATTAGGTATCCTTAAGGCTTGCAATCGTTACTTTCCTTATTGTGTAAAAATTTCCGACAAAGGCAGCTTAAGGAAAGCAAGGTGTATTTGGTTTACAGTCCCAGGGTACTGTCCATGATGGCTGGGAAGGCATCTTGGAAGGAGTGTGGGACAGCTGGTCACATTGATTCTGCTGGCGCCCGGCTTCCGTGTGTGCTTGCGTGTGTACGTGCGTGTGTGCGTGCATGTGTGCGTGCATGTGTGCATGCATGTGTGCGTGCATGGTGTGTGTGTGTTTAATCCAGACCACAGCTCATGGAATGGTGCTGCCCAATTAGGATGGGTTTTTACACTTCATTTAATCCAATTAGAGACCTCTCATAGATAAAGAGGTATGTCTCCAAGGTGATTCTAGATCTTGTCAAGTTGACAATTGATTTTAACCTTCAAAAATACTTACCAAAGATGGTGGACTAGAATGACAAATGGGGCCCAAGGTGATAGCCAACAGAGTTTCAGCCACATTAGTTCTATTTACTCTGAAGCAGAACCAACTATGCCTACTAAGCTACAGGTTTCTGGGGCTTTTGTTGAATGAACCTCGATCTGATTATAACTGACAAATTTCCCCTTTTTTTTTTCCTTTATTAGGCCTTCTGGCATTAATGATTGTCTCTTTCCATATGCTGCCAGCAAGAATCTAGACAGGTACATGCAAACGAAATGATGTCATGCCATGTAGTTGCTTAGTAACACACTATTGATAATCCCCCCAGGTCTGCTATACAGGCATCTTTGTATCACTAGACTATAAAGCAGAATGTGGAATGGCTGCACTAACATAAACAAACTGGGGGAATTTCCAGTTGCTTTTTAACTAATGTAGGAAAGACATCTGGTACAAATGGCCTGGCCGTTTTCATAGACTTCTATGGGGGATGGCTAATTCCTGACCCTTTCTTGTTTCTACCCTTCATAAGTAAAACAAGAGAGATGATGTGCCAAAGACGACAGAGAAAGACCCTGGCAGCAATGCCCCCTGATTCCTGAGTATTTCCCATGGTTGGTAGCATAAGAGTTGAAAGAATATTCAAAGTAATCATTATAGGAAAAGCTTTCCCAGAGTCTCCCCTTGGATATGCCTGGGAGTCCGGGACGACACCCTACTACCTTTTATTTAATCTTTAGAGAGTAGGGAATTCTACAATGCACCAGAATCTAATCTTATAAAACTCCCACTTGCTGAGTTCTGTTCATATTTCTAGGTCCTCGAGCACTTCCTGTCTCCTCCAATGTCAGGTAGGTTCACCAATGAGGAACCTGGTGGAAATGACAGTCCAGGGACTGTCTCTTTGTGGTACTTTACCCATAACATGAGACCCCATAGTAATGCTTCCATTCCATCTTCCCTATCTGGAAAAGCAGCAAAAGGAGCACAAGCCCTAGCTGTTTGCCCTTTTCAGCATTCCAAGGCAGCCTGCTTGATTTGGCCATGGCCAGGATGGAACTCTTTCATAAAACACTATTGTCATTATAATTAAAGAAGCATTTTAAAAGGAACCGTAGTTGTTTTTTTTTTTTTTTGGGTCACATCTTGAGGAAACACAGTCCATCATGGCCAGGAAGGTACATTGGTGAGCCATGGTAACAGGAATACATGGCCACTTGCTCACACTGAGTGCTACAGGGAGCAGAGATGGAACATGGGACAAGAAGTGGGACTGGACTATAAACTTAAAGACTTCCAAACCTTTTGACCCTCACCTTTGAAGGGTTCCACAGCTTCCCAGAACAGTGCCATTAGCTGGGTACAAGATGTTCAATTGTACACACTTGTGAGGGACATTTCACATTTAAACTGACTTCTTATTTATCCAAGAACAAAACAACAGATGAAGTGTTGGCATACAAAAAAGTTTCACCAGAGCCCGAAATGGAGAATAACAAAAGTTTATTTATTTGGGGAACAGCTTACAGAAAGGGTAACTATCCACAGTCCCCTGCGAGCTGAGAACTGGAACCCAATCCAGTAACTAAGAGCCCACACAAGCTTTCATCTGCATTTATAGTACATGAGGCCACACCCAAAGTGGGCTGGTATCTTAAAAGCAATTGGCTGAAGGACTTCCTACAACAGTGATGTCTATCAAAATCATAGCTCAGCTCAAGAAACAGAAGGGGCAGGCAACACTCAAATTGGAACCCTACCTCAGTCTCCAGAAGCCAGGTGACCTCCATACATCGCTGCCCCTTGTGGCTTCATAGCCTTATAGACAGAGAAAAGGAAGAATATGATGGATATAAATGGTTGTTTCAAGAGAAAAAATTAAAAATAAATAATAAGATAAATGAGTCTCCACAGAGAGCTAGGCCTGGTGAAGGTAATCAGAAGGTTTTTGGCTTTTTCCTTCCTGCGTTTTCACCTGTGCTGTGAATTCATGAGCAACTTTCTGTCTGTTCTCATTGGGTTGTGCCCTGGTAAACGAGGCCCAAATAGGTTCCATTGTTCCTTCCATTGTGTGAAGTGGAGTCGAGAGATAAGTTTCTACAAGGTCACCAAGCCAACTTGTCTACCAACCTGGTTCCCAGTTTCTATCTGAGTGACTCTACTTGGTGTAAGGACATGAGGTATTTGAGTAAATAGACATGGGGGAAAGACCCCTGAAGTCCTGTGTGACTTTCACCTCTAGCCACCAGAATGACCTGGGCAAGTTAGTGAAGTTCATTGCATTTCAAGGGTCTGCTTTGTAAACCAAGGGCCCTAAAACACACTCACCTTCCTGAATGTTTCAACAAATCCCAAGACTGTCCAGGGGTGAGACAGAGAATGATCTGGAAGGGGCAATTATCTGGGTGGAAGGTCACTCACACTAAGGGAAAAGAGGCTTGAGTTTTCTTCTGTGCTTTACTTGGGGAGGGGACAGTCTGCCTTCCTTCCACCCTGCACACAGCAGGCTGAGCTTTGCTTTCCATAGCCTTGGTCTCTTTACTGACAGGCATCCTAGGGCCATGGACTGCCCTAGAACATTCCATGGTCAATGATTGCCAACCTGACCCCATGTAAAAAAGTGCAGAAGATATCTGCCCCAGTGAAGTGAGTGGAGGTGACCTTGGACTGAGGCAGTTGGCTTTTACATGCCTGTAGCAGCAAGGCTTCTACAGCCACAGAGCATCCAGCCCTAGAGCAAGATGCTGGTGTTAACGTGTTGGAAAGCATAAGTATTTGCATATTCATAATGACTAATCTTAGTTGAAGGGCTTATTCTGTGCCAGGGTCTTTGTGTGCTTACACTATTTATTTCACTTGCTGTTTCTGCAGACTTTGGGATCCAGTGACATGTCTGCATAAATTGATGTTAATCAGCAGTAGCTAAGTGTGCCTGAGAATTGAGAGCACACTTGATGAAAAGCAAGACTTAAATAACACACATCATGCCGGGTATACACACAGTTGGCACACCCCCTCTCACTAGCTCTTTGCTTATCTGACCACAGTTAGCATTTGTGTATCAGTCTGAGTACTGTAACAGAGTCCCCAGGTAACAACGGCTTAAATAGTGCATACATTTAAATAATGCAAAAATCTTATGACAATTCCAATATATATTTGAGTAGGTATAACAGAGATCATATAGTGGCTCTACAATAATCAGAGCCTAGGCTTTTCCACCTTGTTCTATCAACCTCATCACTTAACATCATATGTTCCAAGATGCCTGCTTGCCTTGTACCAATCACAATCACTCCAGGCAATAACAAGAGGGCAAGGGAAATTTCACTCAATACCTCTTCTCATATCCTAGTAAACAAAATTGAGGGATGATGTGGGATTCCCCTCTGTATGCTGTTAATATGTTTTTATTATGATTGGTTAATAAAGAATCTGCTTTGGGCCTATAGCAGGGCACAATGTAGCCAGGCTAGAAATCTGGCTTATAGAGAGAGTAGGAGGAATCAGTGAGATGCCATGTAGACTCCCGAGGAGAAAGACGTCTGTGTTGCCGGTGTTGGTAAACCACGAGCCTTGTGGTAAAATATAAAATAATAGATATGGGTTAATTTAAGATGTAAGAGCTAGCTAGAAATATGCATAAGCTATTGGCCAAACAGTATTGCAATTAATATAGTTTCTGTGTGATTATTTTGGGTCTGGGTGGCCGGGAAATAAAGCACAGTCTCCACCTAACAGAGGAGATTGTATTCTTGCTGGTGGCTGGGGCCATCATCACCGAGAGGCTCAGATGAGGCTTGCTGAATTGTTTGTCTTCATGATTGTTGGTCAAGCCACCTTTTCTTGCCATCTGAAACACTGTAAGGTGCTGCAGGAGGGGCATCACTGTGGCAGTTGGCCCTCCCTAGTGCATTACTCTTTTTCATTGCTGTGATCAGATACCTTGCCAAAGCACCTGAAGGAAGGGTGTGTTTTCTCTCACAGCTTGAGGGTACAGTCCATTGTGATGGATTAGTCACAAGGGCCAGAGTATGAAGCAGCTGATCATGCTGTACTTACGGTCAGGAAACCAAGAGAGGTGAACGCTGGTGCTCAGTTCACATTCTCCCTTTTATTCAGTCTAGTACCCATCCTAGAGAATGATGCCACCCAGTTAAGATGTTCCTTCCCATCAATCTAGAAACTCCCCCAGAGACATGTCCAGAGGTTTGTCTCCAAAGTGATTCTAGATGCTGTTAAGTTCACAATCAGTTAACCATTGTACCTAGAATGTGTAATTCAGAGAAAGAGTGGGGAGGAAGCCATGTTGCCTCTAACATCATGGCTTGGACAATTTTTCTGCCAATGTCACCAAGAGCTTCGCATATTCACATGGGGTGGAGTGAAGGGGCGGGGGTGTGAGAATCCATCTTTCAGTAGAAGGGGGAATCAAAGAATTGGGGGTCATATGTTAAAGTCACCATTGAAGTTACCTATTCTTGCTATGGAGATGTAGCCTCTTCACCTATAAGAGAGCAGTAGCATCTGCTTCCAGGGGCCAGGAGGGGTTTAGAAGAGGTCATAGACATGGAAATAACCAGGCTCAAAAAGAGCAGGAGAGAAAAGGTAATGGGTACTGCTCTCTGCCTGCCCCTGGGTAGGGGTGACCTTGCTCCCTTGTAACTCTGGGGTGTTCTGAGTATTCACAGAGTATACATGAAGTACCACTGTGAGGTCTCCCGAGCCTGGCATGTTTGTGAAGATGCTCATAGCTATAGTGTAGTAATTAATTCAAATCCAAGTGAGTGGGTAGCTCTGTGTTGAGGGATGGGGAGTGTTCTGCTTCCCCGCTGGCACAGCACTTGTCCCCATATGGGACCACATAAATACAACTCCTCGCTTACTCCACATGCCAACTTTGATGACTGACACAGGCTGGAGTATGCTGCAGAATTTAAATGACTTTTCATTACTGCATGTTGGCAGCCTTTTATAGTTTTATAACATATAATGATGTCATTTGAGTATGTGCTCCCCAATTCATCTGCTGGATACTTTTTACTCAAGGTAGTGGTGCTGAAGTTAGAGCTAAAATGGGACTCTGTCTTGAGGGCCCTGTCCTTGTGAGTGGATCCACGTTGTTGGCACTGGTGAGTTTGTTATGAAAGTGATTTGGGCTCCTTGCCTCTTCCTTACCCTTCTGTCTCCCACTGTGGGCTGACTCACCAACATGGTCTTAGCCAAGGTCAACTCCTTGACCTGGGACTTCCCAGTCTCCACAATGATGAGAAATGATGGATTTACCTTATACATTTAGCCTCTCCTCCCACCATGGTTTGGCAACACAAGACGCTAATCAGATTCAAGTGGAAGGTGAGGTGTCGTGTTTGCTATAATAGATTTTTTTAAAGACAAACATCCCCATAGCAAGCCAGGGAAGTTCTGCTTCCTCTGTTTGTGTGCACCCCTGCCCACTCACCCCTGCTTTGATGATCAGGTGTCCAAATGATGTAAGTACTTGGCAGAAATCTTTTCCACATCAGCGTGTCCAGCCTCTTGACATCATAAAATGATGTCATCTGCACAGTTCATGCTCAAGAACAATGTGATTGAGTTACCAAAGGGGAAAAGGAGATCACAAACAAATCTCACAATACTTTTTAGTAAGCCTTGTATTGAACCTTACTCAAAGCTATTCTGGGACTCACAGGTTGTAATGTGGGCTTACCTATGGCAAGTTATTGCCAAGAGAAAGTTGTTGTTGCTGTTAGAGTTGATTACAGGGGTGTCTGGCCTCCATTTCTCAAGGGCTCAAAGAGACAAAGCCCAGGAGACTGAAGGCAAGGATGGAGAAATAGGAATGGTAAAAGGAAAGAATGCAGGAATACATCAAACAAAGAATAAAAATAATAGAGAACCAGGCTGGGCAGATGGTTTAGTGAATAAAATGTTTTCTTTCTCTATAAACTATAAGCATGAGGACCAGCAGTGCATGTGCTAGGCGTGTGTGTGTGTGTAAGCAAGTGTGTGTGCATGGATACGCCTATGCATTGGAGATTGGTGCATGTGCTAGGGGTGTGAGTATGTGTGTGCATGGATATGCACATGCATTGGAGGTTGGTTCATGTGCTGGCACGCGTGTGTGTGTACATGGATACGCACATGCATCAGAGGTTGGTTCATGTGCTAGGGGTGTGTGTGTGCGCATGCATGGATATGCATATGCATTGGAGGTTGGTTCATTGCTAGGGGTGTGAGTATGTGTGTACATGGATACACACATGCATCAGAGGTTGGTTCATGTGCTAGGGGTGTGTGTGTGTGCATGGATATGCACATGCACTGGAGGTTGGTTCCCTCTCCAATGGCTCTCGTGGTTTGGTCACATGTCTGGCCTCTCTCACTGAAAATGCATCCTCTGGAGGGTTCCTAACTGCAACAAAGAGCAACCACTATCCTGCTCTAAGCCAGCACCCCGCCCCCATGTGTGCGTCCATGCGTGCGTGTGTGTGTGTGTGTGTGTGTGTATGTGTGTGTGTTAGCTGTTGTTTCTCAGACTATACTTACCTTGTTTTAAAAGACAGGATCTTCCACTGGCCTAGAGTTCACCATGTAGGCTAGACTGACTTCCTGCCTAGTGATCTCTTGGGATCCATCTGTCTCCTCCTGTACAGTGCTGGGACTAAAAGCACAGGGCACTACATCTATGTTCTGTTTGTTCATTTGTTTTTTTAATATGGGTCCTAAAGATCAAAGTCGGGACTTCATGCTATCAAGGGAAAGCCTTTGCTGACCGAGCCATCTCCCCAGTTCCTCTCCAACTTTTCTGTGGCTTTTTATGACACATGGTTGAAAAACAGCAATAAAAATAGAGAAGTTGGGTCAAGTAAGTCTTTTTAATTCCAAACCACAATCTGCTTCCAGATACTAGCTACCCTCTCCTGTGTCTCATGGGCTCCCTCCTCCCCACTGCTCCTCTCCATTCAGCTTCTTGCCCTGAAAATATCCAGTCTGAATTAATCCTTCCCCACCTGGAGAACTGCCTTCCATACACATTCCCTCTTCTCGCCTTCCAGGTCCTATGTCACACTGGGAACCTTTCCTTCATACCTTATCACCGCTTATCACTGTAACAGTCACTTGTGTGTCTGTGTCATACCTTATCACCACTCACCACTGTAACAGTCACTTGTGTGTCTGTGGATTTCCATCTGCTATAGAGCTAGGACTTTGCCTTATTGACATAAGTATTATGTATATGTATCAAACATAAGTATTGACATTATGTATGAGAGGCGGTGGGGCAGGGAGAGAATTCAGGAAATTCAGTCCTCTATAGGAGGACCTAGCTACAAAGGAGAGGCCTGACATTGGGTTAGTAGTTCTTCCTTAACACATAGTAGGTATATTGATGTGGGAGTGTTCTCCTGTATTTTGTATTACTCTTATTGGTTGAATAAAGAGCTGCCTGGCTTGTAAGGTAGGTCAGCCCTTAGGTGGGCGGAGTAGACAGAATGGAAGTTCTGGGAAGAAAGGAAGTGAGAGAGCCACACGCCGTGAGGCTTGGGAGATGGAGGTACCTTAAGACCATCTGGTAAGTCACCCACCTCATGGTGACATACAGACTTTTATAATGGGTTAGTTTAGATATGAGAGCCAGCCAAGAAAAGGCTAGAGATGATGGGCAAGGCAGTATTTAAAAGAATACAGTCTCATGTGGTTATTTCGGGCAAGCAACCAGCGGCTGAGCAGGCCAGCGGCTGGGGGCTGGAAGCTGGGTACTGGGAACACAACACACACCTCTCCTCCTACTTACAACAATATATAATAGGCACATAGTAGCAGTGCCACCAGAGCCGTTCTCCTTTAAAGTGTAGCTCTTGTGTCACCCCTTGGGGGCTACTGAGATCAGAAGCGTCAGCCCTAGTGTGGGACAACTTGTGGTAGAAGGGATTCAGCGTGCACAGTCCTCGAGGCTGGGTCCAGGAAGTGATGAGAAGAGATGGGGAAAGGCAGCCGTGGAAGCAGTCGATGTACCTCACAGGCCCTAGACACACAGTGGAAACTCTTAGACCACAGGATCTAAAAACCAAAGCATATTTTTTTTTAGTTTATTATATTTTATATATTTTAAAGTGTGTGTATGTGTGTGTGTGTGTTCAAGTAATCCAGAGATGTCAGTTCTCCCAGGAGTTATGGGGGGATGTGAGCCCAGCCACCTGACACAGGCGCTTGGGAACTGAATTCGAGGCCTCTGTAAGAGCGATATTCGCTCTAAATCACTGAGCAGTCTCTCCAGGCCCCACATGGCTTTAGGTACTCATTTCTACTTGCTGCTTTATCTTCCCAATTGCTTGTCTTCCACAGAAGCAAGTGCTGATGGTCATTTGTCTAACTGTAAGTCTTGATCACATATAAAGATGCAGGCTCTGAAATATTCCATAGAGGCAGCCCCTATGAGTCAGCAGCGGTCTTCAGTGTCCTGTTATGAAAGACTAGCTGTATGGTGGCCATGTGCATGGACTGTTCAGGCAGTACATGGTGTCTGTCCCCTTGTCTCGGTAGTCTCCATAGCCCATCCCAGCTGTGAGCTTCGTCTTACAGGGACATCAAGCCCATAACTTACGCACAGCACTTTTGGGTCCAGGGGAATGAAAGGATGAGATGGTTTCCACCCACCCTCCACTTCTGTGTCCGAGAATAGTGAGCCCAAATGCCCTCCATTCCTACAGGAACCCCCCTTCAAGGCTGCAGAATCTTTGGGGGCCTTTATAGTGAACTTAGAAACTGAAGTGTGCATACTATGAGATTCCAAGAGCTGGAAGAACATGTCAGGGCCTTCCCTGCACCTTGTTTCTCCCTGGTGCTCTGCAGCCATTCTATGGCATCTGCCCATAGGTGCTCGAACCCCACACTTCATCCTGTTACAATGAGTCCCAACTCTCTGGTAAGCCATCATCCCTCCATCCTCCAGTGAGCTCTCTGTCCTCAAATTCACCTTGACTTCACACCTGCAGATGTGAAAAGAAGGAGACATGTTGAAGGTATAGAACAGGCAAGGAGCAACATTTGGTATCTCGCTAATCCTCAGACATCAGTTTTCATATAGATAAACTGAGGCTGAGAGGGGTGGAGTGATGCACCCAGGGCCAGGTAGACTGAGGTAGGCCTTCACATCTGGCCCTGGACCAGCTTGGTGAAAGGAATTGTCTCCTCTGCCATTAGTGCACGTGCCGCTCGGATTCTCCCCCTGCATCCCCAGTGGCCTGAAATGTAGACTATTTATTCCTCTAGACTATTTATTCCTCCTTCTGAGCCCCTAGGCCCTGGGACTCAGACATGGATAAATTATGGTAATAGCTGCCAGGGAGAAGCTACTGAGCAAAATGGTTCAGAGTCCGCACTCTGAGTCACACTGACACAGTTCCAGCCCCTGTCATGTGACATCACCGCTCTATGCTTGAGCAGGTAGCACAGCTCTCATGACCCTTGTTCCAAGTTCCAAACCGGAGCAACCACTGTCCCTAGCTCCTCTCCCCCAGGGAGTATGATGAGATCAAAAGAGTTATAAACAAGAGGGAGGCCCAAGGCATCTCTGGGCTGGAGGCTAAGGGTCCATCCAGCCCCTCTCCAGCAGTAATAAGCCATTGTCACTCAGTGGAGGAAATGTCAGTCAAACCAGAAGTTTTCAGTGTCACCCAGAGTCCAGCAATGAGAGAATGCTCAGGGTTCTTTTCTTAATCACTCGTCAACATCCAGGAAGCGTTTACACTCATCAATAACAGATAATCAACAGATGCTCTTGCCAGCAGTGGAGGCGTCAGAATTCTCTAGCAAAGATTTTAGAATAGCAATGATTAAAATTAAAAAAAAATAGAAAAGTGTCACCAGGGCTTCAGAGATGGGTCAGTGGATAAAGCACTTGTCACCCAAGGGTGGAGGCCTGGGTTCAGACCCTTGGAATTCATGTAAAGCTGAGCTTGGGCTTGATAACATGTGTTTGTGATCCCATCATTTCCACAAAGATAATGAAATCCTGTCCCAAACAACGGTGGAAGGCAAGGACCCACACCTAAGATTTTTTTCTGTTGTCTGTGTCTCAGCATTTGGGCTGTGGCACATACACATCCTTACTCCCACACATTAACATGCACACACACACACACACACACACACACACACACACACACACACCAATGACAAAGTTTTAAACAAGTTTTAACAAGAAGCTACAAACACATTGGAAGCAAACAAAAAAACAGAGAGCCTTTCAAGCAGCAATTTCATGATGAGACAGAATATACAGGAAAGGATTAGGTGGGAATTTAGAGCTGAAAAATACCACAACTGAAATAAGGCATGTGGGTGGATGCGAGATCAGAGTAAGGAGTGTGTGTATGTGTATATCTAGAGTGTGTGTAGGTGTTTGTGTATGTCTTGTGGAGGCCAGAGGTTGCCGTCATGTGACTTCCTAAATAGTTCTCCTCCTTAATTTTTGGGAGAGAACCTCTCACTGAACCTGAATCTGAATCTCAAATTCAGCTAAATTGGTTGGTCAGGAAGTCCCAGAATCCTCCTGTCTCTACCTCCCCAGGACTAGGGTAACAGGTGTGCACTGCCATGCCTTGATTTTATACGTGGGTGCTGGGGATCAAACTCAGGTCTTTTTGGTTGCAGAACAAACTCTTTACTGACTTAATCATCTTCCCAGCCCAGGGATATAATTTTAACCTCAGGGTTAATCTCCCTTATTTTCTTCAGTGTCCCAAAGGGTCTGAGAACCGAGTGACCATCTCTGCACCATTCTGAGAATCCAGACACAGACTCTACTCCAGGACTTGCTTGAGTATTAGTGAAGCCTGGTTGGCCGTGAGGTCGTAATTCACAGATAAAGCACATGCAATGGAAATCTCCTTCTCCTGTGTCAACTTTCAGGGGCCACAGTGCCAATTCCTGGGGTGGGGACACAGTTTCTAGTTCAAGCTAACTGATTGTGGGGTCTTTAAAGGGTCTTATGTAACAAAAACCTCTCCTCTAGGGGATGCCAGCCCACAGGGAACAATTTGGAGGACACCCCCTGCAGGGTTGGTGGAACCATCATAGAACCTCAAATCTGAACCCCATTTTTCATCTGGGAAAACCAAGGCACCAAGGGGAAGGGACTTAGCTAAGGGCCAGTTTGAGTGTGTGGCGGGAGTTGGGTTAAGCCTTCTCACCTTGAAGTAAATGTGTTACATAGTGGTGAGAGTGCCAGTTTCTGGGACCCATGCTCACCTAGATGGAGCAAGGATGGCAAGAAGCTGTTGCTACCTTGCACTGGCCACTTGCTCACACTGAGTGCTACAGGAAGCAGAGATGGTACATGGGACAAGAAGTGGGGCCGGAGTATAAACTTAAGGGCTTCCAACCCTGTGGCTGTCACCTCTGAAGGGTTCTACAGCTTCGCAGTACCATCATTTGGGGACCAGATGTTCAATTATACAACATTGTGAGGGGCATTTCACATTCAAACTGACTCGTTATCCAAGAACAAAATAACCAGTGAAGTCTATAGGAAAAAAAAAGCAGCTCAAGAAATAGAAACAAAATAGTTTCTGAGATCCATATTTTCAGTAAGGTTCGCAGTGTGTGTTTTTCTGTGGAACCACTCCAAACCCCAGTGGCCTGAACCCATAGACACTGGACATGGTCCATAAGTCCATGGGTCAGTGGGTGGTGGTGGACATCGAGTCAGGCTTGAGTGATCTTGGTTGAGTTTTCTGTTCCATCAGTAGAAGATATGGAAGAGTCCTACTTGTTGGGAGTAAGCTATGCCCTGCTCTTTTACTCCATTAAACTGGATTTCCAGGATGTGACTTGCCCTCGGAGACTCTTAGAAGCAGCTTTTGCCTCCATTGTGAAGAAGGAGGAAGACTGAAGTCCCTGGGGGCGTGGCCTAAACATCACCACTTGCCCAGCATTACACATACAGCCCAGACTGACAAACGACTCTCTCCTAGGAGTAGACAGGGGCCACTCTATAAAATTTATCAGGGGCCACTCTATAAAATTATCAAATTGAGAGTGTAACGACATTTGAGCATATTAAAACTCTAACAGGGTGACTGGGCTCACCTTTGAATCTTTCTTCAGGTTCATACTGGACAGGCCCTGAGGGAACGAGTGGATGCTGAACAGTTCAAAGTCCCAAAGCCCTGTTTCCATCTTCACAGCCTTACTCTATACATCCTTTTGACCTCACAAGTAACAGGACTCTAGGCATGGGGAGCACATTCCATCTCTTGATTGACAGCTAAAAAACTGCATGTCAAGGGGCCTGGATGCAGGGTGCCAGACAATGGTGGCTATTTTCTATTTTTGCACTTCATCCTGGAGCTGCTTCTAAAGACATTGTTTCCCTTTCTTTCTGGTTCTCCTAGGGATGCTTTACTTAAGAAATGCTTTAGTCAACAAAATGACACCTGCAACTTTTGGGTGAGACCCTGGGTGTGATTCTCCATCTTTCCTTCTGTTGACTATGGAGAACAGGGCCACAAAGGAGGTCTCTACCAGCCTGAGACCCCAAGTGACTATGACATTCAAAATCTCTACCCCCCCACCCCGTCTCCCACTTACACATGTTGTACATGAGGCATGGGAAACCACTAATGAAAAGCTGTCTTCTTCTGGTCAAAAAAATGGGATCTGGAGTCAGGTGGTAGTTGGCACATACCTTTAAGCCCAGCACTCGGGAGGCAGAGGCAGGTGAATCTCTGTGAGTTCAAGGCCAGCCTGTTCTACAAGAGCTAGTTTCAGGACAGGTTTCAAAGCTACAGAGAAACCCTGTTTTGAAAAAAGAAAAAAATAAAAGAAATCTGTTTTTGATCTTTGGTGAATGTGTAAGGCTCCAAGCTATGCAAACATAAGAGTTTATGCAGCTAGGCTGTCAATCATCTAAGAGACCATGCCTGGGGAAGGAAGATCTAACTAACACGACATTAATGAGAAGTGAGGACTAATTACGATTTTAATGACATGATAGACGTTTCCTTCCCATAAGCCCTGCTTTGGTGCAGCTGCTATGGAGCTGTCGTGAGGCCCTGCTGGGTCTGCTTACTTATCTGAGTCATAATTCAGGAAGATGCAACCTTTCTTTTTTTTCTTCATTTTTATCTCTTCCTTTCTTTTCCTGGCCAGAGCCTAAGTATGCTTTCTTTGGGATTCTTTTTTTCCCTGTTTATCTGAGGCTACTTCCTTTTTGCTATGGGACTACTTTGCTAAACCTCGATGCCTAACTTAAAAAAAAGACACAGTTTGCTAGCTTTCTCATTCCCGTATTTCTCCTCTGGGTGGCTTCTGGGGTGTGCAGCTGGCCTGTTCTATTGTTTTGTTTGTTTGTTTGTTTGTTAGATCTCTAATAAAATGGTACCCAAGCCTTTTCTGAGTCCACCCTTAGAGACTGAGAACCCTGAGAGGAGACCCCAGTTTCCTAGTAAAATGCAATACCCCCAAATTTCCAGGAAGAGCATGACAAGGAATTCTTTATTGTTTTACGTCTCTGAGATCTGAGGGCACTTGTCACATCCACAGAACTTATTGTGTCCTGACCGATGCAGACCCTGGCCCTATGCCACACACCATGCACTCACTGGCCATGGAGGTTGAAAAGGGAAATCCTCGTCTCTTTCAGCTCACATCCTCATGAAGGCCAAATGCCCTAGAAAGTCAACGAGCAAACAAATATGTATTCAAATTGTGACTGATACGGTGGAGGAAAAGACTAGGACTTGGGTGACTGTGCAGCTCTGTCACTGGCTCAAGGCCAGGTTTCTGGAGGAAACATTTAAGCCAAGACGGGAAGGTAGAAGGAAGGTCTCAGCCATGTGGGAACGAGAACAGCATTCTGGGGGAGGGATTGGCACGAGAAGAGCTCTAAAATGGGCAAGGCCTGGCTCACTAGAGGAAGTGAGAGGAGGCCATTGTGGCAGAAAGAAGTGGGAGAGCCTCAGAGGATGAGGCTGTGGGCTGGAGGATGTCAGACCTTGGAGTTATGAGAAGTATTTGGGTTTCTGAGGCATCCATGGGGCTCCACAACCTAGCAAGGTGGGGCCCAAGAAGCTCTATATCTTCAGAGGGAACAGGGGAGGTAAGGTTTTGCCTTCCTGGCATAAACACAGATTCTAAGACTTGGTTCTGGCATCATGGGACTTCATAAAGGGAAATGTGACTTCCCTGCAATGTTTACAACATGGTGTATGTAGCTAACTCCTCTCTCTTCCTCTCCAAAGCTGGAGGCCAGGTTGGGGGCTGGGTAGAAGGTATCTTAATGAATCCTGGTCAGTCCTGAAACCCTCATAGACTAAGAGGTATGTACAATGAGATGCTTGCCTTTAAACTCTCATGGCAGGTCAGAAAAGGACAGGAAATGTAGGCTAAGCTGGCTGCAGGGGCAGACAAAAGCTAGGCCAGTCAGACTCCAGGGAACAGTGGTGGGATCTGTTAATCCCACAGGATGAGAATGAGACCACTACCACAATTTTTGAGCCAAATTTGAAGCAGGCTTTATTAAATACTGGTCAGGACGATGGACACCAGGCAGGTCAATACCTGAGATTCCCAGCGAATGGCCACTAATTATATTTGTCTGGTGCTTATAAACGGCACAACCCATAAGGCTATGCACTCCCTTCCTTTGTCCAAACCAGGGCAAGCATACATCATGAAGCATTTCCTGCCTTCCATGTATGTGATCAGGCAAATCCTGTGCAGTTGGGGCAAACAACCTTGTTTACAGGAGTGAAAATACGTGGTTTGTTATCTTGCATGAACCACAGCCCTCAGTACTCCAGGAAGTTAACTGTCCTTAGTTAAGCGGTGCTTACAGGTTAGAGGCGATTTTGCTTTATAGCTCTCTTCAGCACACTAATTTAAACTTAAAACATAACTTTAGCCCTCACAGGTCTTGGCTCAAGTCTTAGTTCTTCCTTCCTATAGTCCTGTTAGCAGGTAAGGGGAGCCTAGCTCAAGAGGCTCAGACTGCCTGCTTTGGCTTGTCTAGGCTGTTGGCTTAGTGGTTCACAGAGGAGGCAAGGCCTGAGCTCACTGGAGGAAGTGAGAGGAAGCCAGCATGGCAGGAAATGGGAGATGATCCCTCCAGGATGACGATATAAGGAGGGAGGGAGTCAGACAATGGGTCTTGGAGCTTAAGAGGGTCTTAAGATACACACACACACACACACACACACACGCACACACACACCAAGTTTCTCACACTCCCATGATTTATACTAGATACATTCCATAGCAAAGATGCATTGCACTCAGATACCATAAACACTGTGCCACTCCACATGTACCCCATACTGCATTTTCTTGTCATATTATACATATGGCATATATTACACCAAACACGCACACCATATTTTACATGTATCATACACTCCATGCATCCACAAATGCACAAGCACCATATGAATCACACACAAATTACATCATAATATATACCATAGCGTGCCATGCCACATACATGAATCAATAGACATGCAAACCACATGTATCACGTGTAGCATTGATCATACCCACACTGCTATTAACCATTACTACTACACACACACAACTCCTCTGGATCTCAGGTTTGGCAGGTGCAATGGAAAGACCAAGGTTCTGAAGAGGACCTCAAGGGGGAATGGGGTGGTACTGATTTCTGACGGTTTCCTTTACCAGGAAATCAGTGTATGTTTAAAACCACAGTTCTGAAAAGAACCTGTGGTAGCAACAGAGGTTATTACATAATAGCTGCCCCAGTGACAGAAGCACATTCTCTCCCAGCCGTGGAGGTAAGAGCCTAAGATATCCAGAGACTGGCTCTGAGGCATATCTACTCTCTTGTTCCTGGCTGCTGATAGCCTTCTGTGCACAGTTAGGCACACTCCTCGGACCGCTGCCTCCATCTCCATATGGCACTAGACCCGTGTCTTCTCATTATTCTAATAAGAGTTCAGTAAGCCCAGAGACTCATCTTGTGGTCATTAATCAACCCAGCAAAGATGCTATTTCTAAATGACAGCTCTGGAAAGTCCACCAAACCATATCAGGTCAAAGGCCTTTCTCAACTCCCAGAGATCTTTGAAGAGGAGCCCTGTGACTCCGGTTCCACGGACTAACTCTGTGTACTCACCTGTGTCCCATCCAACTAGTTGGAGAAATAGGATCTATTACCTTTGAGAGCTTCGTGGTTGTCTGAATTCTTTTTTTTTTTCCTATTGCTGTGATAAAACCCTATGGCCAAAAGCGACTTGGAGGACAAAATGTTTATTTGATGTGAGATTTCTCTCTGTATTCCACTTGTTAATAGAGGACTGCTTTGGGCCTGCGCAGAACAGAATATAGGTAGGCAGGGGGGAAACTAAACTGAATGCTGGGAGAAAGGAAGGCAGAGTCAGGGAGAAGCCATGAAGCCCCTGGAGACAGACGCTGGGGACTTTACCCAGTAAGCCACAGCCATGTGTTGATACACAGAGTACTAGAAATGGGTTAAATTAATATGTAAAAGTTAGTCAATGAAAAGCTAGAGTTAATGGGCCAAGCAGTGATTTAATTAATCCAGTTTCTGTGTGATTATTTTGGGACTATGCGGCCGGGAACTAACTAGTGACCTCCCCCAACATTTGTTTCTTCTTACAACTCTTAGGTCACAATCAGTCACTGAGAACAATCAGGGCAGGAACTTGAGGTAGGAACCTGGAGGCAGGAACTAAAGTAGAAGCTATGAAGGAATACTGCTTACTGGCTTCTTACTCCTGGCTGGCTCAGGTTGCTTTCTTACATAAGCCAGGACCACCAGCCCAGGGCCCTCCCATATCAATCATTAATCAAGACAGCACCCTACAGACTCACCTATAGACTAACCTTACTGAGGCATTTTCTCAGTTAAAAAATCTCTCTTCCTAGACATGCCTGGATTTGTGTCAAGTTGATCAAAACCAGCTAGCATAGGGCTCAAAGAATGGCTGAGTTCTCTTTTGTCAACTCCTTTGGCTAACTGTGCCCTCTCAATGACAATGGGAGATCTTTGTTGCAGCTGCCCACACTCCCATGGACTGCAGAGGCGACAGGATGTGTGAAAACAATGTTATATTTTATTTTAATTACTGTGCCTAAGAAATCCATAAAACAAAAATGCCTCTAAGTCTCTTGCCAAGAATAGATACTTCCTGAAATGCTGGGGGCTATTAGTTATGGGAGACAACAAGCTACACATTTTCTGTCCCCTAAACAAGATTGTTGGACTCAACTACACTGGATGTGCTTGATCACATGTAGGTGGAGGGTACATAGGTAGAAAGTATGTCAGGATATAAGCTTGCCCCTGATTGGATGTAGGAGGGAGAAACACAGGCAATAAGTACATCAGGATATATGCTTACCCCTGATTGGACCCCTGATAGGAAATATGGTGACCTTGTAGTTTTGGCTTTTGTAAACCTCCGTAAAATGTGACTTGTAGCTATTTCCTGAGAACCCTGGAATGGTCCTGGCCAGAGTCTATCATCCTGGTCAGTATTTAATTACAATTTGCTTCAAATTTGGCTCAAAAATTGTGGTAGTAGTCTCATTCTTAACTGATGAGATTAATGGATGTCCCAGGAGGATCAACGGAGTTTTGTATTCCCTGGAGGGGAATTTGCCTATTTTAAGGACCTGAAGAAAGAGAGGTCAAGGGGTAGGCCCTAGCAAAGAGACGGCATTGTATCACGTGGAATGGGCCAGTCCTCACCCTGTCATTGACTCCTATCATGTGACCATGTCCACTTTCCTGGAACAGAACTTCCTTTTCAAAGAGACCCAATGAGCTCTTTAAGCTGCTGGATTTATAGATGTACAGGGCTTGGAACATCAGCACCATCAGGCAAGACAGTGACAAACTTATTACAGCCCTTTCTTTACCTTTTTTTGCCTTCAAGGCGTGAGTCTACAGGCTGTCAAAAACTTATCAGACGCCTTCATCCAAGGAGTAGGACAGTAATATCCCTAAGATTATTACCCCTAGAGAGCGTTTTTCTCCACAGTGTTTCTTTCCTTCCACCATTGTCCAATCTCATCCTTGAGAGTGTCACATGCCATTCTGCAATAAACTCTGTCTTCTTAGTTCTGTGTCTGTTCTGAATCCACTGGACTGAGGTTACAAGGACTGAAAACCCGAGGAGGCTATAGAAAATCCAGATAACAACCGTGTGGCTGGGAATGAGGAAGGATGAATGATGCAGCCCACAACAGCCACCACCTTGTTACACTGACTACTTGTTCCACATCAAGAATCAGGTCGCTTTTCCTCAAGATTGACGTGTCTGTCCTTAAGTAAAACAGGAGATCCTATTCTATTGTTCTTCATACTTGGGGAAACTGAGGCTTGTAGACAATTCTTACCCAAACACACCCAGCTGGTAGGTTGGCAGGGACAGAAACCCAGATCCAAGGCACTCAGATCTTTTCACAGACTCTAGCAAGGCTCCTCTGTTTTGGTTTGTCTTTTTTTGTTTTCCATGAAATTCAAAGCTGGGTGGGTAAGGGAAGGAATTTGATAAACTTCTCCAGTCTGGAGCTCTTCCCAGAGGTCTAGGGACAGAGAACCATGTTCTGCTGACACACCTTCTCTGCTGGAAAAGTTTTTAAACAGTCATCTCAGCTCTCTGGGTTTCTCACGGGATAAGGGAAGCCTGGAGTGTGGAGTGTGTTCAGAGAACCGTCTCTCCTGGATCTACAGTCTCTGGACTGTCTGGCTCTTTCTGGATTCCAGATGCAGAAGCTTCAGAGCAGAGTGATAAAGAACCTGCTGGCCCAGCAGGGAAAAGGGGATCCCAGGATACAAAGTGACTTCTATCAGACCACAGAGCCCCTACAGCAAGCCTCCAAACAGCTTTCAAAACAGAGGTGGTCTTGGACCAAGGGTGATGAGCAGAGACTAGAAGAATGAAGGATTATTCTACTCCAGACTTGTCTCTAGAACCCCTCTCCTCTCCCCGAGTGTGGGCATCAGCTTGAACTTCCAAACAAGTACTTCTCCCCAGGATCAACAAATCAGCCCTACCCTCAAGAACTCTGCCCCAGGGAACCTCAGCTGGTGAGCAAAACAAGAGTCTCCAAAACACACATTCATTTTTATTGTTCCCTTTTCAAAATACCAAGGCACGTTTAGCCCCAGCCCCAGCTTGCTCAATTACCCAGTACTTCTGACCTGGGAAACCTCCACAGAGCAGCTCTTGGAAGCAGTGAGCATACCTGCGGGAAGATCCAGGCTTTGATCCATCACTACCTTGCCCTGTGATGGTGGCAAACCTAGTCCAAAGGCACTTTTGAGGGAGGGGGGGACCATCCTCAATGACTTTCAAACCTGCTTATTAAATAGCTACCTAAACTTGGATGTCTTTCAACTGTTATTCTGGCTTCTTGGTCATCCAGAAATTTCTTATCTTTAAATATTGCTCAGACATGCACTTATCAATGATCTTGTACAAAACACTACCTTATTAATTTTTTTCCTTTTTTTATGTGTACAGGTGTTTCACCTGCATGTACACCATATGTGCACAAGAAGCCAGAAGAGAATGTTAGATCCCTTGGGACTAGAGTTACAGATGGTTGTGAGCTGCGACATGGGTGCTGAGTATTGAAATGAAACCAGGTCTACTGGAAAAGTAACTGAATTTAAAAAATGAAACAAAGGAGGAGAACACAACTGTTCCAAAATGATAAGGAAGATTTTTATCGTTGATAGAAGGGAGAAAGCAGGCAGAGGGAAGAGCCCAGGCTGAACATGGCTGGCAGACTAATCGAGACCATGAAAGGAGAGAAGGAGAGGGACAGCAATGGAGGAGCTGCTGACCAAGAGAGGTGGCCAGGACCAAGAGTCCAGTGTAACCAAAATGGTTGAGTTACACAGGGATCAGGCTGGGGGAAGGGAAATGGAAGCCCAGTCCCAGGGAGGGAGAGAAGTGCTGGGAGGAGCCACAGGTACTGAGCATTGAGGTATTGAGACCTACCAGTAGCCAGTGATCTTAACTGCTGAGCTGTCTGTCTGTCCCCCAAATATTACAGTCTTTAGACCTCAACTTTCTCCATTGGACAAGAAGGGGTTTATCCATCTGTGACCCTCAGTGTCAAAGTCATGAGTGCTGGGATCACAGGCCTGCAACTATCATGTCCAGCTAATCTTGTGACAGTTTTTGACCCAAATTCACTTTGTGTAGGATTAGCATAGCTATTCCCGCTTTCTCTGGATTACATCTGCAGAGACTGTGTTCAGTCCTTTTTGTTACCAATTTGGGTGCCTTGTAACTAAAGTGAGTTTCTTGTAGGCAACCTCTTGGTGGACCCTAGGTTTGTTTTGCCCAATCAACTACATTACACCTTTTGACCTTGGATTATAACGTGGAGGAGAGTGGAGTGGAGACACCTGTACTCTTTCCTTCCAGGGCTGATGGCATCCTCTTGGTGTCTTTGGAATCTAGTGGCACTGAGGCCACTAGATTGTTATGTTGACTTATAGCTCCTCAACATTCCATGTAAAAGAAGAGACTTTGCCCTTCCCCTGATATTTTGCAAACACGGTGTCAAGCGTGGAGCAGGAACTCTGTTCCTTCTCCTGAATGAATACTGTTGATGAGCTTATTAACCTTCATCAAACTCTTTGTACTGGATCAAGAGCTGTGTGATCACACTCTGCTTCTGTCTTAGTTAAGTGAAAGAGACACCATGATCACAGAAACTTACAAGAGAATACATTTAATTGGAGGCTTGCTTACAGCTTCATAGGGTTAGCCCATCTGGGGGAGAACATTCTGACAGACACAGTGCTGGAGCAGTGGCAGAGAGAGAGAGAGAGAGCGAGCGAGATTGGGCCTGGCATGGGTTTTTGAAACCTCAGAGATCACCCCCTGTGACATGCCTCCTCAACAAGGCCATATCCCCTCCAATAAGGCCACACCTCCGAATCCCTCCCAAATAGTCCACCATCTTGGACCCAGACATTCAAACCATTTTCATTCAAATCGCCACAGCCTCCATCATCTCTTTTCATTCTTTTCACAGGTTGATGAAGCAAAGGCAATAATTAATGATTGCTTGAGTACTGGAGAGTAAAGGAAATCTCAGTCTCTCTTAGCTGGGCAAAGCAGACCACTATCCCAACCCAGGTATCCGGTTCTGGTGACCTCCTCATTATCGCCTCCTTTGTTCCACATGACAGAAAACGCCAAAGGACTAATGATCTAGACCAAAAGGAAGCCGTGTATCTCTCATTTATAAGAAGCCCGAGACAGGCGGCAGAGATTTGCATAATCATGGAGCAGGCTTTCCCAGGGTTCTGTCCTCTGGGCTCACCCTGTGGAGAAGCTTTGTGGTCAAGATAGCTACTACAGTTGTAGCTAAAGAACATTCCAGGTCTCTCAGGCCACTCTTTGAAGCTCGCCCAGAAGAAGTGGCAGCTAGCTCTACGGCTGTCCTCAGTCTCACAAAATGTGAGCATTTATCTTGGAAAATGATGGCCTGATGAAGCAAGAGGATTCCCCAACTCTTGCCCTGTGGCACTTCTCTTGCCACAATCTCCAGTCGGGCCCCAAATAAACACCTACAAGGCTCGCTCAGCACTTGGGGCTCCTCCATGCACTTTTTCCCTTGCCCCCTACCCTAAACCTCTCCAGCCTGACATCCAGGATTGTCCATGTCAGATGGGGTCTGGGGAAGGGATGAATGGCACCTTTGGGTCCACAGAGTTTCCATGAACTGACAACAGCATCCTGAGGAAAACCTTCGCATCCTGCCTGCAGACATCACGGCCATTGTCCTGTTCCTGTTCCCTCTGTCACCAAATGTTTTTTGCTTGGAGTCCACATGTCAACCTGACCAGGAGTTGGTGGGGCCTATATTAATAATTGCTCTCTTTTCTGCTACAAAACACCTGACAAAGAAATAGGAGGAAGAAAAGAAGGAAGGAAGGGTGGGTCTGTTTGGTTCAAAATTTCACATTACAGTCTGTCGTGGTGGTAAAAGCACTGTGGCAGGAGCACAAGGCAGCTGGGCACGCTGTATCTATAGTCAGGAAGCAGAAAGAGAGAAAGGCTGTGCTTGGTTCTCTTTGTTATTCAGATCAAGACTCTAGTCCATGATGTTACACACATTTAAGGTTGATCTTCCACAACTCCCTACATTTCAGCATTTTTAACCCAGAAACTCCCTCACAGAAGTACATTGAGGATTGTTGCCATAGCGATTCTATCAAGCTGACAGTCAAGCCTGACCATCACTAGGCTCATACATGGGCCGGGTTGGAGAAGCAGGAGGTGGTAGGTTTAGGCCCAGCCCCCTTGCCCATCCTGTGTATTATGCATCACCCCCACCAGCATGTTTGTGGAGCCTCAGTGGTAATCTCTTTGTCTCCAACACGGATATGTCTCTGCCTACTTTCCTTCCCCTGTCCTACAGTTCTCTAGGTCACTTCCATAATAAAATAACCTTCTCAGGCTCCTTTTAATGTCTGATTCTAAGGAAAGCCAGCCTAAGGCATGATGACTCTCCATGCCTCTGCTCCAGTATCTGGAATATTCTTTACTCCTCCTGCATCTTACTCCAGGGCACAGCAAAGCAGTGATCAGCACTCTGAGCATGGAGATGGAGGAACTACTGGAGATAGGCCGATGGTGTCTTCGAGCCCATCAAGATATTGAAACAATTCAAAGAAGTGAAACAGAGAGCAGATTCTATCCAAGGTCACGTTGAGCAAAATCAATGGTGAAAGATGCAGGAACCAGGAGGTGGGAAAGGACACTAGAAGAGACAAAGGGCACAGACTTCTTCACCTTACACCAACAATTAACAGACACTTGTTGACCTTAGACCAGGTAAGAACCCAGACAAATCCCAATGTCTTTGTTTTATGGTATACAGTCATGCACGCTGAATACTAAGAGCAATGCTCTGAAAGACATGGCGTTAGGAGACTTCCTCGTTGTGTGACTAATCTAGTGTGTACTTACATAAACCCACATGGTGGAGATCAACCACTCAGTATGACCACGTGATGCAAAGAGATTCTGTGAACCTGAGATGTGCGGCACACTTTACAAACAACCCAAAAGCAGGTGTTCTCACACAATGATGAAAACTGTGCTATAGTGAATATATAAACCAGGGTGATGTCTACTTGATTGGCTTGAGAAATGTCCCAAAGATCAATAAGGCATACTTCAAGATGTATCAGAAAGGGCAATTCTTGAGAGAACTGGCAAGCAGAACAGCAAGAGAGAGGGACCCCGGGAATACAGACAGTACCAGCCTACTGGCTAGGGACTAGATGGAACAAAATTGAAAAGAGGAAGATGCCCACTAGCACTGGGTCAATGCTGCATTTCCTGCTTCCTGGCTGCCACATGCTGCAACACACCCTCCGCCATCCTGATGATTCTGCCTTGCCACAAGTCTTAAACAAACAAACAAGCAAGCAATGTAGTGAGCCAACCATGGACCAAAACCTCTGAAATCACGAGCTCTGGGGAGTAGAAGAGGTCCTGACCTGAGCAAATAGGTACTCTTGACATAAGCACAGCCATGTCAAGGACCCCCATAGGCCCACAGCATATGTCTCTTGTTAACCTTTCTGGTTAACCTTTCTGTGCCCCATGCCGTCTGCTTTCTCACCTTACCCTCTGAAACATTTATCTGATTACTCTTTATCCATAAGAACTCGGGAGTCAGATATCAGGGTAAGAATCTGAATGATCAGAGAAGCAGCAGAGAAGCCATCAATGACCTCCTCTCTCTCTCTTTCCTCCTTGATCCAAAAGGGACCAGAATCTTTTTAAGCTCCACCCTTCTACTCCCTGTCTCTCTTTATATCCTCAGTCCTCCAAAATCTCTATGGCTAATTTTGATCAACTACTAGATAGCTCTACCCTCTGATCCAAAGTAAACTTTGGCAATCTA
>JAQHUG010000120.1:931129-985204 GCA_028555095.1 Dicrostonyx torquatus
TTTTTTTTTTTTTGCTGTACAGAATTCCACCCCTGCATCTCACCCGTTTATCTCAAGATTCACCTGCGAGGTTTCTGAGAATCTCAGAGGAAAGTACCACACCTGGAAAAGAGCTGGTACTCAATAAAAATATATGCTCCGATATGAGTGTGGTGAGGCAGAATAAGGGCCTTGAAGGATCTCTGTTTTCTTCCCCAGAGCCTGTAGATATGGAGAGGGACCTTGCAGATGGGACTGAGGTCCTTACAGTGCAGAAGTGGACTACAAGAGACTCAGATGGAAATGGGGCTTTGGGAGCTGGGGTCAGAGAGATGATTGCTGATGCTGAGGGAGGCCACAGTTCAAGATGCAGGCAGGCTCTCGAAGTTTGAAGAAGCAAGGAAATACACATCTCTTTGAGGCCTAGAAAGAATACAGCCAGCTGACATATGATTTCAGCCCACTAAGTCCACTTTCGAACCTACTGTAACAGAATTGTCAGACTATACATGGGGCTTGGTTTCATTTGAATTTGTGTCTGTGTGTTTCTATGTGTGTATATGTCTATGTGTGCATGATGTGCTTGTGCATTTGTGTGCATGGATGTGTGCATGTTTGTATCTGTGCATGTGTGTATTCATGCATAAATACATGTGTGTGCATGTATGCATGCATGTGTGTATGTGTGTGTCCCAGAGGTCAATCCGTACTTTGTTTGGAAGTCCTAGAGATTCACCTCTCTTTGCTTCCCTAACACTGAATTACAAGTATATACCACCATGCCTGGTTCTTTTGTACTGACTCTGGGAATTGAACACAGCTCCTCATGCTTGTAAAGGAAGCACTTTAGCACCTGAGTCATATCCCAGTCCTTGTTTTAAGACACAAAATCTGTGTTTGTTCTAGGAACCCTAGGCTATCAAGGCACATGACAACAGCTAGACCTTAATGAATCTCCTATGCCCACCTCCTCACTGCACTGGTTTCGCTTCAACTTCCAGGTCAGACAGAAGCAGAGCGTCCTTCATGTCTGGAAGCTGTTGGACTCCGGTGCTTTACGTTCAGGGCCTCTGAATGCAAGGCTTCTAGCAGCCTGCCTCTGTGGTCTAGACCTTCAGAGTTTGGTAGCAAAGAACAAAGAATGCCTCACTTCTTTCTTCAGTCCAGATCCCAGAGGCAGGAAATCTCTGTTTCCCCTTTCATTTCTGTGGTCAGCTAAGAATACAGCCTAGTGGGGCACAGTGACCTCGCCTGTAATCCCAGAGATGGGGTTGGGAGTTCAGGGTGGAGTCAGGAGGATCAGGAAATCATGGCCAGTGTTGGCTACCTAGTGAGTCCAGGGCCAGCCTGGGATACATGAGAGCCTGACTCAAACAAAGAAAGCAGCGTTACAGATGTTCAGGTTTAGGAGAAGCTCCAGGAGCCAGCGGGCTGCTCGCCTGCCTCCATCTTTTGCTCCCACAGTCCTGACCTCCCACTGAGAAGATGAAGCCAATCCTCGGGTCATCACTAGGGTGCCAAGTCAGCCTCCAGCACCAGCCAGGTGGGCTGTGACTTTCCCAGAAGGCTTTGTTCTGTGCCAGATTCTCCTGGAAACAGTCTGCTCAGGCTGCCAGGCAGATTCCTGTTGTGTGCTCTGATCTCCTTCAGGGGAGCCAATAGGGTGGGGTGGGGTGTGGGGAGAGGCTGTGCTGGAGCTAGGGGCAGGCGTCCAGGCGTGACTGCCAAGGCAACTCAGAGTCAGCACTCACTGGAGGTCTGTACCCTTGATTCTAGAGGGCACAAAGGGCCCTAAGAGGACATAACGGGCTCCTGATTGAAGTGGTCTAGCAACACACCTTAGCTGTCTACTGGATTCTTGCAGCTATAAAACTTACTGATGGGCACTGTTCTTGACGGTCCTGAGACACATTTTCTAAATGCCAGTTTAGCCTTATAGTTTTCTCTAAAAATGTCTTCCTTCTCCTCCACTCCCTACACTCCAGGGAAGAAAAGAGACAAACAAATAATACCACCCAGAAGAAAAGAAAACCAAAGACACCATTTGGATCATGCTTTATCTTTATATTAAAAAAAATCATTATAGGATTGTTTCTATGAATAAATTTAAGAGACAATACAAATCAAAATGGCAGGAAATTCTGGATGCTGGTAGGCTAAACTGGCTATAGGCTGAAGGTTTCATGGCATCTAAAACAGGATGAGAGGAAGCTGGAGGCAAAGCTGTGAGACTGTGTGATTCAGCAAGGATGTGCGTGCAAGTGGACACACACGCTTCCCAAAGAACGCTCCAGAACACTCAACGTGGTTGCTTTGTGGCTGAGGCATAGTTTGTAATTTTCTGACTTATAATTATCTGTGTTGTCTAAAATAACATGTTAGTTATGGTCTCTCCCCTCTGCCCCTCGCCTCCGAGAGACAGGGTTTCTCTCGGTAGCCTTGGCTGTTTGGAACTTACTCTGTAGACCAGACTGGCCTCGAACTCAGGGATCTGACTGACTCTGCTTCTTGGGATTAAAGGCATTGTACCCTCACCTGGCTATTTGTTACATTTTTTTGAAAGAACGTTTTTTCTTTTGAGACAAGGTTTAGCTCTGTAGCCTGGGCTAGTTATGAATTCACAGTAGTCCTTTTTCCTCAGCATTCTGAGTGCTGGGATTATAGAAGTGTGCGACTATTCATGACTGAAGTGTGTTTTTAAACACATCTATTTACTTGGTGAGTGCATGTTTGTGTGTGTGTGTGTGTGTGTGTGTGTGTGTATTCATATGCCCAGGCTGTCATGGGGGTGGTGCATGTCTGGAAATCAGAGAGCAGCTTGTGGGAGTTAGCTCTCTCCTTCTACCATGTAGATTCTGAGGTCTAAACTTCAGTTGCCAGTTTTGCCATCTAGTACCCTTACCTCCTGCGTCATCTTGCTGGGCCAAAGTGTTTCTTT
Source organism: Dicrostonyx torquatus (assembly GCA_028555095.1). Taxonomy (NCBI): domain Eukaryota; kingdom Metazoa; phylum Chordata; class Mammalia; order Rodentia; family Cricetidae; genus Dicrostonyx; species Dicrostonyx torquatus. Next base: position 934,047 of record JAQHUG010000120.1, read on the forward strand.
TGCAGTGAAATAAAACCAAAGAATCTTCAGTCAGCTTGTGTTCTCTATCGTGGATAGAGAAGAAGATAGCAGAGAACTTATGGCGCAGGGAGTCAAATGAGCCCAGGCTGACCCAGGCTGACCCAGCCACCAGGGGCATTCTTTAAACCTCTAGGGCTAGAGACATCAGCCAGGACACAAGTTCAGTCATGAATCTGTACCAAATTGACTTGACCTTTCATTTTGGTGATGTCCCTCACCTTCTCTTCTTTAGAGGCCCTGGCTCTCTGAATCTCCTGCATGGACGCCCTTGAGCTCATGGGAGTGAATGCTCTTTTTGGGTACTTAGATGGTATCTCAGATTACCTCATGTATTTTCTTTTTCATTCTAACACATTTTCCACGTGCTCCTGGCTGACATTGTCCCCTGTGCTGACATGGGTATATCCCTCCAGATGGATTCTGTAACTCTTAGAGGCCATTTGAAGATAAAATGAAAAAACGGGGCTTGGGCCCATGGCCAGCTGACCCCGGACTAGGGAGACCATGTATACCCCCAGCCCAAAGTCCCCAGAAAGTTGGGACCTCTCAGCTCTGTTTATAAAAGGCAGATGGAAGCCTCAGGCCCCTGGTTATTCATTACACTTTATGAAATGCTGATATCTCAAGCACTCATAAATAAGCTAAGGAGGGGTGAGTCACCCAAAGGCCAAACCAGACAAACGACAGCTTTACTGATTAACCAGCCTGCCAGCTGCCTAGCAGCATGCGGCGGACTAGGGCCCATGCCTTGCTGAGGTGGCCAAGGGTCAGAAGCTGCCTTTGGTCTATAGGGCCTGCTTGTCAGGAAACTAGACATCGCTCTTGGATTTAGGAAACTCCTGGACTCTTTTGTACTCTTAAAGGCCCAGAAATGCCGTCCCTGGAGCCCTACCTTTCTGGGTTCCATGGAGCCCATTGTGGGGTATGGATGTTACTTGTGTCCTACTGAAGATATACGGTGACTTAGTCTTCTCCCCTTTCACTGGGCTAGGGCTCTGCTCCTTACACTGAATTGAAGTTGAGAGCACCAGCAAGCATTCTAGAGCACCCCGAGGACAGATCCAAAATCTCTTCCCTGCTCCAGGTGTCTAAGAACAGTTTTGGAACCAGAAACAGAAAAAGAGGAGGAAAAAATGGCCACTGAGACCTGACCTCTGAGGATCGTGAACCACCAGGGACACAAAGTTTCAGAGACACTGTCTTGGTTAATGGTTGGATGTGGTTATAGTTCAGATGTGAAATATCTCTCTTAACACTTGTTTCCCAGATGGCGACGGTATTATGGGGGAATATTGAACCTTTCAAATATAGAACCGGGCTGGTACATGTAGGGCATTAGAAGGCTGCTCTTGAGGGATGGAGCCCAACCCTGGTATCAGTTTGACCCTCGGCTTCTTCATATTCCAGGAGGGAAAGAGCCTTAATGACAGGCTTCCACTGTCACAAACTCCAGCAAGCCTTCTCACTGACAGTGGTTGTACCTGTGGCTAAAAATACCCCCTTCCTATCCTTAAGTTGCTACTGTCATGCAATTGGTAGATATTGGGCCTATCTGCCTCACAATTCTGGAATAACCTCTCCATCTCAAGATGCTCAATTCAGACATATATGCCAAGTCCCTTTGACTGTGAAGTCCTCCCTGAATCTGGGGTGGGTGAGGAAATGGTCATCTTTGGGGCTAAGTTCTTTCTGCAATGATCAGCTGATGGATATTTTGTTCTAATGATCCACTAGTTTCCTCTTAGCTTAAAGACATAGCACTTCAGATTTTTTTCCTTTGATCTTTCTCTAGGGCTCTAGAACACACCCTGGGACTCTTGGGGTGACAAGGTAGGAAGACTTTATGCTATAAGGCTTTGGTTCCTTGACAGAGCCCTGTGAATACCTTCCGCGTTCGGATCCTGGCAAACCTTGGTTATCCTCTCGATTTGAGTCTGAAACTGGAACTTGGACTTGTCAAAGATATGACCATGAGGGACCTTAGGCAAATTGCTACCACCTTTGGACTTCCTGTTTCTTCACGGACACAATAGGGCCTAACGACATCCCATCTCCAAGGCTTTTATGGGAACAGCCTAGAATGTTGGTTGGTTAACTTAAGCACCAGGAACAGTCTCCTTGTCCCTTGGAATAAAGCTGAAGCATTTGAAAGAGCTCAGATTCTGGTCTCCAAGCTCCACATCACCGGAGGTCTTTCAACAGGCTCCTGGAACACATCTACTTGAGAGAGACCCAGAGTCTCTCCTGAGAGATGTGTGCTGTATGATGCCAGGCCCTTTCCAATCTCACCCCCAACACATCCTCTCTTTCTTGGGAGGCAGGAGCTAGACTGGCCTAGCATCTATTCCCAAAGCACACCAGATGTGGACTATGTACTTATTTTCTTTCCCACAGCACTCTTCCCCAGCCACTGGGCAGATGACTTCTAATTGTCCTTTCCTCTTAGCCCGGGATCCTCTCCTCCTCCTTGGCCTCAGTAGGAATTACCTTTCCCACTGGTTCCCTGCCTCCATTCTTTCTCATTGTCCTTCCTATACTTGTCATGTCCCTTCTTTTTCTGAACCCAACTGACTCCATATCCAAGATTCATGTGCAGTGGGCTGTGACCTGCGACTTCTTGGGACTCTGGTGTATGATGTTGCCTATCTCTAGACCTAGTTCATAACTCTGAGATCTTCCCAGCCTACCTTAGTCAAACAAGGTGCCAAGCATCAGGGAAGACTATGGGCTTCCTACCAAAGGAAAAATCATGGGATGGTAGAGCCTGAACCCCCAAACCAAGGCAAGACCTCCGATAGCTACTCCTGTCATATTCTCCATAACCCAGACACACATTTCTACTGTAATTCCAACACAGAGATTCTGGAGTCACTGGTTGTTTGGTGTTTTTACTCTTCTTGGTTTGTTCATTGCCTGTCTTTTCCACTGAATTACAAATTTAGGAGGGGAGAGCTTGTCCATCATGGCCTTATTGGTCAGTACCAAGCATGGTTTCTGGCCTGTTGTGGGTGTATATCCAAAGCTTGCTGAGTCAACAAAGCAAGTCCGAAGCTCTGTGAATGTCCACCTTGACCCCAGACCCCCATCTTTACAAATCCCCAGGGATTTGTGCCTCCCATTCTCAATTCCTTTCTGTTGAATTCATTAGGTTCAAGGGCTTTCATGTCGTCTTTCTTCACATTACAATAAATCACACATGCATCTTCATCCTTTTCTGACATACACATTCTGTAACACACACACACGCACACACACACACACACACACACACACACACAGAGGCCTTTGTGTACAGGATATTCAACTCAAGTTTAGGAAACCGTGTTCACACCTATTTGGCAGCAATGCCTAGTGCTGCCAAATGAAATCAACAACCAGCTTTTGGCTCCCAGGCCTGTTCGACTCCACTCCCCCACTGGCCTAGGCATTTTTGCAGCCATTTCCTTCCAGTATTGTTCTTCCTGCAGGCTATTTTTTCTGTTCTTCCTCTTCCTCTTTGGCCTCTCTTCCACCCCCTTATTCCAAATATGCTTTCTTTCATCATGAATGCAGCCCTGTCTCCCACATTCTTCCATCACTGACCCTCTTCTTTGTCTTCTCCCCATGACTCTGACCAAGCCTGGGACTGCTCCACATAGACAGAATAAGGGACGAGATTGCTACCTATGGCCTTTGGGGCATGACAGCTTCTTCCTTGTCTACTAAAATCCTGCTGCTATGGCTTTGATGAGTCCTCCAAGAGGTCTGCATTGGAAACTTAGGACTGTAGTGTAACAGCCCTGAGAGGACAGGGACCGCCCTTGTGAGTGGCAGGTGCTATGGCTGAAGGTTTGGGTTACTTGTCTTGTCCTGAACCCAGGATGAGTTTGGCTCTTTCCTATCCCTCCCCGACTCCTTCCTCTTCACCTTCCTTTCCATAGTCTCCTCCCCTCCCTCCCCCATCTCTCTTTCATGTTCTCTTGCCTATCTGCCTTCTGCCATGGGAAGAAATCTTAGGAAGACTCTCATCAAATCTAACCAGATTTGAGCTCTTGATCTTTGGTTTCCCAGTCTCTCCCCAGGGTGGTAACAAACAAACCTTCATTTTATTATTTATTTATTTAGTGTGTGTGTGTTTTGTGTGTGTGCATGTGTGTAAAAGAGAGAGAGAGAGAGACAGAGAAAGAGGAGGAAAGACAGAATTTGCAGAAGTCAGTCCTCTCCTCCATCTACCATATGAGTTCTGGGGATTGAGCTCAGGTTTAGCAGCAAGAGCCCCTTACCTGTTGAGCAATCTTGCTGGCTCAAATCTATCTTTAATAAATGTTCTCGCCTCAGGTATTCTGTTATGGTGACACAAAACAGGTCACGGCACTGTGTTGTGGAAACCTGAGCTGACATGCCAGAGCCCGGCTCTAGCTATGATACTGAGAAGAAGTTCCTAACCACATGATGCTCCCTGATAGATGTCTTGGTCTCCAGCACCATCAAATCTCTATCTGTGAAAAGGGGTTAGTGAAGACACAGTTTGATGAATGATTTGGCTCATGTGACAAGCTGAGACCCCAGACATCATGAAGTGTCCCTGCTGGGCCCTGTCCTACTTCCTGACCCACAGAATTTGTGAGCATAATGAAATTGTCATTTGACGTCACTAGCTCTTTGGAGCATTTTGCTTTACAGTAAAACAGAAACCGAGAGGTCTCTTTCCAGCTGTCCACACTTTAGAGACTATTCCTTCTCTAAAGTAGTGCTGTGTGGTCATTTCTTTTGTTCTCTGGGCCTTGCCCACCAGTCTCACACACTGCCCTAGGGTGACTTATCAAGATGTTTTCCTAAACAAAACCCTCCTAGGGGTGCCTCTGATGCCAGCAATTAAAATAGCAAAGACTTTTTTCTCTGCCAAAGTTTTGAGTCCTTGGCACAGACAAAGGGACACTCAATTACTGGTTTTTTTTTTTTTTTTTTTTTTTTTTTTTTTTTTAGTCCTGCTTTTCTTTGAACCTGAGGAGCAGAAGGGTGAATAGGACAGTATGGGGTGAGGGAAGAACCACAGTTAGGACTGCAGAAATACACCACTGGCTCCTGTCTATCTGGCAGGGTTCAGCTATAGAAGAGCTCCCAGCAGGCAGCTTAGCAGGAAGTGCCACTACAAAGCACTGGAGGCTCTGAGAAGCCTTAGGTGCAAGGTTGTCAGATAAAACCCCAAGCAGCTAGTTAGGTTTGTATTTCGGACAAAGATTCTCCCCTCCCCCTGCTTGCACACACACACACACACACACACACACACACACACACACACACACACACACACAGAGAGAGAGAGAGAGAGAGAGAGAGAGAGAGAGAGAGGTATATCCCATGAAACTTTGAGAATGATTATACTAAAATATGATTTGGGATTTGCTATTTTTCCCAGTGCAAATGTAACCATAACAGGGTTTCCTGTATTTTCATTTGCTAAATTGGGTAACTGCCCTGGGGACCTACTGGGAAACCAGAGGTTAGAGCGGCAGGAAACTTCCTTCCCTGGGCTGCAGGATGGGTGGTGCCTGTGTTCAGGGACCAAGGCTGTCCTGTCAGGTGACCCAGGCACTGCCTGGCAAAATCTAGGATGAAGGAAGCGCCACTCATCTCTGCTATGGAGATGTTGCCTGGGCTAGCAACTGCAGTGTGACTCTGAGCCAGTTCCAGCTGCTTGCCCTCCTTGCTGCTCACTGGTGACTGAACCCAGCTAGAGCCACTGGCAGTGAATCCTTGGAAATATAATTTGCAGAAGCGACTCCTGTGGGACCCAGCAGGGCACAACAAAAGCATTCATCTCTGCACTCTAAATTCTATTATATTAATAAAAACGATTGCTTTAGATGTCTAAACCACTTATTCAACCCTTGCGGGGTTTGCAACACTGTATTAAGCAATCTTAACACATTCTTTTAAATTCCTCTTCATATCCATCAGGACTCTGAGGCTCAGAGAGATTAAGAAATCTGCCCTGAAGGTACACAGAAGTAGGTGCAGTCACTCTTACACGTCTCACCCTCAGCATGGCAGCAGGAAGGAGGAAGAGCAGACCATAGCGACCCACTGGCAGCATCATTCAGTACATGGAGAGGCTCTAGAAAGGATGCTATCGTGATCCTGGGCCACATACTCTATCAGTACATCAGAAATGGCCTCTCCTCCCCACTCTTCAAGAAAGCATTACCCTTGTGGGTTCTTCTTCCTTGATTCTCAAAACGCAGGTATGTGTATGTTTTAGAAAACAGCAGGGAATCCAGTAAAACTAGAACTGGAGTCATTTGTCCAGGTTGATTTCTGACTGTCAGTTACTAGCTCTGGACAGTGGACAAGCTTCTAAGGTTGTCTGTGTCCCCTATTCCTCATGGATACAATGAAGCTGGTATGATAAAGATGATGCTCATGGTGATGATGATGGGGCCCACATCACAGTCGGGCCCACCAAATGCAGCCATACTCACACACAAGGTTCAGGGTTGTCTGTGTGATGTGCTGGTAGTTGCCGTGCCCGCTGATGTGAAGGGCTGATGGTTGGATACATTCATAGGAATCCAGGCACAGTGCTAGACACAGAGTCTGTACCTTTAAAATATTGATTCCTATTTTATATATTATAGAGTCATCTATGTGCAGAGCTATGCCCTGGGTCTCCGGGATACAAAACTGAAGCTCCCATGCCACGTCATGAGGAAAGCATGTTGCACTGAATGCCTATTCAGCTACCACCATGAGCCTCTGGGCAGACAAAGGACAGAAGGGACCAGTTCTTACTGGCAGGAGGATTGGCATTCCCATCAGACCAAGGAGGAGGCAGTCTTGTTGAAGATATGGGAACAACTTTAGGAACAGAGGATGGAGAGGTCAAGGACTCGGCAGAGAGCAGGCCTAGAGCATGAGAATGCTGGGCTGTGGGGTAGAGTGAGGGCAAGATGAAAAAGCAGATGGCCTGAGGCACAGACACCAAGAAGGTTAGCAAGAGGCATATACTGTGAGCCCATTAGGAATGATGACTTACTTTCAGAAAGAGAGGGTGCTTAGCATAGAGCTTTTTACTGGGTGGATGGGAGAACAGGAGGGAGCAATCTAGAAGGAAAGACTGCTTTTTGCCCTGGGGTACCAGTCCCTCTCTACTCCCCACTCCACTGCAGCCCCTCTTCAGCCTGCACTTTGTCGTTCCTCTGACCCGACGCCCTCTAGTAGCATCCAGTCTTGCAGAATACTGCATTCCAGCGCTCCCAGCCCTGTCTACCTTCTTCCAAATAAATCTGACCTCTGTCTCCCACCCTCAGGATCCACCCTGCTCTGCCTTGTGGTTAGCTAGGTCATGTACACAGAGGTCTCTGGCACCGCAGCTTGCTGAATTCCTTCTAGGTCTGTTTTGCGTTGAACAGAGACCTTCATGGCCTCACGAAAGCTATCAGGGTCGTTTGTTGTGAACCCTTGGACACAACCACTGTCTACACATTCCCAGTGAGGAACTTGTGGCCTCTGTTCCTTGGCTCTCAGCAGGGTTATAGGAAATAACTTGGATTATGGACCCCAAAGTACACAGGAAAAGTCAGAACTTGGAATACTTTACAAAATTCCTGAGCACACTTTGGTCTAGCACAAAGGACTCTTTTGTTCTAGACAACAACATCAAGAGGACATTCTGTAGGAGGTGGCTGTCTAAAACTCCCCTCTGACCTAAGCCTCTGGCTGTGGCCCTTCCCCTCCATTACACTTAAGATATGGGCTCCAGGAACACTAGAATCAGAGCCAGAAAGACCTCCAGAGCCCCCGCTCTGTGTTAGAACCAGGCATGCCCACAGTCATGGAATCATGGGTTCAATCGTTTGTGGTTCTATTGGGGTTTGTGGAACCATTAAGAGGAGACATGGGAGCGGGGAGATGACTCAGTTGCCTTCTAGAGACCCAGGTTCGGTTCCCAGAACCCACACAGCAGCTCATAACTATTTGTAATTCTAGTTCCAGAGTATCAAATGCTCTTTTATGGCCTCTACGGGCACCAGACATATAGATGGTGCACAGACATACATGCAGGCAAAACACCCATACACATAATATAATAAAATAACAATAAATAGTGTTTAAAAGGAGGAGCCTCACATAAGGAAGTTAAATCATTGGAGACACACTGTCAAAGCAAACGTTGAGACTCCCTCCTGTTTCCCCCTCTTCTTTGTTCTAGGCAACATAAGGTGAATGATAACACCCTGCCCCCCCCCGCCACAAGGTCTTTAGTATAATGTTCTGCCTTACCACAGTTCCAAAGCAGTGAATTGAAACCTCTGAAAAATTAAAAGCTGAAATAAACCTTTCTTCCGGTTGAAATAATTTATCTCAGGTATTATGTATCAGCAACATAAAGCAGACTAATATATCCCATAAGCCCCAGATGAGATCCTGGAGTGATCTTACAGCTTTCTAGGGGCTTGGGATTTTGTATTTGGCCCCAGAACTTCCTCTCATCTACATACCATCAAACTTCTAAAATTTGATACCTTTCTCCATTTGACCAGCTCTTGCTGAACACCTACTAGATGCCAGGCACTGTTCTAGGCCCTGAGGATACACAGAGAGATCCAGAGCAAGAAATAGAAACATAGCTCTGAGAACTTGGAGGAAGGGCATTTTTTTTCTTAGGGCTAGTGGTTGTACTGTGGGCTCTGGAATACTGGAATACTGGAAGGGATGGGATAGGGTGGCTGATCCTCCTGATGAGGATGGAGAGGGCAGAGCGAGCGGTATTCCAGAGAACTAGAAGGCTGCTCCTGTCCCCAAGAAATACAGTTGGGCTGAAGGACCGGTGCTGCGGGATGGGTGGCTTTCTTACCACAGCTTGGACTTAATCTTGGGCACAAGGGCAGAAGGAGGATTCTGCTCAGTGCTAGCTTTCTGGGACGCCTGCCTTCAGCTCTGCCTACGTGCGTTAGGACATCCAGGTGTCTGCTGTCCACACCATAGTGGCTCCACATGGAATATTTTCCACCTTTATTCAGAGAGTTGGGCTGACAAAGGGAAACTGACTTATGTACCAGGAAGCCCATTTCCAGGATGTGCAATGCAATCTCAACTCTATTTTTGGAAAACTTCTACGGGCTTTGATTTACTCAGAAGCTCACACGAAGCCTCTTCGGGTCAACAGGAGATGAGAGGGTTCAACTTCCTGGTGGCGGTGTAGTGTTCCTAGATCAGACTTTCCCTCTTCTTGCATCCCTAGGGCTTGCTTCTCTGAACGTGTAGCCTGGACTCCAACCCTGGGACTCATGGTCCTTGACTTGAGGTTCAGGTACTCTCTGGCCTCGCATCATACCAAGAAGTAATGGTTGGCCCCAGGTTCTCCCCCAGAGAGGGGAAACTAAGGAGCCTGAGTCTAGTTCTTCTACCCCTGCAGTGGTCCATCTCCCCACCCCTACCCCATGAGACTTAACAAACCTGTTGGCCTCCCAGGGCCTTCTTTGGTTTCCACACTCCTGGAAAGAGTTTAGCATGCTGCCTCTGAAGAAGAACATTCTATCCAATGGGAAGAAATCTTTGAGATGCCATCATTTGTTATGGGCTTGAAAATTGAGCTGAGATTCTCACAGCACACGATCGACCACTTGGAAATATAATTCTGATCAGTGCTAGTATATTCATGATATGCCATTGTCACCTCTACCTAGTTGTAAACAAATAAACAAACAAAACTATCATCCACACAGAATAAAGTCCTGAACCCATTAAGCAGCTCTTTGCCCTACCCCCCAACTTACTACTCCTGCCTTACCTTCAGGCGCCAGAAACCACTGTTCTGTCTTTTGATTTTGGGAGGCAGGGTCTCGTGTGATCCAGACTGGCCTTGAATTTTCATTACAACCAAGGATGACCTTGAACTTCTGATTCTCCTGCCTCCATCTCCCAAGGGCCTGGTGGTTACAGGTGGGTTTCACCTTGCCTGGCTTATACCATGCTGGAGATCCAACCTACAGCTTTGTGAGCGCTAGGCAAGCACTCTACCAATAGAGCCATATCTCCAGCCCTTTATTCTGCCTTTGGTTTGTGTGAATTTGCAGACTATGGACACTAAGGAGTCCTACATACAGTAGGCAACTGGATCTGGCTTCTGTCCCTCAGGACCATGCTTTTGGTGGTTGTCCATACGAAAGGGTGAGACTGAGACTTTGAAGGAATGCCTTCAAAGATTGAATGACCTGCCCCTGCGTGGGTGGAGCAGCCATTCCTCCCTCCATTCTCCTGCTGATAGATGTGAGGTTGCTCCCTCATTTCACCTCTCAGGAGTATCGTTGCTGTGGGTGTGCATATTTGTGAAGCTGCCCGCAACTATCGGCAATGCCGATCTAGGAAGAGAATTGCTGGGTCACAGGCTAACTTCGGTTAACGTTTTGAGGATCTGCCAAACTATTTCCTGCAGGAGCAGTGCCATTATCATCCCAACAGCAAGGCCCAAGTGTGCCAGTTTTACCACCTTCCTCGTCAACACTGGTTATTTTCCATTGTCTGTGCGGGTTCCAACAGTGCTGGCTGGCGAGTGCGGTGTATCTTCTCAGGGTGGTTGTGAATTTACCTTTTCCTCGTGATGAATGTTCTCAAGGATCTTTTCTTGTATTTGTAGGCTTTCTTTGAAGAATCGTGCACTCAATAACTCCTCCATTTTTATTTATGTATTTTAAGATCATGTGTGTGTGTGTGTGTGTGTGTGTGTGCCTGAGTGTACGTATGTGCTAGTATTTGTGTGTGTATGCGTGTGTATGCGTGTGTGTGTGTGTGTGTGTGTGTTGTGGTGCATTTTTGTTTTGAGTGTGGGCACCTGTTCCACAGTGGATGTTGCATGTCAGGGGAATATTTTCACTGTTGATTCTTACCTTCCACTCTCTTTGAGACAGGCCTCCTACTGTTCACCACCACACTGTGTGCCAGGCTACTTGGCCTGCCAGCTTCCCAGGATTGTCCTATCTCCACCTCCCACTCCACTGTAGGAGGCCAGGATTAGAGACATGTGTTACTTTGTTGGACACATTCTGTGAATCTGAGCTCAGGATTCTCTTGGGCAGAGAGCAGTTTAACCTACTGAGCCATTTCCCCAGCGCAGTTTCTTCACCCTTTAATTAGATTGCTTGATTTTTGCTGTTAAGTTGTCAGGGCTCCTTATATATTCTTGGGACCAGACCTTTTGAGGGGGATATTATTTTTTTCCCATCCTGTAGGTCTTTTAAAGGATTTATTTTGGAAAGATGGCTTAGTGGGAAGAAGTGCTTACAAGGCCGCCAACCTGAGCTAAATTTATGTGCCCCATGGTGGAAGAAGAGCACTGACCCCTCAAAGTCGTTTCTCAGTCTCCACGTATGTGCCGTGACACTTGCATGTTCCCTGTCCCTTCTCATGGAAGTACACGTTAGTGTGTGAGTATGCTCATAAACACACACACACACACAATTTATTTTTAATGCTAATTAAGAAGTTACTCAGAAGAGATGAAGAGAATTATTGATAGTTTGTGTTACCTCATCCCATGCCTTTATTTAGGACACTTGACATATGTTAGTAGTTCCCTGAAGAATTCTACACACACTTTTCCATTTATTTGGGAGATTTAACTATGCTTCCCTCAAAGAGGCAGAAAAGGAGTGGTAGAAAGCCTTTGCATGTGGCTTTCTGTGAGGGCTCAGACTACTCTAATGGCTGTTACAGCAGGTTCCAGTCTGTGGAAATGTAGGCGGCCAAACTCTTCCCTACAGAACAAAACCCCAAGCTCAGGCCACAGAATCCCACCAATCCTTGGGTTCAAAATCCCCTCCCAATCCTTGAGTTTTCCCTAAAATCAGGTTACTGAATCGCACCAATCCCAGGCCACCCTAGAAAGTCTCACATGCTCCCCATAGAACCCCTATATAAAGCCTGTCTCCAGCTCAGTTCTTTGTTGCTTTTCTCCCAAGCAGAGGTAGTGGTGTGGGACAATTCTATATTCTGTCAATTATGTTTTAAATGAACGCTGATTGGCCAGTAGCCAGGCAGGAAGTATAGGCAGGACAACCAGACAGGAAGTAGAGGTGGATCAATGAGAACAGGAGAATTCTGGGAAGGAGGAAGCCCATTCCTCCCCAGTCCAATCTAGAAACTGAAGAAGCAGGATGTGACCTACCCCACTGAAAAAGGTACTGAGCCATGTGGCTAACACAGATAAGAATAATGGGTTAACATAAGTTATAAGAGTTAATAAGAAGCCTGAGCTAATGGCCAATCAGTTTATAACTTTGTATATCTCTGTGTGATTTCTTTGGGGCTAATGGCTGTGGGACCTGGTGGGAGGATAGAAACCCCAACAAGCAGGCTCTCATGTTACAAGATAACCACTTTCTTTTGTCTTTACCAATAAATCTCATGTGTGATTTGCTGTATGGTGTGACTTTGTGGTATTTATTCCTTGGATCCTGATTGCCAGGATACCTTTCCCCTCTGTGTTGTAATGCTGACATTTTCTATCTACCTGGGACTCTCTTCTCTGACTTAACCTGGCTCCATTCAACACTTAAAGCCAACTTGGCAATTTTCAGAATGCATTACATTGGTGCTTATAATAGATGACAAACAAGGTCTCTTGGACTTATGATTGCCACTCAAATAAAACTTTACATTCTTGGACCGATCTTCCCAGTGCCTCTCCAACTTCTAATAACCACCATTGTACTTTCTGCTTGCTTTGATTTCTTTAGATTCCATACCAAGGTGAGATCATGCATGATCTGTCCTCATGACTCATTTCATTGACTGCAGTGCCTCTCAGGTTCATTATGCCAAACTGACAGGATTTCCTTCATTTTTGAGGCTGACAGAACTCTTGTGTGCTATATTCCTGCTTCCTCACCCATTCATATGTAGGTAGGGTTACTAAGGTTGATTCCATCTCGTGACTGTGAGCAGTGTTGATATGAACACAGGCTGCAGAGAGACAGACCTCATATCTCCTTGCTATATACTCAGAAGAGGAAGAGCTAGATCACACGGAAGCACTATTTTTAGTTGTTTTTGAAGACTCTACACACTGTTTTTCACAGTAACTAGACTGATTTACACTCTCCCCAACGGTGTACCTGCTGTGACTTGTTCTTCACTTGTTGTGAAAACCAGGGAAGGTGTGAACATGGGGCCAGACCGGTCATCACGATGCACTGAGGGTGTGGTGACAGAGCCCCCATTTCCTGTGTATCCTGCTGCACTTCATGGTGGGAGGAGGGCCCTGTCTCACACTTGACTTTGAGCTTAGCCATCTCTTTTGGTTATGCACTGCTATATAAAAAATTGTCCCTTGGGGCTGGAGAGGTGGCTCAGAGGTTAAGAGCACTGGCTGCTCTTCCAGAGGTCCTGAGTTCAATTCCCAGCAACTACATGGTGGCTCACAACCATCTGTAATGAGATCTGGTGCCCTCTCCTGGCCTGCAAGTACACATGCAAGCAGAACACTGTATATGTAATAAATAAATAGACCTTTAAAAAAATTGTTCCAAAACATAGGGTGCAAAACAGCAACTGTGACTTCCCCAACAAACCTATGCTCGAGGCAGGTCTGAGTGGAGAGGACTCTTCTCTGCTCCACATGATAGAAACTGGGGCAGCTGTGTGGGGGCACAGAATACCTTCCCAACTGTGCTTACATGGTTTGCGGGGTTGCTTTTATCCAGGGTTCCTGTTCATGCCAGTCCCCACAGGCTGTGGGACTTCCTTTAGTGTGGTTTGTCTGAAAGTTATGGAACCAAGAAAGTTCCACACTTTGAAGACCTGATGTAAATAGCACAATGCTTTCTGACGTGTTTATAAGGGCTGAGGGAGTCACCAGCTTGTGACTCTGTGTGGAACAAGGCTTAGAGATCAGTACCCCTGGCCTTGAGGGCGGGGAGCTCTCACCATTTGCATGATATCACAGCACACTCAGCCCAGCTTCTCTCTGGAGGTTCAGGCTTGACTTTGCCCACACATTATCAGGTGCCTTGATGGCGTGTGCACCTAATAGCTATTCTGGGATAAGGTGGTCAGATAGGGAAAGACTGTAGGATCAGAGCCAGAGTGCCTGGTTCCCACTGAGGTCCACCACTGCTGGACTGTGTGTCCCTGGGCCAAGTGGTTCACCTCTTAGAAGACTAGATTTCTGTAAAATGTATATGTCAGTGAGGCTGCCTGACTTGGGTCATATGAAGAGCAGGTTAGGGTTGGCTTAGCATCTGGTTGGAATGTTTAAGCTCTCAATACAAGGTACCAGGTACTTCACTAGATACTGGGCATTCATAAGGAAAGACAACTCCAGTGTCTTTGCCTTCCAAGAACCTCTGGGAGTGGAATGACAGGGTCAGAGAGAACCTGGAGATACAAAGATCTTGCTCAAGCCTTTCAGTGTGTAGTTTGGGAACTAAAGTGCTAAAGTTAGTACTTGGGAAGAGTCAACCTGAAGTTCCTGAGAATGGAAACATCTTGGATTCCTGGACACTTGAACCACTGTCTTTCCATCGTATTCTTCCTGATGTTCAGCATCTCCAGCAAGTGCTCTCTGCCTTTGCTTACACACCACAACAACTAGGGTGAGCAGCCTCAATCTCCATCCTTTTGATGCTGGGCCTCCTGCCCCCTGGGATGCCTCTCTAAGGCCTGTCCTGCTGCCTGCATCCTCTAAGACTTTGAATCTGAGCCTACTACTCAGGTTTAGCCAGGGCTGACTTAGGCAGACCTGCTGAGTTGTCACTAAGAGGCTCTAGGTCGAGGACAGTATCTCTGACATCAAAGAAAGATTTTGGCGGTAGAGGCCAGTTGCCCTCAAGATTTCTAGAAGTTCACTCATTTTCTCTTTGTGGTTTTGTTTGTGTAGTGAGAGTCCTGCTGGTCAATGGACCTAGCATGGAAGTGATGGGTATCAGATCTAACTGGAGACTTTTGAGAACTTATGAACCATTACCAGTTTCTTGTGCAGTAAATTTGAGGACTATGTGCTGAAGGTGAACTTGCCAATGTCCTTCATGAGACGAAATACACAGGGCAGGTTGGATCACTATGTGGGGGGCAAAGCACAAACCCCCTGAAACTGCCCAAGAAGAAACTAGCCTTGTTATTCTAAGTTAGTGGGACTTGGAGCTTCTTTGTTTTTGCAGCATTAGCCTGTCCCAGCCTGATGGATATACGATCAGCTCTGATCTTTATTCTCGGCTGAGTTCTTATGAACAGTGTGACCACAGGCAAACCACATTACCATCTTGGGTAGTCTATGCGGACATCACTGCTATTTAATTTTCAGTCTCTTGTGCACCATTTAGTACCCCTTTACAGATTAATAAACCAAGTCAGAGAGGCCAGGCTCCCTCATTGACGTGTGGTTCAGAAATCATGGAGAGCCAAAAAGAGAGGGGAGTGGGAAGCCAAGAACAAATTCTAGGTCTGAGGGTGGCTGTGGACCTATGTTTCATGTGACCCAAGAGAAGATGACACCAGAGAACACTTATCCTGTCCACACTGGCTCGGAACTTTGACTTTCTCCTCCTGGGCCCAGATCTGTTTTCTTGACTAGTTTACTTAGGTAAGTGACAGCGACAGTGACCTTATCTGAAAGGTGCTGGGCTTGCTCACTTCTAAGGCAAAGTCCTGTGAAGTTCTGACTTAGTTCACAGTTGTGTCTGTCTGCCTGTCCTCCTGTGGCTTTCAAAAGCTTCAGTCTGATGCAATCTTGGCAAAGGTGGCTCCGTGGCACCCTCTTGTGGCCACCATCACAGAGCACTCTGGGTGGTCCTCTAAGCCAAGGCCAGAAGGACATGGGCAGCCCTGGGTTGGGTCTGCTTTTCTGCCACAAACCATTGTTTAGGGCTCCTGCTGGGAACACCACCCATGCCCCCCATGTCACAAGTGTCACTCTCAGTGTTCAGGTTTCAGTACCCCAGTCTTCACTTTTGATGGGCTTGCTGGCTCCACCCTCTGACTCAACTTCCTACAAGTTTTCCTGAGTCTGCTTTTTTTCCTCAAGGTGTTGTGCCCCACCAAACTGAGAAATAAAAGAGGCCTTAAGCAACGAGACCTTCTTATTTTTAGGGGTGTGACTGCCATATGGCTATCTGCCTGTTACCATGGCTTCTGGCCTTCTGCAGAGCCCTTGTCTTGTTCAGAGCTGTCTCTAGTACCCATTGCCCTTGATGCTCTTGCATTAGATGGAGCAGATACCAAGGCCGAATTTTCTCACAGTGGCATCCCTCCTACTCTATAGAGGCCCATTTCTGGATGCAGGCCTTTGACTCTCTGGACCTTTGGGTGCCCCTTGGTTCGACCCCAGTTCTTGGTGGAAGAAACTGCACATGCACGGACAGATTCAGATGAACTTGAGTTCCTCGCTTAGGACAATGCTTTCGCAGAGCCAGTTCAAACCTCGGAAAGCACGGAGGCAAGAGTGTCTCAGAGTCCAGAGGCAGCCAAGGAGACCACCAGAGGAGCCTGGGGCTAAGAGCTTGAGGCTGAGAAGGCTGCAGTCCGTGGAGCTTTCATTTCACTAGTATTCATGGAATGCTGACCCGAGAGCTCAGAGCTGACACTAAAATCTTTTGCTTTAGGTCTGGCATGGGCCAGGGATAGGTCTGTGCTGAGCTCATGAGGATCTGAGTGGAAACAGCTTGACTCCCTGATTGTAGAACACGCCTGCAGCATTCCAGGGATCCACAGCTCTGTCCTTTGCCACTTTTCCATCCTAGATCTAACGGCACCATCCAGACAAAGGACTCCACCACTGCTTCCCCACTTGAGAGCTTCTGGCCTTTTCTCTGAGCTGCATGCAACCGAGCACTTTACCTCAGCAGCCTGACCCCACCCACTGGCTGCCTGTTTCCCGGTTCCTGGTGAACTGCAGGTGGGTCAGTTTGGTTTGACTCAGCTTGATGTTTTTTCTACTGTTGTCCTCCCTGTTCCAGTGCACTTACACACATCCTCGGGGACTGGTGGCCTCTCTGGCTTCCTTCTGTTTCTTGCATAGCTGTCCCTCCTCAGATCATTCTCTTGCTTGTAGGCAGCTGTGATCTAGATTCTGGGCTTCATGACCCACAGCCTGATTAGACCCCATGCCTATGATCAAATAGCTGGGGCTCAAATCCTCCATCCCACTTCTGGGCCACAGTTGGAGTGACAGAAAAGCTAATTCAGAAGTCAGTGGAGGCTAAGCGGTCTCTTCTGCGATAGGCAAGAGCATACGAGAGCATACGGCTCAGCATTGCAAGGATCTACGGAAGGTCCTCTTCTTCATCCTCTTCTTCATCTTGACTAGTTGAAGTGTTATCTAGCTTCATGGCAGTACCTTGCCCACAGTGGCCAGGTCAGCTGGGAGAGTGGCCAACGAGGGGGTATGAAGACTAGGACTCTAACTTCTAGTGGGAATGATTAGGGTGAACCTTCCTTGAGGACCTTAGGGCCAGTCGCACCCACTGTGTGCCTCGACAGCAGAGATTTAGTAGTTTAGGTTTTGAAGGTGAGAACTCAGAGATCAGGGTGGGTTCTAGTTAAGTCTGTACTGGTTTATTGCTGGCTGTGATTTCACATGATAGAGACAGAGAGAGGAACAAAGAGTAAGGAAGGAGAGAGAGCATTGATATTCAATGTCTCTTTGTTTCCCTCTCACTTCAATTGTCCCCAAAGACCTGACAGCCAACTGCCACAGGGAACTGCGTTAAATCAGAGTTTCATTAAAGGCTGTGTGGGGTGGGGTGGTGGTGGTGTGTGTGCACATGTGTGTACCTTAGCCTGCAGTATTGATCAAAGTTTACAAAATGATAGTTGTGAGAACCAGTAATGTCCAACCTCGGCGAGGTGACTAAGAATTAGGAGAACTATACACACCACACAGAGAAAAAGGTCTGTACATACTCACTGAAGACACATTAAATAGCTATTTTTATATATGAAGACTTATGTAGATAGATTTTTTTTCTTTACTATATGTGGTTAGTTGGACACAGGGATGCAGCCCTCAGGAACAGAGGGCTGGCTGGATAATTCCTTCTTGTTTCTCCAGAACAAATAAGCAAATACATACTCAGAAATCCTTTAGTACCTGAGGTCTTAGTCTAGCAAACACAGGAGCAGCCATTGTGTGCAGGAGGTGCCAGGAAAGTCCTGAGGAAATGTCTGAGACTCTCAGTGCTTTTGGCTAATGTACGTTACAGTGACCTGGGCCTGAGATCTGACATGGGTGGTATACAGGGGACAAAGGCAGGGGTCAGGCATAGTTCCTTAGGGACCAATGACAGCATACTGCTACCCTGTGGCTGCTTGTCCTTTGTGCAACTGAAACCATAAGCCTGTCTAAGGGAATTGGGTCACTGATGGAGTGTGTGTGTGTGTGTGTGTGTGTGTGTGCGCGCGCGAGCGCGCGATGTGTTTTAGTGTCTGTGGTGTAGTGTAAGTATGTGTGATGTGGTATATGTATATATGTGTGGTGTATGTGAAATAGCGTGTATGATGTTTTGTTTGTGTGTTGTATGTCATGACGTGTGTGGTGCATTGTGTGTTGTATGTATTATATATGTGTAGTGTTTGTGTTGTGTGCACTGCATATACATAGTATGTTGTATGTATTATCTCTGTGGTGTGTGTATTCATGTATGCTATATATAAATCAGTGTATAGTTTGTATGTATATTGTGTATGTTGTCTGTGTGTGTTGGTAATAAATAAGCATGACCCCTGGGGGAGAAATAGAAGGGATAGAAGAAAAGGAATGCTAGAGATGGAGAAGATGCGTGGTGAATCCTGGGAAGGCAGAAGAATGGATACACAGGGAGCAGGGGTAAATTCAGACAGGGCTGGAGTCTGGCCACCCTTCCTAGTGTGGCTGAAGTTCCTCTGTCCAGTGCTGGGTTCCTTGCTAAGCCCACTGCTGTGCTAACTCAGTGCTTAATGCATGCATATTCACTGGAATATTACTACCCCAGCCTCATCCATGGGGGCCAGGCACAGAGAGGCCCAGCCACCAGCTCGGCCTCACACAGCTAGGCAGTAGCTCCCAGACGGCCTGGCTCTGGGGACTGTGTGGAGACATCCATACGTGTTGTCTTAGAACTGACTTCAGAAAGCGTCCAGTGAATTCAGGGGTAGGGCAACAAGATGGACCAGGAAGGGAGGCTCACCTCTGCCTTCTCCTGTTTACCACCTGTGGTGAGCTGTGTTGGATGGGCAGCCGGGTCAAGTGAGGTGGCTTGTAGACCAGAAAGTGCCTGCCATGCCTATCATGAGAGAGGGAGATCGCAGGCACACACCAATCTCATGTGGCAAAGTTCCAATTCAAGGCTTCTGGAAATATTTCTTTAAAAAGCCAAGTGAGAGTGATTGTATGTGTTTCAGACCTGACTGGTGCTCCTCCCAGGGTGTGGCTGTCTCCTCTGTGCACACTGGGCCCCAGCCAAGCAAACATCAGAGCCACTGGCCTGTGTCCACCTCGGCTTCCTGGGACATTTTGTTTCCGATCCCAGCCCCCTCTGAAGACTGGCAAGGTCAAGTCCCTCTGATGCATGACAGTAGTGGTTCAGGAAGGTTAAGTAACTTAGCACAGTCACATAGCAGGGAATGGCTCCACTCTGTCTCCTGAACCCCTACCGTGTGGACAACATCCCAGGGGACCCTAGGAGATGACTCATGCAGCCATTTCAGGACTGAACACCCCTCTTCCCCACTCCCCGACTAGAAACATCACCAAAGCAGAACTCCGAAAACACCCAAACAATAAAATACGTCTTTTTATTCACTTTGATTCGGATCATTGGAAATATTCAACAATAAATAAAACGAAGCAAGGGCTGAGGAAGGCTGACTGGCTATCATCATTGGAAACACATTCATACCAATCAGGAAGGTTACAAGACGGGGCCACAAGAAAGCAAAGTTTAAATGAGTGACACTGGAACACGCGCAGTAAGCAAGGAAGACCTTGGGAGGGAAAGTGCTTGGGGAACTTTGGCTCTGAAGGGGATCTGGAAAAGGGCTAAAGTGATTGTGCAAGGAGTCTGGGGGTGCAGGAGGGACCCACAGCCACCTAGACAGGCAAGCAAGATCCAGACGAGGCTCTGGAGGAAGGATTAAAGCTGGTGCCATGGCATAGACCCTGGGCAGGAGGAGCCAAGGTCAAAGCTCAGTGAGCAGAGTGGTGGTGGTGGTGCGGATTGAAGGGGGGGTCCTCCCTTAGTGGAAGATGAGCAGCAAGCGGAAGCAGGCTCAAGGCTGGGCCTGGCTGAGGTTACAGGCTGTTTGGATAATGACACACTTACTACACTCTGAGGCCGAAGGTGTGAGCCGCTGCTCTGCTGGTCTCTGCCTTCTCTCTGCACCCTCCCTGTTTCTTACAGGTATTAGGTAGTACCTGGGGGCAAGAGGAAAGCTGACGGTATCTCAAAAGTGGCTAACCAGGTTATTGTGGCTGAGTAGTCAAGGGCCACATCTTTCTCACCTCGGGTGACTATGGTGGAACCCTTGGCTTTAGCTGTCAGCTCCTTGAGGGCATGAACTTGTCACCTTATTCCCTGGTGGGCAGTGGGCACCCAGGGCTTCTCCCACCCTGCATGTTGGGGCTACTTTGAAGGGCAAGGTAAAAACCAATCTCTGGGTTCTCATTTATCCACTATGGTCCTTCCCACATTTCACAGGGCGGGCCTGTTCCCAGAAGGTGTGATGGGCCTATAGCAGCCCCATGTGGCCGCAGTGGAGACTACAGCACCATCTGCACTCTACAGCAATCTCCAGACCTTCAGGGCCCTACCTAGCTGCTGGTCTCCTTTACTCTTCCTGTACTTTCTTGGGTCTGTTCCACTAGCCCAATCCACATGGTTTAATGGCTATTGTCTGATGCCCCAAAGCCAACCGAAGGTATCAGTGTAAGGATTTTCCTCTCTGGCTTGTCTCTTCTGGGAACTAAAGACTACAGATTTGCTTCTCTCTCTCCTAAGAGGCACAGGAAACACCAGTCTCCTGTCACTGCAGGCCTGTAGTCTAGGGTGCTGCTGAGACTCCTCTGGCTCCCCTGGACTTAGCAGCTTCCTGATCAGCTCTGCGCACTGCAGCCCGGGACCAGTGCTTCTGTCAGCAGCTTGACCAGTCTCTTTGGGAAAGGCCCTTCCTGTTCTCAGTCACTCACACCCCCCAAGGAAAGCTCCAATTACCTTAAATAAATTGCTGGAGTTAATTCTGGCCACAGTGGGCTGTATTTGATTCAGTTGAGAGCCCACTGCTAAGCCAGGGAATCGCAGGGGAAGGCTAAGGGTTATGGGAAAGAGAAATGCTGGCTCCTTGGCTGGAGGAGGAACAGGAAGGGGGAGAGGGAAGAAGGGAGGAAGGGAGGCGGGGAAGGGGAGTGGGAGGGGCCGATGGGGACTAGAAGAGCTTCCTGAGTTGTATTCAGCTAGACATGGCTACACTCTCATTACAGGTACTTGCTCTCGTGCAGTGGAACCCAGCACACCCGAGTGGCCACCCCTACACCAATGTCCACTACTTCTGACTTGTCCTATGGATTGATCCACTGACCTGCAAACACCTGCTGAGTTCTTCACCCTTGGATAATTGAGACTGCCTCTCCAGAGTAAGGACCTCATAAGCGGTCAGCCTTTTCAGCCAAGGGCCTTATGTCAGAAAGATTTTCAAAGTGGAACATCATGTTCCACCATTAAAAGCCTGAATTCTGAGTCTTGGAGAATTGGGAAAAAAAAAAGCTACAGCAAAGCCACTCACAGGACAGACTCCTGGAAAATGGCAATGTTGGTGTCTGCTCTTTGGTGATGCCTATGAATGGCCCAAGGCTGTGTGTGGTCCCTGATTGAGACCCCTGAGCTCTCACTGTAGAGGGAAGCCTAAGCAACTGAAGGTCTCCCAACCCTCAAGATACCGCTCTCATATTCTGCTTTGATGAAGCTGCAGTGGTCCTTAGGGAATACTGTCAACAGAAGCAGAGGCTTCTCTTATTGAACATCTGTAAGGGGGTGACAGTTACCGCCAGTGCCTGTTTCCCCTTGTCTCAATTCCCTCACCAAGGAGTCGTCATGTCAGTGGGCTGGAGGTCCCAGTCTGAGGGAGTTCCCTTCTGCAATGAGGAAGAAGGCAAGTCAGCTGTACTAGAAAGGGTGACATGGGTTGTACAAAGGATCATTGATGCCATAGGATCTGCCCACCAGCTAGTCCCCAGTCCTGATGTCCAACACATAGGTCCAGGATGCTCAGAGGATCTCCTGTCTAGTCCTACTTCCACTTGCCAGGCAAAGCAACAGAAACACCGTGAGCAGCATGTGGGGAGAGAGTGCACAGGGCTGGCTGAATGAACAAATCAATAAATAACAGGAAGTCTGTAGGGAGAAGGGGAGACCAGATGGGAGTGAGGAGAAGAGGTACATGCACTTCAGTTGTGTTCCTAGGGTGTCCTCATTGTGACCCCAAGGACTCCAGGAAGGTGGCTGCTAGAGACTTGAGCCAGTGTTCAGGACCCAAGGGAGGATGCTGGTTATCAGTGGTCCTGAACCCAACAGTCTGAGGAAAGAGAAGTGAGCACCCATCCCATGCCTGGCACACTCTGAGTGGTACAGAGTATCCTCAGAGAAGAGATTCTGAGCTAGGCAGCAAAGCAGGGTGCTGGTGGAGGTCCCCTTTTTCCAGTTGGGGATTTTGTTTTGTGTCAGCCAATGCATGCATTTCTTCCTCAAGTTCAAAGGCACGTGGAAGGAGTCAAACCTGCTCTGTCCATACAAATGTATCATCATGGAGGACAATCACACAGGACAGTGAAGAGGGTTTCCCTCCTGTCAGTAACATGGCCAGCTTTCTGTGGAAGACCTCTGCAATCAGAAGCTCTTCCCAGCCATCATCAGGGAGCTCTTGGAAGAAAGGGACAACAGGGATGCCATATCAAGTGACAGGCCAGGCTTCATGCAAAGGAGAATAGTATCTTGCCCCAGTGCTGGTGTAGTCCACTGTGGCTCTGCTCCAGAGATAACTGTCACAAACACCCCAGTCAGAGTCTGAGTTGAGCTTGAAGCCCACAGTTCAGTGGCAGCCTCCACATGACTTCCAGGAAATGCAATCTTCGGAATTTATCCCCCCACACCCCAGAAGTCAAAATAATGGTCATTATTCAGAGGTTAGCCCATTCCCAGTAGCCTCCCACTTTCTCCCACTTGGGGAACCGCAGTGGAGAAGTGTTCCCACCTTAGAGAGGCCTGAGACTTCCTCTGTACCCTGGGAGAGTTGGGCAGCTATGTCAAATAGATGCTACCAAAATGAGGGTGCAAGAGGCTGCCAGCAAGCCTGGGAACACCCCAAGTTCAGCCCTGGAAACTTCTGGAACAGAATGGCTCCAGTAAGATGCTGGGGCTGCAAGTTGAGAGGTGAGATGTGGTATGTCCATCCTTAATGGGTCGCGGCGTCATCTCCCCTTGAAAATGCGAATTTTGTTGATAGCTTCCAGAGTGGTTGTGACGTTGTACTCGAAGTCAGCATCATGCACCCCTGTCTTTCGGAATGCACCTGCAGATGGGTTGTTTTCCCAGTAATGGTGCCAATTCCCTCTGCTGTCTGCCCCGAAGCCGTACAAGTCCACCTGTGGGACAAAGGCTAGGTGAGACCCAGATGGTGTGAGCATGCTCACAGGGTGGGGAACTCAGGAAAGGCGGCCTGCGGATGTCCCTGGAATTTTAAGGTGAATGTTAATGGTTTGGAGGAACCTTCTTCAGAAAGCCAAGGCAAGCCAAGAAAGGCTCAAGTCCAACTCCTACCCAAGGGAACCTTGGGGTGACCTCAAGTAGGTGGTTCTGAGGGGCACCGGGCCTTCACTGGAGCTCCCAGGATTCCTGGAGGGAAGGTGGAGAGAGGGGCTCGGAAGGCAGCCAAACTGTCCCTCATCTGAGATGATTCTTAACATATTACATCATTTTAGAGTCTCATTTTCTCATCTGGAAAGGAGGCCAGGGGGCATGAACACAGAAAGTAGGTGACAGGGTTCAAACCCTTCCTTCTGAGACCAACATCTGAATCTGGGGCCCATACACACATGACAAACACCAGTGACGACTTATTCTGCACAGTGTAGGTAGGTCTACTTTCCTCAGATGCCACCTGGCAGGTCCTGGGAACATCAGGGACAAACCCATTCAACCGCAACCCTTACAACCTAGAGCAGTCATAGACAGGATGTCACTTAGAGAGAGAAGGGTCAAAGTCAGGGCTCCCAGGATACTGTGGAAAGGCCATAGACCAAAGATGATAAGAGATTCTTTCAAGGAGGGGACATCCAAGTTGGGTTTTAGCTAGTGAGTAGATGGTGACCAGTAAGGAGACACTCAGAGGGGCCTTAAGGGACAGGATACCATCTAGCTCTGGGATGGAGGACAGACTGGAGGTAGAGAGGGGTGTGCACACCAGAGCAGGAATCTTTGGGTGGGACGGGAGCTAAGAGATGGGTGCAGTGCCTCTGAGGTTCCCACTCTGGTGCTCACAGTTGGTGGGTAGTGGAAGTCCCTTATGCCTGGTTAGCTTCCTAGAAATTCTGGTGACGTGAGTGAGTCAGGGTATGGCCCAAGTACTGAATGTAGTTCCCCGGTGGCTCTAAC
This sequence comes from Dicrostonyx torquatus, assembly GCA_028555095.1. Lineage (NCBI taxonomy): Eukaryota > Metazoa > Chordata > Mammalia > Rodentia > Cricetidae > Dicrostonyx > Dicrostonyx torquatus. The sequence goes on from JAQHUG010000120.1 coordinate 958,661, forward strand.
AAGCAACCTGAGGGTGGTAACTGTGGCCTTTGCAGCTCTCCCTGTCTACACTGGCTAAAACCTGCTTCTTCATTTTGAGCTGAATCAGAGTCTACCTCCCCCACTGGAATGTTCCAGAATCCCTGCTCTTGAGAACGATATCATATTGCTGTCACTCTTCCACAGACCTGGTGACACAGCTGCCAGAGACCCTTGGAAAGATGTGATTAGGAACTGTCTTCGGCCCTCTCCCCTACCCTGGTTTCCCATGGAAACATGGAAGGGGTAGCCTGCAGAAACATAGGTTGCATACCTCATCACAGACATGAATGGAGAAGATGACCGAGAGGATGCCAGTGGATGGGTACCGCCCATGCCTCTGAAGCCAACTGTCAAAGACATATTTGATGAAGGCTGGGTGGTAGATCAGGATCTGCAGGGAGAAGGACCTGGGTGAGTACAGCCAGGAAAGACACAGAGCATCTAGTAAATGCTATACTGTTGTGACCATAAGAACATAGTTGTGCAGATCTCTGACAAACACCCTTGCATTTATGGACTTGGTGCTGGGGAGACTAAGCCTGCATTTTTACAGGGTAGGGCTGGAGAGTGATGTGGATACAGGCAAGGATAAAATAAGCACAGAACAGTTTTACAGCACCAGGGAAAAGCCTTGAAGGGGAGAGTGGTGTCAAAATTAAAATACTCTGGGGACAGGGAGTGTGACCCAAGGCTCCAGAAGTGCTCCACGAAGCAGTGTGAAGGATCATGACAGTGACACACTGCATCAAAAACATAACCATGGGCCACCTGTTCTGCCTGGCATTGGCTGGGATCTCCGACATAAGGTAAAGTACATGCAGGGGTTTTCCTCTCCTGTTATGATGACATCAAGGTTCAGAGAGGCTAAGCAACATGCTCAGTGTTACATAGCCATGAAGGTTTCCCTGTGCCAGGCACGGCCTTGGCCTCATCCCCTGTGATTGCCTTGGAGACACTGAAGGGGACTCTGGGAGCAGCAAAGGGTATAGGCAGCCTTAAACCATTCCTTAGGGAATGAAGGAATGGGTTCCTAGGTCTCTGGGTGGCTCTCCATTTCTCAGTTTTGCTTCAGGCCTTTGGGGTCTGAAGAGAGAGACCCACCCTACAGAGATTTCCATGGCTTCTGTCTGGGATTGTGTTGCCCAAGGCCAAGGGCAGCTTATTGCAGGCATATGGGGAGACTTCATCTGGTCGTAGCATAATCTAGGCTGTGTCCCTGGGCATAGTGCTGGCCTCTCTGAGCCTCCTGAAGTATGACGGTGTATGCGAAGATCCAGGGTGATTTTCTGCTTTTGTCCACGTCTGGGCCAGTGCCGTATAGGGGCCCACTGGGAAGGATGAAGGTGTGGAGACAAAGAGGTGAGTCTGGCTTTGGGAGGCTCACAGGAATGGGTAAAAAAAACCCTGCAGCTTACACTTGCCCCACCCTCCAGGGGCTTGTGAGGGCTGGATAGTGGGTGCTACCCCGGGGTTGGCTGTAGTTAGGTGATTCCTGAAGAATCACACCCTGTGCCAAGTTCCCAGGTGGCGCTGCTGTTCTGGAGACCCAGTGTGAGGACACGCCCTTAGCAGAAGCTCCACACCATGCCAGGCCAGGGCCAGGGCACTCTGTACAGCTCAGTGTCTCTCAGGGTCCTAAGCTTCCGCTTACCTTCTCCTGTTTCACTTTGATCTTCGAGGGCACAGGGACATAGGTGCTGCGAATGGGGAAAGAGAAGGGATTTAATGTGGAGAGGGATTGCCTGTGCGCCAGAAGCTCTGGTGAGTGACAGCCATGGGGAGGGGAGGGAGGCTTAGGAGCATTGTTCCTGCAGTAGCTGCAGAGGGACACCAGGGGCAACCCTGGCTAATTTGGCCAGAATGGGGGACTGGCTCCAAACATAGCCTATCAGGGACCTAGGGATATTTGTTTTCATCTTCCAGAGTCAAAAGATCTGTGCCCCTTAGTGGGGCCCAGGCTGATCACTGGGGAACTGGCAGGGGTGACCTATGGCTGTCTCCAGCTCATGTGAGAAGACATGAGCTACAGTCTCAAGGTGTAAAATCCACTACTACGTGGACCATAATTGATACAATGCAGGCTCTCCATGTGCCTGGGTACCAGGGGAGCATCTTGAGCCAGCCACCTGGCCCAGCCTCTTGCTGAGCCCTTCCCTCACACTCTGTCCCTTGGAGGCATGGAGTTCCTGGAACCCGCAGTTCTTGGCTCTAGCTCTGCTCCTAAGAGACCTGGGCTAGGACCAGGAGTTATGCGGACATCTGGTAAATGAAAGCCACTCCTCTTCGAGAAAAGGCAGGGACTCAGGAATTAGACCCAGATGGTTGCATGGGCTCTGGGTCAAGTTCAGTGTTGGGCAAGTGGTTTGGCCCAGTCATGGTTGCTCCCTGGAGGCCAGAGCTAATGAGAAGCATTGCTGGGAGGACCAAATGAGACGCCAAGTTTCAAATGATAGATAGGCACCTCGCCTGGGGAGCAGATGGCAGCACTTACTCTTGGAGAGCCAATGTTGACTTAGCCACAATGTGTGTGTTCAACAGCCCTGAGTGTTCTGTGTTGCAGTCTAATAGCAAAGGGCTCTCAGAACTGTGGGGGAATATGGAGCCTACCACAGCGAGGTAGGCTTCCAGCACTTAGGATGGACATGAAGTTACCATAATAGGCTCTCAGAATGGAGGGTGAACAAGTCAGGTAGGATCAACCAAGGAGATGGCAGCAGCAGCCACATATGTACCAGGAGGCATGGGGGAGAAGAATCCCAAGGGACATCCAGCAGGAATGAGCCATGATAGGAGACAGATGGGCATAGGGCAGTCACTAGAGAAACTCACTGAGTAATGGTGCCTGTGGTGGTGGCACTGACCACCCACTGTAGGTCGGTGATCTTGAAGGGGACCAGGATCATGCTCACATTCTCTCCCAACTCCCGAAAGCTCTCAGGATACACAAGATGGTGGGTGGTCCTGCTCCCAACATCTGCCTCAAAGCCAGCCGTGGGTGCCCTGTTCATCCTGGGAGGAGAGGAAAACGAGGCTCGAGGTAAGGATGCTGGGGTTGGAGTCACCTGTGTGGTAACCACACAGCTTCCTTGTTCCCTAGGCCTCAGTTTCCCCATGTGAGCAATGGGAACATTGTAGACATAGGCCAGACAAGCCTGGTAGAGCAGGTCTGAAATCCCAGCCACTTGGGAGGCAGAGTCAGGAGGAGGGCAAGTTCAAAATTAGTCTGAACAACTCAGTTTGGGGGTAAGGGGCAAGAAACTCAGTTAGGGGAAGACAGCTTGCCTAGCATGCATGAGGCCAAGTTCCAGACCTAGTTCATCAAGACAGAGGACAAGGCTTTTCTTTGTTTTTTATAAGCAAATAAAGTGGATCTTGCCCTCTAACAATCAACTGCTTGTGTCACAGGTAACTGCACTCACTAAGGGCACCTTGTCAATGATCCAGAGCCCAGACATGCTGTCTACCAAGCTATAGCTTTGAACTCAGGTTTGCCTGACTCTGAACCCGTCTTTGCCTCTCATCATAGGCATTCCCATTGAAGCCAGGAAAGGGGCCTATGGACATGAAGTCAAGGATACAGAAATAAGGTTGTCCTAGATTCTAGATCCACCATCCATCCATCCATCCACCCACCCACCCATCCATCCACCATCTACGTATGTATGTATGTATGTATGTATGTATGTATGTATGTATGTATCTATCTATCTATCTATCTATCTATATTTATCTGTATATCTGGGGGATACTGAGTCTCACATTTAATTATGCTCTGTGTCCCAGAACACTTCTGAATAGGAATTATGAAAAACTCAAGGGAGACATAGTACTTTTTCCTGAGATGCCACTTCCCATGGGATACAGAGGAAGCAAAGCTGACATTAAAAGCTTCCGGGTCAGCCGGGCAGTTGTGGCGCATGCCTCTAATCCCAGCACTCGGGAGGCAGAGACAGGCGGATCTTTGTGACCTCGGGACAAGCCTGGGCTACAAGAGCTAATTCCAGGACAGGCTCCAAAGCTACAGAGAAACACTGTCTCGGAAAAAGAAAAAAAAGAGAGCCGGGTGGTGGTGGTACACGCCTTTAATCCCAGCACTTGGGAGGCAGAGGCAGGCAGATCTTTGTGAGCTCGAGACCAGCCTGGTCTACAAAAGCTAGTTCCAGCACAGGCTCCAAAGCTACAGAGAAACACTGTCTCGGAAAAAGAAAAAAAAGAGAGCCGGGTGGTGGTGGTACACGCCTTTAATCCCAGCACTTGGGAGGCAGAGGCAGGCAGATCTTTGTGAGCTCGAGACCAGCCTGGTCTACAAAAGCTAGTTCCAGCACAGGCTCCAAAGCTACAGAGAAACTCTGTCTCGAAAATCAAAAAAAAAAAGAAAGAAAGAAAAACAAAAGCTTCCGGGTCATGGTCTAGATTGAAAGTTAGGGGTGAATTTAGGCCACGGAAGTACAGACTTCAAATCAGTTTTGCACACTCAATAGGTTTTAGGTACTAAGTCACCATACCCTTTGAAATCTCTAGTCAAGGCTTCCTTATTGCATGCCACCTTGCTAGGGAAAGATTGGTGGTGGTGGGGGGAACTGAGACCCAGGGGTCATCAGTACTGGGGCCCAGGCCTGGAATCTTGTCCTTCTGAGCTGAACCTCTGAGGTTCCCTGGGCTTGGGTTAAGGGTCAATCCAGTGCTCACCTCACCACGAAGTCATGGCTGTCAATCTCAGGCCCATAGGAGGAGCCCTTCAGGTTCCCAGAGTTTCCCACGACTGCACAGCGCCGGCAACCCACCAACCTCTTGCCCAGCACAGGGTCCACATTCCCAGGCACCACGCGGAACAGTTCCTTGACGGTGTCACTCAAGTTGTTAGGTTTCCTCTCCCGCTGGAGCCTCTGGGGTGGAGAACAGAGGGGATGGTTAGTTTGGTTCCATTGCCTCTGGCTGGGCAGGCTGGCTCCCTGTCCACTAAACCCAGATACTAACTGTGAAGGCACAGGTGGTTAGTGACAGTCACCCACATCCCAAGACAGGAGACAGGAAGAAAGCTCATGCATCCACACTACAGGTAGTCTCTGGATACCTGCTGTGTGTGAGACTAGGACTTTAGCTGACCCTCAGGTACGAGGGAAGGGACAAGGGCCAATCCCCAGACACTGAGGACCACAATATTTACTACATTTCTCATTCCTATCACCTGCTAGGATCTAGTTTTGCTACTGGTGGCAGAAAAGACCAGCCTGGGTGCACCCTAGAGCCAAGGCCACAAGCCTTTCCCAGGAGAGGACACCAGAGACACAGGAAAACCATGGGATATGGGAGCAGAGACTGGGAGCTTCAGATGTGTGTCACTTCTGATGCCTTTGCTCACCAGACCCATGGGGATTCGTTATGGGAACCACAGGTGGGGAAAGCAGTAGGGTTTTTCTCTGACTTACACGTAATAGATGCTCATGTGAATTGCTGAGTGAAGGGATGACTGAAAAAAAAAATGACATCCTAAATGCTGCCAGATGCTTGGTGGATCCTCAGGCCTCCTACACCTAGCATTTGTCTCCCCTCACCCTGCTCCCAGGCCCAACTCTGCTCACCAACCACCACTGGTACGTGTCCTCTTCCATCAGAGCATTGTGGACTGTCAGCAGCGGCTGCATGGTCTTGTTGAAGCGCTGGTCGAACCAGGGCGAGATCTTGCCTTCGCTGATGCAGTGCGTGCAGGTGCACGGCTGTGACCTCATGAGCTTGCGTAAGTTGTCGGAGAATCCCAGGACCATATGCTTGGAGAACCAGGCAGTGGGCATTCCCGTGCTCGAGTAGTTCAAGACGAAGGACGTGAGGAAGAGGAGAAGCAGGAGGAAGGTGAGCCACTTGAGGCTCCTCTTCCTCATGTTCACCATCTCCACACTTTGCTGGGTCCTCTGTGTTAATGGGAGTGGTGGTGACAGAGAGGAGAGCGGCCCTGTGTAGAGATGGGCAGATTGCAGAGATGCAGGAGCAGGCAGCAGGAAGGGGAGACCTCTGAGGCAGCTAGGGTGAACTTTGGTCTGCTGGAGACACGCCTAGGTCTGGGCTTGGGATAGCTCCGTATGACACATGATGGCAGTCCGTGAGATGCAGTCAGTGACTGTGTTGTCTTCCTTTGGGTAAACAGCGTGGTCTACCTCTTTGGCAACCCCAAGCAAAGTCGAAAATGTGGCTTGATGACGTTAATGAAGGCTGGGAAAAGCAATGTTCTTCCCCACGCGAGAGGGATCAAGGTTTAATCCTCAGCCTGAGTGAACCCCTGAAGGACCTGTAAGGAAGTCTTGGTACAGGATGTGGGGCCGGCTGCTTGGCCGCTCCAGAAAGTGTGGCTTGAGACAATCCTTAATAAGAGCGTTGCGTTTTCCAGGCTGTCACCAGGGATGGGAACGTAAAGGACATCTCCAAGAAGGTACAGAGGTTGATGAATATCTGCATGGAAAAGGAGAGAGAAAAGAAGACAAAACTTGGTAACCTTGATTTGGGAACTGTTTCCCTCTCCATACCTTTCCCACAAGCCTCAGAGACTTCCTGTAGGCTTGGATAACACCTGCTTTTCCTGCCTCAAGCCTGAACTTTGCCTTCCCACCCACCAGAGTATGTCATCAATCCCACCGCCAGAGATGGAGTCGCCTTCCCACCCACCAAAGTATGCCATGACTCCCGCCGTCACAGACGGAGTTGCTCTGGCCGCCATGCTTGCCCACCATGGTGAACCAGTAGACCATGAAACCATGAGCCACAGTAAATCCACCCCTCCCACCCCTCCAAGTTGTTCCTGGCAGGTATTCCATCAGCCAAAAGAAAACAACAAAACAACAAACACAAAAACACCTAATACAATAGCAGCTCAGTTTTAAGTCTCTCAATTAGTTTTCTGCTTCTTAAACTCTGAACCCACGCACCTTACGTATGAGCAAGTGCCTCCAATGGTTCAGAACCTAAGTCCCTCCCTGGAGGTTCCCTCTGTGATCCTCAGAGTTCTTGACTTAGACCGAGGAACTTAAATCCATCTCTCTATCCTTTCCGTCATGGGCTCTGTTCAGTCCCTTGCTGGTCTTGACTCCACTTTCTGGGAGTCAGCACCCACTGCATGCAGGAGGTGGGCAGCCTTATCGCTTTATCTCCCATCTTCACCCTACTTGATCTCCTGTCCCTCTGGAATCCCCACCGTTTAAGCTTTGGCTGCTTCTACCTGGAGTTCTCTGCTTGGCAGTCATTCGGCTACTTGCAGGGAGAAAGGGTCAGACAGAGGGGCCCCACTGAACTCCGGCGTATCTTCCTTTTTTGTAGACCTGAACAGGAGTCTGGGCCAGAAGTGACAAAGTAACAACTGGAACCTCAACAGCTCCTGGCCTGCCCAGAAGGGCCCAGGAATATCTCTTTTATTATCTCTGTGTCAGAAATTCTTTTTGCAATGACCTTGACTCATGGCCAGTGACGACTGTTGGTGAAACCTTGTCTTTCTCGTCACTGAAAAGCAGACCTTCTCCAGGCCTCTGCGTTCTGACTCGTTGGCTTCGAGTGGCAGACCCAGAAAGCAGAGAGTAAGACCCGGGCCAGTGGAAGGCCTCCAACGTGCTAGAGAGAAGCAAGAGCCTTCCCTAAACTGCTCTGCAGCTCCATCCTGGTCGGTGGATACTTGGCGCCCCCTATTCTTATCATGGAAGGTTTGGAGTGAAGCCTGGCAACAGCACCAGAGTGAAAACAGTCATAGAGACCACACCACAGTTCCTGTGTGCTGTGCGCTGGGCCCTTCACCTCTCTAATCCTTGCTTCTTGGATCCAGAAAATAGAACAATGCTGCTCCAGGCCTGTGTGGAAAAAATTGACAGGCACAAAGGGAACCAGCTCAGTGCACCTGGTGCACGCACTACATAAGTCATGGCTGCTACTCTTCCTTGAATCCCAGATGCTTTCTGTGTAAAATGTAACCCAACAAGATGCCTGGACTGTCTCAGGGGCAAGGGCACTTAAAGGACCAAATGACACCAGGCATCAAAGAATACAAGCCAGGGTAACCCCCTGCCTCTGGTACCTCTATTCCTCCAGGTGGTGGCAGCTGGCCCTTCAGTGCTTTCTGGTGACCAGGGAGAGAGTGGTCCTAATATATGGTGTGTGAAACACAGCCAACAGTCTACCTTTGAGAGTGGTCATGTACGCTTTGAGGCTGAACCAGGGAGCTTATAGCTAGTTTTGACACCCCAGGGCGGAGGTTCTCATGGGTGGGTTAGGAGCCCTTGACAAACCTCTATCTCCAAAAATATTTACATTATGATTCATAACAGAGTAAAATTATAGTTATTAAGTAGTAACAAAAATAATTTTATGGCTGGGGGGTCACCACAACACTAGGAACTGTATTAAAGAGTCACAGTGTTAGGAAGGTTGAGAACTACTGCCCTGGGGCTCCCTCACAGTGGCTCTGCTCCCACATTCTATCTGCCTTTCCCTTTAGATTCTCTTCCTTCACATTAGGGAGAACAGATGCACTGCCCTTCGGAGACTGTGAGGCTGACACCTCCCTGGAGAGCCCATCACCCTGAGAGTTCTGGGCAGCAGAGTTGGGGCCAAGCTGTTCTTCATGCTTTGCAATTCAGGGTTCCAGCTGTTATCTGCTAGAACTTCGAGCAGCCCTGTGCACTAGACTATCACTAGAGCATAGTCTTTGTGGTCAGCTAGGCCTGCTGTGAATGTTGAGTCTGTTTGTCCTTGCTGAGAGAACCTGGGTAAGTCAGTCTACCTCTCTGAACCCACCCAGGTTTGCTCCTTAAGACAGAGTGATCACATAGTTTTTTGTTTTGTTTTGTTTTTGTAAGTGTGTGTGTGTGTGTGTGTGTGTGTGTGTGTGTGTGTGTGTTCTAATTAAGAGCAGAGCTTCCTGGCACCCAACATGCACTAAAACAAGTTATCTCCACCAAAGCACAGACAATGGCATTGAGACCCCGTGGGAAAGCCTCTGACGGAGCTCCCACACTAGGAAATGAACCGTGAACTTGAACCTGGGTCCTCATTATCAGTTTCTCAGTTTGGGGAATGAAAAGTCTGGACACTGCCCCCCCTCCCTTTCCTGTGTCTGACACATCTGCTCTCTGCCAAGCAAGAAGTTCCAGGAGGAAGATGCCGGCCCTGGAAAGAGTGTCCCCCAGTCACGATCTGGTGATCCTGGGTTCTCATGCAGGGGTGTGTCTCACTTCTGCTGTAATCCCTCATTTGGAGAATCCACAGCCCAGTGAGTCAGAGCTGGAGGTTGCCGCCTGGAGCCCAGTTGTGGAAAGAAACACGGCCTGCCCCAGCTCCTGCAACACCCATAGCCTGCAGCTGAGGACTACTCAAGGCTCCTTGCCGGCTGATGCTAGGTGACTAGCTTCCTCCCGAAGAGGTACTCCAGCTACCACTTCCTGGGGAACTTGGCAGACTGGAGACATTCAGAAATCTTCCAGGAAAATTCTAGGATTCTGTAATGAAAGTCAAAGTATGGGATGGCCAGGGCCTGGGGAGGTATCTGCTTCCAAACGGCTTTGTCCTCTTCAAACTTGTCACGACTATGCACCAATCCTGCTTAGAGATGCTTCTTGCTGACCTGGACCCCAGTTCGGGTCACTCTCTACCATGGTGAGGAATACCGGGCCTTCTCCATTCTCACTTTCGTCTCCAGTGATGGAGGGCCTGGGCCTGAACAACTCTCATTTTGAGCTCTTCTTGCCCAGAGAGCTCTGCAGACAGTCAGCCAATGACGTCTGGGTAGACAGAAGAGAGAGGCAGGCCTTTTTTCTGTCCCACCTTAGTGGTGTAGGCTGCAGGTGACTCTGCCTTGGACTGCAGGACCCTCCCTACCTCAAGCCTGAAGGTAGATTTTTGTTCTGTACTGACCTCCTGAAGCGTCCTTGTCACAGTCACATACCTGAGGTCTCCGTTTCCCTCAGCTTTGCAAAGGACTGGTCTCTGATAAACGCTCATTTCCCTTCTATGCTCTCAGATCGGATCCTCAGTGTCTGCCTTGCAGTCAGACCCCTAGGATATCTGGCAGTCAGTGTCAGGACCCTATTTATTCCTATCCCAGCAGCCCATCTGACTCCCTATTTAACCTGTACTTGGTCTGCCCATCCCAGAAGATCTACTGGCAAACAGCCTTTGTGTATATTATACCTGGAGTGATGCATAATTTCCATTGCCAAGTAGACCAGATTCAGGATTGACATGGAAGTAAAATAAACCTTACAAGGGTAGAAGGAGGTGGCTGGAGAGAGGGTTCAGAGGTTAAGAGCACTTGCTGCTCTCGCAGAGGATCAGGGTTTGGATGCCGGAATCCATACTGGGCAATACAAACTTGCCTGTATGTAACCCCAGTTCTGGGGGATCTGATGTTGATTTCTGACCTCTATAGGCACCTGTGCATGCACGCGCGTGCACGTGCCCGCGTGCGCGCGCGCGCACACACACACACACACACACACACACACACACACAATACATAAATAAATAAATCTGTTTTTAAAAAAAGAGGATTACTAGCCAGGTAGTGGTGGTGCATGCTTTTAACCCAGCACTTGGGAGGCATATGCAGGTGAGTGAGTTTGAGGCCAGCCTGGTCTACAAAGCGAGTTCCAGGACATCTAGGATTGTTACACAGAGAAACCTCACCTCAAACAAACAAGCAAACGAGGATTATTATGAAAGACTTTTTCTATAGAGGCTTAACTGAGCTGGGAAGACCTACACTGAATATAGGTGACAACATATTGGACCGACTGAGCAGAAAGCTAGCTCAGTGCTACCATGCATCGTTTTGTTTCCTGACTGGAGAAGCAAGACGCTCAACCATCCCTGCCAAGATGATCTGCACCCTCCAATTCTGAGCCAAAACAAACCCTTTACTAATGGCTTGAATAAAAAAATGGTTCATATATTTGAATACTTGGTTTGCCGTCAGTGCTACTATTTGGAGAGATTACGAACCCTTCAGCGGGCGAAAGCTTGCAGGAGGAAGTGCGTCAGTAGGAAGACTATGGGAGTGTATGCTCTCCTCTCTCTGCTTCCTGTTTACTCTCTGCTCTCTGCATGTAGATGAAGCTGTGAGCCCTCAGCTTTCTGATCTGGCCATTATGGACTCTCCTGCCAGTCCCCAGAACCATAAATCAAATAAACTCTTTTTTTTTTTATGTAAGTCACTTTTGGTTGTAATGTTTTATCATGTCAGCACAAAGTAACTCATACAGAAATTGGTAACAGGAGTGGGGTTCTACAATTAGAAGGCAGCCCCAAGAGGTAGGGAGGCCCTGGGAGGCCATTGTTTATCATTTGTTTGTTCATTTTTTTGGAGGGGGTGACAGTTAAGAGTCTGCCTTGAGGCTTAGAAGACACTTTGAACCACAAACAGGGTCAAAACTGTTAAAGGCTGTGGGGACTTTTAAAGTTAGACCAAATGCATTTTGCATTATGATATGGCCACGAGCCTGTGAGAGTCAAGGGGTGGAATGTGATGGCTTGAATGAGAAATGTCCCTCACAGGCTCACATATTTCAACACCTGATCCCTGGTTGGCGGTATGGTTTGGGAAGGCTATGGAGCCTTCCGAAGGTGGAGGAAGGACACCACAGAGGGTGGGCTCCAAGAGTTTATAGCCTCACAGTACTTCTCGTTCTCCCTCCACTTCTTGCACTGGAAAAAGATGTAATTTCACAACTTCCTGTTCCATGTCTTCTCGGCCATCATGGGCTTTCCCTTTGGAATGACAAGACCCTCGAATAAGTTGCTTCGGGTCATGGTCCTTTATGGTAACAACAGAAAGTAACCAGTACACCTGCCTTCTGTCCTCAACTTGCTTTAGTCAGACATTTTGCTACACCCATGAGCGAAGGGACTGGTGTGTGGAGCTCCAGCAGCCAGAGAGTGCCACAGCAGTTTCCTGCCCTGGCTTTGTTGGGACTGGTGGGAACATAAAGTCCTACTTAACACTGTATATCACACTAAACACTCCCTTGACTCAAGGAGCTTGCTCTGGGTCAAGGCTAGGAAGGGCTGATTGTTTCCTAAGTCAGTCCTTCAGTGTTACGCTGCTGCCCCTGTCCCCTGGAAGCCTGTATTCTTCTGAACACAGCTGATGTGGTGGCTGGCATGAGAACATCCTCTATAGGCTCTGACATTTGGACATTTGGTCCCCAATGAGTGGCACTGTATGGAGAGGCTCAGGACACAGCTGCTTGCTAGAGGAAGTATGTCCATGGAGGTGTGTTGGGGTGATGTGGGATTCCCCTCTGTATGCAGTGATTGATTACCATTAACGAATAAAGGAGCTGCTTTGGGCCTATAGTAGAGCTATAGGGGAACAGAGCTAGTCAGGGAAAACTAAACTGAATGCTGGGAAAGAGAAGGGTGGAGTCAGAGAGAAGTCATGTAGCTCTGCTGGAGACAGATGTCAGAACCTTGCCGGTAGGTCATGACCCTCCTAGTAAAATGTAAAATAATGGAGATGGGTTAAATTAAGATGTAAGAGTTAGCCAATAAGAAGCTAGAGCTAATGGGCCAAGAAGTGATTTAATTAATACAGCATCTGTCTGTGTGGTTATTTCAGTTCTGGGTGGCCAGGACGAGCAAGTGGCATTTCCTCCAACAGAGGTGGGCTCCCAGAGCTTATGGCTTTGCCCTAATCCTAGTCTTTGCTTTGTGTTTGTGGTTCAAGACATATGCCCAGTTTCTGTTCCAGTTGCCATGCCTGTCACCTGCTGCCTCTGCTCCACCACCATGAACTAAATCATCTAAATTGGTAATCCCAAATATATTCTTGCCTTGGTCACAGTGTTTTATCTTAGCAGCAGTAAAGTAACGAATCTGCCTGTGTGTGTCATCTTTAGCTTTAATGGAGCTAAAGACTGGGGCCAGTGCCAGGAAGTATCATGACAGTCCCTAGGTTAAAACTGCTCAGAGGGGCCAGTGCCTCCCAGAAGGCCTCACTAAAGACTTAATGACTCTGAAATGGCTGACCAGTGATAGCTCAAGAAAGGTTCTTTGGAGCAAATGGCTCTGCAGACATCTGAGGCTTGGTACAGATGAGGGATGAAGGGCAGGACTGAGGGTCACCTCGGCATGTGGTACTGGCAGTGGAACCAGTCAGGATGATGGAGAAATGGGTACCCTTTGAGTGTCTGAGCCAGGGGACACAGCTTAGTCATGGAATATTTGGAAATGGAGATTTGAGATGAAGGCAAAGGGGAGCCACAGCCAGTGTGAGAGAATGGTCAGGGCTACCATGACATATACTATACATGGCTGGAGTGTAGAGGGGCTTCAGGACACTCCAAAGGAGGCTGGAGAGCAGTTTAATCTCATCTCAGAGACCAAGGAAGCTTGTCTCCTTTGGGGCCCCAGGCTCCCTGTTCTTTTCTGTACACTCTCTCATTTTCTGGCGGATGGGAGAACCCTTGGCTACACTTGCGAGTCTTTCCTGACTCTCCCTTGCTGGTTTCCTGGCTGGGAGGGTGGGCAGCAAAGACACCATTCAAACACAGATAACACTTCAGGACACAGGTTTTAGACTGATTAACCAGGATTAGAGTCACACGGGGAGCGGTCAGGTGATGTTTTTACACTCTCAGCAGCACAAAGGGAACTTAAGTCCACAAATCTTCTTATGCTGGACAAGAGTGTTCCACCCAGAGTCTGACCATGTGCAAACAGTACAGAGTGGGAACTTGAGGGATCCTGCTGTCTGGGTACCCAGGCATACAGGTCCTTCCTTCCAGAGAGTCCCTGATTTGGAAGGTGCAGCAACCAGAGCACAGGAAAGGGCTGCTTAGGAACCTCCACCTCCTCCCAGTGGCCCCGGAGCTGTCATTCCTGCTGCTTCTTCTAAGAGTTCATGTGAGTGAGAAGCGGCAGCCAGGCTGCTGGGAGCTAAGCTTCAGAAAGCTGCCATGTGGCTCGAAGAGGGTCCTTTGGGCATACTCCCTTCATTTCCACAGGAATACTGCAACTCTTGGCATTGCACTGGGAGGCTCTGGGAGAGGCTGGGACTACCTCTAGTTGGCCTGGGATGGTATAGAGCCCAGCATTCACCAGCAGCTCCCCGTGAGAGCCACTTAGATGTGTAGGGCTCAGGCACGTCTCCAAGTGCAGGGGGTCTTAGATGAAGCTGGCTAAGCCTCTGAGGTGAACAAAAGTTCATCAGAAAGAGCTACCCTTTCATGTGATAGCTTACCACACTCAAGCTGCCTGTTGGCATCCCTCCCAAACTCAGAGGATAAGGGGCACTGCCCTAGGCAGGGAATTGCTGAGCAATCCTCTTGGAGTACTGGGGTACCAGGCTGGAGTAGACTAGCTAGGGACCAGTGGATAGCCCTCCTGAGGTCTGGGGTGAAGCCAGGAAATAGAGGGTGGCCTGCCAGGCAGTGTGGGCAGGCAGTCCTAGCAGGCAGGGAACAGGGATGACTCGTGGATCAAGGAATGTGCTTCCTAACCCTAGTGTAGCCCTGGAGATGGGGGCACCACAGCCACAAGGGAAGTGCTACTGTTAGTGTTTCCTCATGTGTACCCGTGTTAGAGAAGCCTAAACACAGCCATGCAGCCCTGTGTCGAAGATGACCGCCCAGGGACCTGTTTCCTGTATGTAGCCTGATCTCTTGGGTAGCTCTGCAAACTGCAGCCTTGCGGCTCAGAGCTAATTTTTCTTGGTATACTGGTGACATGGAGATGGGAAGGGCTGAGACTATAAGTCACTGTCACATTGTAAGTGACAAGCCCCTCAGTCAAAACCAGACATGACTCCTGGACCATGCTGCCCATGCCTGTGATGGATACCATGTGCTAGGGGCCAGAGACACCCAGATAGCACCATGCAACCTGATGGATCCCCTGGTGCAGTCTGTGGTCACAGAGGTGCCTCCTCATCAATCATTACATGATCACGGAGCTTCGGGTTTCACGGGGAGAACTCATTAAGAGATCAGCCCCTAGGTCAGCTGCAAGACCAAAGCCTGCTGCCTTTCCCCATGCATGAAACAATGTAACACCTCTGAGGAGGAAAATGCCTTGCCTGTCCCTTCTGTGCCTTAAAGTGAACAAGGGCACCTTTATTCTGCATCTTCCAACCAGCCTGTCAATGTGCCCACTTTACATAGGAAAATGAAGCCCAGAAAGGTGAAGTCCCTGGCTCCAGTGTGAAACATTTTCTAAAAGTTAAGCTAAAAGGCTGCCTAAGCAGCGTGACCACAAAGCCCAAGTTCTTCCTGCTGGGTTTTGTCTTTCAGATCTTGTGTCAGATTCCTTTTGGGGGCACAGCAGCCTCCTGCCCCAGAGAGGCTGCTGGTCATGGGAAGGCAGGGCCATCCACCCAGTCCTGCACCTCCCAAAGCAACCACAGATGCTACACCCTCCGTCTAAGTCTAATTGAGGAAGCATGCATGAAGGAGAGAGAGGTGCCCTGAGCTAGTACTAGTGACTGCTGGTGGCACAGTGGGAGCTGGCCAAGCCAGCTGCAGGTGGGTGTTCAATACAGACATTGTCACCCACCCCACCCTGTGGCCTGTTCTGAGTATGGGGGAGGGGTGAGAGGACTGGATTGTCCATCTCTTGATGCCTATCAAAGGACCTCTGTGTTGGGAGTGCAGTTTTACAAGCACCACATTCTGGTCCGTTTGTCTTAAAATATACAGGTGTTCTTTTATCTCTTCCTAGCACCAGGGGTGAGAGGCCACTCTGGAAAAGTATGGCTGCTCCCTCTGGCTCTCAGAGAAATGCCAGAGTTGGAGGGTAGGAGGACATGGATGTTCCAGATGTGGGGAAACACACATAGCTTGGGCTGGAAACCTCAGTCTGAACCCTGCCCTCAGGTCTGGCCAGTCAGTGCCCTCTGCAAGGCCTTCTCCACACATGGCTCACCTAGACAATTTGAGGTATAAACCTTTCCCCTGAGAACAGTAACATGGGCACAGGAGCACAGTGACGTGAGGGAGGTGCGCCCTGTGCCTGTGTAAAAACAAGGCACAGATCTAAACAGGGACAGCCCTTAATACTTCCCTTTCCTCCACGGCATTGACCCTTGTCGCCTTCCCTCTCTCAATCCATCCTTCCCTTTGTCAGGGAATAAATGGATGGGTGGAAAAACTGGACTTTGAAATTTTCAAGCGGAGACGAGGAAGGAAGGGTGTGTAAGTGTGTCTGCATGTTGTGCGCTAGAGTTTGGGTTCTCAGAGGAGAGGATGAATAATCAAACCCTAAAAGGGCGAACTGTGCGGGGTGAACCGGCTTCCCTTATGAATGCAGAGAGTGACAGTTCACAAGGTCCACAGTTCGTTCTTGCATAGCTCTCCCACTAGGCAGCAGGACCTTCTTCCGAATTCGGAAGTCTCATGTCCTCTGCCAGGATCTGGAATCATCTACAGCCTGGCTTGTGAATTCCCAAACATAAGTCAGAATCTAGCTCCAGGCTCCTGTTTGTTTCCTGAGCTGTTCTCTGCCCCCAAAGCTGGAATTCAATCCCAACACACATCAGCTCTACAAGATCCTACCTGAGTGACCCTCTGAGCTACAATAATGACTACCCTGGCAAGATACATCAGCATAATAGTGGTATCACGGCTATAGGGGTAACCAATCACTTTCTGATTGAATTTAGGGCCCATTCCACGGATCAGAACTCAGACCTCGTCAAGAATCCATGACTGGTGAAGCCATAGGCTCTAGGAGAGAATTTATTACTATTATATTGCCAAACAGACATAAAATCAAATTACGTTCTAAATACTTGTTTTCTATTCCTAGGTTAGCATATCACTTAGCCTCCAGCAGCAAAGCTTCTTTTGGCAGTGGATGGTGGTTAATATGGAGATACTCACAATTGGTCAAGAGTATGCCACATCTATATCACACCCCAATGCAACATCTGTGTCATACCTCCTCCCTTCGAAGGCTGAGGGATGTTGCAAAAGAGATGATGGAAAAACTATGAGAGACAGCGGTCATGGGAAACAGGAGAGACACAGTGTTTTCTGGACATGAAAAGACCACAGAACGCTTGAATTCATACCAGCTGTGGTTGCCTGTACAGAATCAAGCCAATCAACATTGCAGAAGGTGAGTGTGTGTGTGTGTGTGTGTGTGTGAGAGAGAGAGAGAGAGAGAGAGAGAGAGAGAGAGAGAGAGAGAGAGAGAGAGAGAGAGAAGAGTGCACTCATGAGGCTCCACCTGTAGCTGAAAGCTATTGGTACATGATGGCTGCTGGGGGAGGGAGAGTCAGTTTTCTTCAGGGAGATTACCACGCTTTAGTGCTTTAGTGGATGCCTTATGCCCATCCACGTAAGGGCAACACTAAGGAGCATAGCTAAAATTTAAAACATGCAAAAAGTGGACTTAAAGTTGAGGAGGGACATGGTGGGGAGGTCTGGGAAGAGTTAGAGGGGAGTGGGGTAGATAGGATGGAAATAAGGAATACACATACACTGACTTCTCAGAGAATGAATAAAATATACTTAAAAATTTAAAGGTTACTTTAACATACCATAAATTCCCATGAAGGTAGCCCTACCGTGTCTCTGCAGTGCTGCGTGTTGGGATTACTGGAGCATAAACGAAAGGTCTTTCCTGGGAAAATGCTTTTTTTTTTTTTTTTTAATCAGGAAGACAAACAGTGACTAAGAAACATAAAAAAATAAATCTCACCCAAGCTGGCTCTCTTCCTGTCTGGCTCTTCCCCTTTCTGGACCTTTCCAGCTCTCCAGAGTCACAGCAACTCCTCAAGCTAACAAGCCCAGGGACTTGCACAGTCTCTCTCCTCTCTGCCTGCCCAGGGGCTCTTCCCTAACAGGTTGCTCCTTCATTCAAATCAGGATGCTGATTCTTGGACAAACTGTCTATCACCTTTGCCGGTTCTCCACCTTTGCCTTCTAGATCACACAGCAACTAGCAAACATAATGATCTGTTGTACAAAGCAGAAAGGGTGGGCCTGAAGTGACGCCGCTTCCAACTTCCTCCTTTCTGCTGCTGGCTTCCCCAGCTCTGACTTTCTTTGCTCCCACTGCGCTCCCAGAAGAGTGACCAGGAATGCTTTTAACAACCACCTGGACAGGTGACACCACCTGTATTTTACAAGTGAGGAAACTGAGGCTGTGATACCTTTACTGATGTTTAATTACTCAATCTCTACCTAGTAACTGGGTTTTCTAAGGCCGCCATGGTTGGAAGACTTCCTTCCCATCTCTTGGGTTCTCAGGGGTTGTGCTGA
The DNA here is from genome assembly GCA_028555095.1 of Dicrostonyx torquatus. NCBI lineage: Eukaryota > Metazoa > Chordata > Mammalia > Rodentia > Cricetidae > Dicrostonyx > Dicrostonyx torquatus. The sequence goes on from JAQHUG010000120.1 coordinate 976,912, forward strand.
CACTCCTCCAAGGCCAGGATGGAAGGGTCTGCAACTCTGTTGCAAAATGGTGCTATCCTCCACTTGAGGTTCCTGCTTCACACTGCAACCCACTGCATGTGTAAGCCTTAGTGTAAGCCTTAGTCCAGGCCTTTATTTACCTCTCAGAATTTAGGAAAGTGAGACTGGAGCCCTATGCCCTCTGAAGCCTCAAGGAAGCAGAGATCGGGTGGAACATTTGCTCATGAGTGATATAAAAATCAAGTCCTAGATGATAAACCACTATTATTCTTCTACCCACACGTCCAAATATTTTTATGAAGAAAATCATTCCGGGTGACATCTTGGTGACACCCTGGAGCACCCCAGGTTTCAGCATCGCCTTCCCTGGAGCTTTGGGGTCTCTGGCTCTACAGGGTCTTTGGGATGCCTGAGTTACTGAATAGAAGGGACCAGAAGCAAAATCGACCTGACTGAAAAAGACAAAGTTGGCAGTATCAACAGGACCATGGTAAACTAGTGGATTTCGGGCAGATACTGGGGAAGGAAACACACATGACAATGAGGGGGGAATTTCTAAATATTTATATTCTAGAGACTGCAAGGATGAATTAGCCGAGAAGTCTCTGCAGTTTGCCCAGTGGGGAAAGTCTGCTAGGATGAAGGTTCCCACAAAGAGCTTCCTGTTAGAGACACCTTTGTCCTGCCCCCATTTAACTGATAAATTTTTCTTGTTCCCTGACACAGTCCAAGACAACAGGTACTTGGGAATGACAGGCAAAGAAAAACAGAGTGGAGCAGTGGCTGTGATGGTGGCAGACGACGGAAGAGGGAACACACAGAGGTCAAGGTGGAAGAGGTCAATGGGGTACCAAGTACATTCCCTGCTTCTGGGACCTAGCACCTACTGCTATCTACACAGCAGTCTTCTTACTCCCGTGTCTGTTAGGAGAACATACTCAGTGTCTGAGCCTGTACTGGAGTCCTGTACAGTGTCCTTGACCTTCATGAGGATCTGTTTCATAGCAGGCATATGGATTGGGCTACTCTGATGATGCTCAATGGAGCAGGTTCCCTGGCAGAGTCACAGCCTGCTCCTTGGAGGGTGCAGCAGGGCTGGGCTGCATCCCACAAGACTGGAGTTTTGGTCCCTTCCATTATGAGATACTTACAGGCACCCCAAGCCTGGATCAAGGCATAATGGCTTTCTGATTGTTCTTTTCCAACTGAATGAAATACAGTTTGTGGAAGGTTTAATAAGTCCTTCTGGGCAACCGAGAAAGAAATGCTCAACTGCTCCCATGGATGAGTTTCAACCTCTGCATCCCCAGGCCCTGGAGGGTATAGGGATACAAGGCTGGTCCAAAGCTCCAGCCTTGAAGCCCTAGGTAGTGCTAGGGTTTGCAATTTCCAGGTATTCTTTGCTAAGAGCCAGAGGCCTGGCAACAAAAGGTGATTGCTGCCAGGGGGCTTGTCCCCCTGCTCACTGCTGCCCACCTGAGAGACAAGCTTTGTCACATTCCAGGGTTAGAGAAACACCCCCAATGCTACCCCTTCCCGGTTTTAGCATCTGAGATTCACAGAGAGGATGCAATCAGTGTAGGGGTGTCCAACAGTCAGTGGTGACACTGAGGCTAGGACTTGGGGTCCTTGACTTTCTGAGCATGTCCCTTATCATATGAGCAGCTGTAGGAACTGGACAGCCGGAGCCCGGCAGGTGCAATGCCTCTCTGTATGTTGGAGAAGCAGACTAATAGAGGCCATGCCTCTGTACCCCTCTAGCTCCAGTCTCTGCCTGTAGGGCCTCCCTCCCTGAGGCCAGCACCACATAGCAGCCCATCCTTGCTTTCTGAATGGAGCCTCCTGCGCCACGTGACATTATGGCCTTGACACAGTGGTGTGCAGAGGGCTCATGGTCAGTCCTATCTCTGAAATATATTTTGAGAACAAACACAAAGGAACAAAATGAAACAATTTCAGATTTCACTGAGGGCAGTGGACTAAGGACAGGCAAACAGCTTCCTGTTAGAGACACCTTTGTCCTACCCCCCACTCCATTGTCTGGCTTTTCTTCTTCCCTCCCAGTCCTACAGGCACTTGGAGAAGACACAGAGGAAGATAGAGAGGAGTGTCGGCTGTGTGGGCGAGAAGGTGGGGTTACCAAACACACAGAGAACCAAGGTGGAACTGGGCAATGGGCAGTGGGGTACCAAGTACAGTCCCTGACTCAGGGTCTTTGCACACACTGCTGCCTACATAGCAGTCTTTTGGACCCCAGAGTCTTGGTTCTTCATTGCATCGACTTTGCTTACTATTTTGTGTCTGTGCAGGTACACACGCATGTGCAGATGCGTGAGTGTGCACAGGTATGCTTGTGGAGGCAGAAGTCAGTAACAGTCCCTTTTGTTAGGAGCCATTCACCTTGGGTTTTGAGAGAGGGACCTGGGCTCCCCAACTGGATTATGCTGACTGGCCAGCGAACTCCAGGAATCTTCCCATCTTAGTGTCCCTGGTGCTAAGGTGGCAAGTGTGAATGTACCCAGACCTTCACACTCGCCAGGCAGGACTTTATTAAACTGACTCATCACTGCATCTGTGACTGCCCAAAGGCCCTCCTGCTCACCTTAAAGTCACCTTGCTGCCACTCCCCCTGGCTCTGTAGCATTTCCCCTGCCTTAACCAGGAGATGACTCTGCACTGGGGCTCAAGTTACTTGTTTTTCTGTGTGTCCCCTGCTGACCTGGGAGATTGGAGCTTACTAGTCTGCCTTGCTCGGGGGCCCCCAGTTGAGAACAGTGACTTGGGACACTGGGGAACACTCAGGGCCTAGAGCCAGGTTCTTTCTGCCTGGGTCTCACAAGGGGTGGGAGATGCTGAGACCTCATGGGGGGAACGGGGGTGGGGGGAGGGGAAGAGCAGCAGCCACCTGGAGCAAGCAGTCTAGGACCCTGAGGCCTTAAGTCTGAAGTTTTCCTTTTCTGGTTGACCCCAGCTAAGCAAATTATCGGTTCCAGAAAGGGAGGGATTTCCTGTGGTTTCGCAAAACCAAACCACCAAAAATAACCAGGTGGTGTTAACTGTCCAACCGCCCAAGGCTGTGTCATTCCAGGGTGAGCTGCGTCTGTGGGCATCTGTGGCTGAGGCAGGATGTGATGCAGTCATGAGGAGGCGCCTGGCCCCTCTGTTCTTAGCCTTCTGCTTCCTAGAGAGCTGCATCCTCAGAAAGCTCCTTAGGGAGGTGGATGCACTTCTGCCAGTCACCCGGGACTCGTTACTCAGAACAACCACATGCCAGCCCCCTTCTTAGTTCAAGGCCCCACAGCTCTTCCCAGTAAGCCACAGTTCTGCGTGAGGTCACCAAATTACGAAAGCCACAGCTCCGTCTTTGGTGGAGACAATCAGTCTGACACCATCCTGGAGACCGCGGATCAGTTTCTGGAGTCAAGGAAAACAGAGTTGTTCTTACCTGCTATGCCACATCAGTGGAGTCCCTTGACCTCTCTGAGTCTCAGTGTCTTCATCTGAAAAACAGAAACAATGGCTCAGCTTCACCAGTAGGAGGGCCAGTGCCTGTAGGACCAAGGAGAGGGTTCTGGCAGCTTGTCCAGCTCAGCGGGACACAGCAAATGAGAACTTCGAAAGTGGAGTGATGGCCTCGTTAACTGCTCGGTGCCAGGAAGGAATACGCGAGTATCTAAAACAGCATGGGGCAGAGTGACAGAGCCATGTTTCTCTACTTCCTGTTCAGAACGGAAAGAGCAAGGCTCTGGAGACCAGACTTCTCAGCTCACTTTCAGTTCCCAAATGCTAAATGTGGAGCACCTGGCCCAGAGTCTGAACTACTGTGGGTGCTGGCGGGTCCAGTTCCTCCCACTCCTGGGCGATGGATACAATGGAAGCAGACACAGAAGCAGGAATAGCCCTTTCCTGTGGGCTGAGCCCAACACACACCCCAACCTTAGGGCAGTGGCTGCCTCATAGGGAGGGGAGAGCAGGAAAGATGTCAGCTGCACTTTAGGGACCATGAAGACAGAGTCTGAGCTCAGGTCCCAGGTCAGAGGCAGTGACCTCTCTGACTGGGGCCCCTGCTGTGAGTTGTTGTAAGGGTCTCAGAAATGGGGTCCAGAGACAGGCTGTCCTTTGGGGTAAGAGATTTATTGGCCAAGTTCTTAGCACGACGAAACACAGCACGGGGATGGGGGAGGGGCTTCTACAGGTTTCAGAGGTGGGGGAGGGAGTCCCCTGCCTGGCCTGCTTGCAGGTTATCTCTGATTCCCAGGGAACACAGGGAGGCAGAAGTCCTGCCCTAGAGTTAATGTGTGCCCACCATGTGGGAGATGCGACATGCAGCCCCTCTGCTTAGGGTCTCAGCAATCTTCCTGTAAGGAGGAGAGACTCAGACTCCCAGGCGAACTGTCTGGGTGCCTATTATTCCCCTGTAACAGGGGAAATTGCAGAAACGGCTGAGTGGGGAGGTTGTTGCAGGTGAAAGGCACCTGCCCCAAACTTAACAGTCACAGGTTCTGACTCCAGAACATTCTTTTTCAGGAAGGAAACAGGCATCCAGGTAGTTTGGAGAGAAGTCGAATCTGAGAATGGGGCGGTGGAGACGGGGTGGGGGAGGGGAGTGATGGTTGGCTGAGCTTGCGGCCTAAGTTCTGAGATGGGTAGGACATCACCAAACATCAAGTGTGGGGGCTCCTGCCTAGGGATGGAAGTTCTCCTGCCAGGCCCGACCCTTCTCTTTTGCCAGAATGCTTCTTCCATGGCTCTGAACCTGGGTTAGCTGAGGGCTCCTACCAATAGTGGATGATCCAGAGCATGCGAAGCTCCTGCTACATGTATGTTTATGGGTACGGACTATGAGACTAGATGCCCAGGGCTGTCACTCAATGGCTTCACATCCCCCTGTCATGGAATGTCCCATCAGTTTTCCCATTTATAAAAAGTGACAATAGTAATTCTTTCCTATGGTTGCTGGAAAGATTCAGAGGCCAAAATAAAGACAGTACTTCAGATGTGTATTATAAATGCTCTCTAACGGCTGGGACACCACCCTCACCCCCATCGTTGTCATGACCATGACCAGCACCACTACCGCTATCATCACAAACATTACTACTGTACCATGCAAATAGTGATTCCCTGCCTCCTCCTCATCACTACCAACACTATCACATCATCAAAATATCATCATCACCATCAAAAATATCACCACTATCATTATAATCATCACTATCACAAACATGGCCAAACACCACCAACCACAGTCATGATCAGCATCTATCTCAGTTTCTTTTCTGATGCTACGATAAAATACCCTGACTAAAGCAACCTAAGGAATAAAACGTTTATTGGGATCACGATTCCTGATCACAGTCCATAACCGAGAGGAAGTCAAGGCAGCAGAAAATCGAAGGGGCTGGTCACATTGCAGCCAGTCGAGGACAGAAAGCAAGAGGCTAATGGATGTATGCCTGCAGTCAGCATGCCTTCTCCAATCTTAAAAAGTTCTGGATCCCTGTCAAGTCCAAAAGACACTCCTTCCTCCAGCTTCTCTTTCCTACATGTCTTGCCATTTTGGCAAGGTTCTCTCTCTCTCTCTCTCTCTCTCTCTCTCTCTCTCTCTCTCTCCTTTCTCTTGTTTTGTCTTCCTCTCTCTTGCCCCTCTTTCTTGGTCACTTCCCCCACCCTTCATGGTCCATTCTCCTATCCATTTCAGTCTACTATTTTCTCTCCCTATATATTCTGGATTCCTCCAGATGCCTCTGGCTCTTTCCCTCCTTATATCTACAACAAGAACCTTCTCATCAACCATATCTGGAGTGCTCATGACCTCACTTTATACATCTGGTGCCTGAAGGAATGACAGATTCTAGGTATGGTTGAGGAGAAGGTTTTTAATCGTAGCTATGAGGGAGGGCAGGGCCGGAGGTATCTGACTCCAGACTGAGTGAGTATGGCCAGCAGAATAGACTGGACCAAGAAAGAGAGAGAGAGAGAGAGAGAGAGAGAGAGAGAATAAGAGGGTACAGAGAACAAAGAGAGCGCACAGCCAAAATGTCTGAGCTAGAAAGGAAGAGAAACTGGAGAAAGGGAGGTGAAGCTCAGGGGCTGGAGAAGTTTAGGGTAAGGGGTAGGGTGAGAAGTTCTGAGAGCAGTCAGGACTCTATAGCAGGCATTTTGAGGCTGACGGAGACTGCAGTCAGAGTCTGCTTTTTGGTAAGTTAACAGGCACCTCAGCTAGCCATTTGTCCCTGGTTTCTTTGAAACCTAAGATTGCTGGAACCCCCACTTTATATATCTGGTGCCGAAACTCCCACTTTGTACAATTTCCTTCCTAGGGAACAGTGCCACTCACAGTGAGCAGATCCTTCTACTTCGATTAATATAATCAAGATAATCCCCTACAGACATGCCCTCAGAGCAACCTAATCTACACTTCCTTATCAGATGATTCTAGACAATACGAAGTTGATGTAACTAACCCTCATCACCATCATCAGGATAACTATCATCACCCTAACCACTGACATCACCATCATGACTACCTGCTTGAGGCCAGATGTGGCAGAGTTCACATTTCCTTGACCTGCTTCCCAGGTAAGGTAGTTGAGGCTGAGAAGGTCAATCAGAAACAGTCATCATTACAATAGTTAATAACACTGAGCTCGGGGAGGGCAGGGAGGTCAAGAACATGGTGTTTTCCCAACACTGCTGAGTTGTATGTGCTAAAGAGCCTCAAGTACAACAAGACTACGCATGTGTAGCATCAGAATCCATGAATGTGTGCAGTTAGACCCTCAGCAGAAAGGAAAAGTTGTGAGGAAGGGGAGAAAGGGGGCCATCTGCAAGTCCGGAGGAGCCCTCAACAGAACCAGCACTCAAACTTTGATCTTGGATTTCCAGTCTTCAGAACATGAAGTATTACATTTCTGTCCTATAAGTCCTCCCTCTGCTGATGGTATTTTGTAATGGCTGCCCCAGCAAAGGAATGCAGGGCTCTAGCCATGATCCCACCTTACAGATGAGGAAGCTGAGGTACAAGGTTAGTAAGTAGATTGTGATGCTGATAGTTACACAACAGCCAAGTGAGAGAGACACAGGTAAGACTTAGGCATCCAGCTACACAGTCAATTGGCAGGTAGACAAAGTTACTGTGCAAATATTTATTCCCAGCCTCCTAGCCTACCTCTTTATGATAAGGAGGACAGCAGGCTCCCAACTCACCAACGTCAGATGGCCATGTCACTTGTTCTGGCAATGAAGCATGCCATCTCTGGTAGAAGGCTCCAATGTGCCTGTGTGGTCCCTTCAGGTACCACAGAAGCTAGTCACCATTTAGAGACTGCCCTCAGCCTAAGCAAGGCTGAGAAAACAGCAGAGTCACAGTTGCAGCTAACAGCTCATTCTGCTGTTACACGAGCAGAATTCCTTACTAGAGCTAAGCAGAGGGTATTGTTCTTTACTCAGCCAAGCTTACAGATCCAGGGTCCCTTCTGCAATGACTACTTTCTACCACCAGAGATTTGATTTGTAAGGATGGAGGAGGGGGGGGTCAGAAAACCTGCTTCTATCCATCATCCACTGTGACATTAAGCACCTCAGTGGCCATGAATAAAGCCACTTCCCTTCTCTGATTCTTGGTCTTCATGTACAAAAGAAGGGTGGTGTCAATCATTACTGCAGGATCACAGGAAAGAGTGGACACAGAATTACCCTTCAGAACTTTACTAGAAGAGAGAGAACCTTGTGACCATGGGCTGCCATGACTGGGCCTTGAAGTATGAGAGAAAGAGAGAGAGCGGCCATGTATAACATGACGGAGTCTTGAAGGAAAGAGACTTGAATTCTCAAGAACAAAGCAGGGTGTATATTCTTAAATTGAGAGAGCGAGCTGCTGCAGGGTGAGGCCTGATTTCTAGGAGAGAGTGCAAGACAGCAGTGGAGGGTCTGTGATGTAATGGGTAGGTATACGCATGCTCTTAGACTGTTGCAAGAACTGGCTGAGAGATAGATGGAGTTCTCAGTACTGTGCCTGACAAAGGAGAGCTGGGGATGGACAGAACAGGATGACAGCCTGATGCATGAGGGTTGAAGGCAGGCACCGAGGCATCACATGTGCTTACAGCAGCTACTCGGGGGCCCATGGGATGAGAGGTTCACATTGCACTCAGATGGGGTGAGGGCAGCTGGGAAGGGAAGGTTGACATCTTTGGGCACACAGAAGCACAGAAGGGACAGAGCATTGGGAGGCAGAAGGCATGGAATGCAAGTGATCCCCTTGCCCCTCCCCATCTGTTTCTTTTTTTTT
>JAQHUG010000120.1:986829-1009820 GCA_028555095.1 Dicrostonyx torquatus
TCAGACAAAAATTGGAAGCATGGGTGTGGGGATGGGGGTGGAGGTAGGGATTGGGGGAGGGGGTACCTGAAAGGGAGGGGGTAGAAGGGAGAAAGGAAGAACCCATCTGTTTCTTAAAGGAGAAATTGAGACTGGGGAATGTTTTCCCCCCAAGGTTATACAATGGGCTAGCCCAGGAATGTGGATTAGAACACTGTTCTCCTGGGATCAGCCAAGTGCCATCCTGCTGCCTTCTGCTCACACAGGGGAGGCAACTGCCCCCACCCTCACGAGTGGGCTGCCAGAACTTCACACTGTGCACCCAGTTCTGAGTTACTTCCAAACTCCTATGCCTGGAAAAGAGTGGTCACACTTGGCAGCTCTACAACAATCTACAGGACCCAAGGGACCTTGAGTAGCTGGATCCCACAAAAGAAATGAACACCTGAAACCTGCCTGTCCAGTAAAGTAACCCATGGGTCACTGGATTCATTTGCAACCTGAGGAAAGCCCTGCACCCGCTCCGGTCAACAAGCCCTGCCTGCTGCTCCTTGCTGCTCAAATCTCCTGTCAAATAGGAGTTCCTTCACCTGAGAAATCCCCTTCCTTTCTAACCTACCAACCTAGGAAGGTGGCTTCTTTGCCCCAATATGGGCCATCCCTGTGCGGTGGATCAGAGTAAAGGCAGGGAATACAAACCCACTCTGCAGCTCCTTCTGCCTGGCCCTGTTCCTAGTTAATTCACATGCACGGACCCCTTGCCTCTGGCTCCACTGGGAGGGACCACCACACACAGTGTGAGACTGATCTGAGCTGTGAGCATCAGAAAGACCCTTCTGAGTTCAGAGAGATTTTCCTAGAGCAAGATCTTCAGCCCAAATCTGGTCCAGTCCTTTGGCTTCATATGCTGCACCAGCAGCCAGTAGTCACTTGGCAAAGAATTACCAGGTCCCCCAATACATGCCAGGCCCCCATTCTGACCCTGGTAATGGTACCATGAACAAGATGAAGTCTCTTCTTCTCTCAATTCTTGTGAACAGGTGTGTACAAAAGCCTCGAGTCTCTTTGGCAAGAAGAAGAATGGGAAATGGGAAACTTGGGCACCCTGCTGTGATGCATGGCATTAAGTCCTTGTCTCTGGTCCAGATGCTAGGGTCTTTGCAGCATCTGCCAGCATGCTGATCCACTGATCCGTTAGCCAGTGTGACAGTCTCTTCCAGTGCTTCAAAGCTTCATGCAGCTAATTCTAATTAAAATTCAACCTTAGAATTAAAACAGCTCCTTGGTTGCACTAATAAATGAACCAATTAGCACTACTAATTCAATAAAGTAATTTGATCAAAATTAAATATAAAAAGAGTCCCTCGGTGGCAGTAAATTTTGGGTGCTTATTAGCCTGGTGGCTAGTGACTACTGCCACAGCCCATGCTGCTGCACAACTCACTGTCACAGGCAAACCTGGGAGGTCCTCGTAGAGTTTGGGGTGAATGCATTGGGTGAAATCTTGGTCCTACAGCTCCCTGGCTGTGTGGCCTTTTTTGGGGTGATGAACTCTCTCTGAGTTGTTTCTTCACCTTTAAGAATGGAGCAGAACTGACACCCTGAGCTCTGATGAAGACCTTCTGAGTCAGTGTGGGGGTCTGGGGGAAGGGGCTGGGTCGGGGCCCCAGAAGAACATCCCACTGAGATTCAGAAAGCACAGAGAGCAGAGACCAGACTGAGGGTCAGAAAACTTCCAAGGGGAAGGGATTTGCAGTGCATGGTGGGGTTGGCGTCAAGCTGAGAAGCAACATCCCTATAGATTGGCAAAGGAAGGGGTCCCTTGCCAGGTCCAGGGACACTCACCCATTAAACTACTCAAGGACGAAGTCTCTTCCCACACCCATTTCCACACCTCTTCTTTGGTTTTCTCTGTCTTTGGGAACCTGTACACTCGAGAGCAGCCAGGCCAAGCCCTTCTTTTATGCTAGCTATTGCTATGACAAGATGGAGGAAGTCCTAGGAAGAAATTATCCGTGGCCTCTTGGAGACCAGCTCTATCCAAGGGCTTCTCTGGGCTCCAGGTGAGGATCCATGCTGGACCTGAACCAGGAAGCAGCTCATCACTGCCTTAATCTCGTATCAGCAAAAGGTTGGCCACAGAGGCGGGGTGCATCTGCAGGACCCGAGACAGAGCCTGGGAGATGGACCTGAGCTGTGAAGAGACCCACTGTTCTCAGCAGACAAGACTACTCGAACTTGCTGAGTACACTGCATGGGTAAAGTGTTTAGAGCCTCAGTGGTGGCCTCTTTTAGCAGGCACTTAGAGGCTTCTTTTGCTAAAATATTCTGACTCTGCATTTGGGTTCACATCAGGGGAAAGTCAAGCGCATCTGCCTGTATTTTCCAATGACCTCTTTTGCTTTGAGTCAGCCTATGATGGCTGATGTGGAGGATGTTAATTATTCAAGGAGTATCCATCTAGAAACCAATGACCTCTAAACTCTCTTTCTCATTCCTCTTTAAGAACACAGGTACTTGGGTCAGGATTGTAGCTCAGTTGGTGGAGTACTTGTCTAGATTGCTTGAAACCTCAGGTTTAATCTCCAGCATCCTCCAAAGGAGCATGGTGGTTCACATATAACCTCTGAATAAGTGGAGATAGGAGCATCAGAAGTTCAAGGTCACCCTAGGCTATAAAGACAAGGTCAATGACAGCCTGGGTTAACTGAAATCTATTCTCAGACAAAACACAAAAAAAACAAATGGAGGCAAAAAGAAAGGTCAAGGTCCTAAACTTGCGATCACCTTGAGTACCAGGAATAGCAAGACCCTGTAGGCAGACAGTCCACCCTCAAGATGAGAACAATTATCTATGAAGGGGAGGTTGCACCCAGGAGCAGCTCATCTGGAAAAAAAAAAACAGATTGGTCCCCTTGGGCGAGGATGGGGAAGGCAGTGAAGACAGAGATTAATAACCTATCGATCACCTTGCATGACTGAAGCTGAGACAATGATAAATGGGATTATATCTTAAACAGGAGTAAAGCTCATACCAGGACCCCCAAAGAAAGCCAACTTGGGGGTCACTGAGCTCCCTCTAGCTTTATCTTCCCAAGATGCACTGATGAAATTTCTCTGGTTTTCTGCCTTTCTCAGCCCTTCATAGGTGCATTGGGATGGGGTTAAGCAGAGACCGTTGGAGCTTCTAGGGATGCAGTTTTGGGCCTCTCTGGAATGCGGAAAGCAACTGTAGTAAGGGCGCAGGAAGGGTGGCCTGCAAATGTGCCTAGCTTTTCATCAACACGGACAGCATCCCGTGCTCAGTACACAGACGTTCCTGTGCATCTGAGCATCCGGCAGGCTTCACAAGATGAAACACTGAGAGGGCAGAGCGGGAGTGGCCAGCTCCTGGGTCTTTATCTCGAAGTCCTGTCAGTGAGCTTTCCAACTGGGATTTGAGGGGATAAATCTAAGTGCCCATCACCATGGCAGAGAAGGGGTGAGGAGTGTAAGCCTTTCCCTTTCCTTCTTTAATCTCCAGCATCTGGATTAAACGTGGACGTCCTGGCAGTGTGCACTCACCTCAAAAGCTTGCAAAGATCCGCAAACACTTTTTGAGAATTCTTGTCTAGCCAACACCCGCTGAGGGCAGGAAAGCAAAGCAGGGAGTGGGGGCGGGGGAGGTGGGAGGGTTGAGGGCTCAGGTGAATGAGATTGGTGGGTACGAGGGTGTCTGGCATCTTAAATTCTTGCAAAAACAGAAACCAAGCTAGAATGGGACTTTTCTGGTTCACCTACCGACAGATGGGAGGCTACACTCTTATTCATTACTTTCTGTAAACCTGGTATTTTCTATGCTAGTAAACACTAACTAACTTAGCTATATGGCGTTCCCAATATGTCAGGCAGATTAATACATCGACCCTTGCAGGTGAGTCATGGCTAGGTGACTTCCTGTCATCTCAAGTTTAGGCAAGCATAGACAGGGGAAGCCCCTTGTTTTGGATCACACAGCTTCCAGAGGGCAGTGCCAGTGCCTGAATTCAGGTCTTCAGGCTTTGGACCCAATGCCTACAGACACATATGCGTATAAGCCGCCTCACTTCACCTTTGTCACAGAGTCTTGGTGCTACTCACAGTCCCTTCCATTGTAACAAGAGGCCAAGGAGGCCAGGAAAGAGACAGGGCTCTCCAAATGGGGTTCATGAAAGCTCCACCTAGCTCCTCAAGCCCGGTTCTGTGGTATGTCACCAGGTCACCAAGCATGGCAAAGTCAGCAGGAAAACAGCCACCCAGACAGGTCTCTGCAAAGCCAAATTGGGTTTTTCAGTTGACAATGAAAATTGATGAGACAGTCCTGGCTGTAGGAGCATCTCTGGAGCTGGGTCAGAAGGCAGAGGAAGTGCTTGGCAAGGTAGAAATTTTCCTACATTGTTCAAATCAATCAGCTCAGACAGTGTTGTGTAGCAGTTTGCTCTGAACTGCTATAGGAACATCCCATCCCCCCTCCACAGAAGCTTAGTATGACAGGAAGTGTGGGATTCAAAATGGCTTTAGGAAATCCCTGAAACTGAGGAGAATCTCTAAGCCCCTGTCTCCCCAGGAGTATATAAACACTAAAGACTTCAGATCTTTGGTCCACTCACAGTCTCCTCCATTGTAACATAAGGGCATGGAGACCAGAAAAGAGACAGGGATCCCCCAGATTGCATCTATGCAGGCCATAACCAACTCCTAAGCCTGCTTGCTTCTCTGGTATGTTACCAGGTCACTAAGTGTGGCAGAGCCAATGAAACAGCCCTCTGCAGAGCTGCCTGGAAGAGGCTCAGAGCAACGGAGCCACCAGAAAAGGGCGCTCACCAACCTTTGTGCTGCCTGCAGGCTGGGCCGTGTGCTCCAGGTTTCCAGGTTTTATGGCTGTCATCTATTCTGCTTTGGTGGCGCAGCTGTCTTTGAAACGTGTCTGTTCCTGTAAGTAACCCCTCACCCAGATTCTTGCAGTAACTCTAGTAAAATTCATTGGGCCACTAAGCTGGACAATATCCATACTTTGATCTATTTATGATTCCCTATTTGGGGTGTGTCTCTCAACAGTACCCTCAGCCATTCAGGAGGGAAGAGGATGGGGGAGGGGCTGGCAATTCCATGGAGGGAAGATGGGATCCTCTTTGGGTCTCACTGGGGCTGCTAAGGACCAAGTGCTTGACTGAGTTTTAAGAGTTTTAAGCCTCAGGAAGTCCAATGTCTCCTGAGGTCACACTTATCAAAAATAAGGTGAGAGCTGGGGTCAGGAGAAGCACTGGATGAGGAACCCCATGAAGAGCCACACCTCCTAGTGCATCCTAATGTGGTGGCATATTGACTTGAAAGTCCTGGGCTCCTAGATTCTCTAGTCCAGGCTCTAGGCTTCTGGTACCATCTTGGCAGGGCATCTTCAGCCTCCAAAGACTGGCTGACATATGCCACACATTTCCTTCTTTGTTGAGCGCCACTCAGAAGCTACATTGTTCCTGTAAGAAAATTCTATGTATGCCACAGCACAGGCGATTCACCCTTGCCCTCTCAGACAGCTGCTGGAGTGAGGTGACTTCCTCTCTTGTCTCTGTTTTCTGGACTCCTCTACTGTCCTTGTCCTGTTTTTGTCTTGGTGGAAGGGTGTATCTTAGTAAGTTTCATGCCACCATCACTGAGAAAACAGACTGTCCACCTCCTGAAGACCGTGCCCTGCTCTTTGGTCCTCTGTAGTTCTCCTCTCTGCTCTGTGCTCACATGTTCCCTTGGTCTTCCAACTCCAGTCACACTAGCTTCACATCTGCCCTTCACGTCTCTGAGCACATTCCTGCCCCAGGAACTTTGCACGGACTGAAACTTCCAGCTCTTTCCTACCATCCCTTCCTCAACCCAAATGCCATCCTTCAGGAACAAGAACACAACTAAAGGCTAAAACACAACTTACATTTCTCTATGTCTTTCCCGGACTACTTACAAGACCCCATGATAACTGTGATGCTAACCAGGCAGTAATGACCAAAATGGTCAGCACGGGGGCTGGAGAGATGGGCTCAGTGACTAAGAATGCTTGTTGCTCTCACGGAGGACTCAAGTTCAGTTCCTAGGATCCATGTTTCTCTGTTGGCCTACACACACACACACACACACACACACACACACACACACACACACACACACACACACACGGGAGAGAGAGAGGGAGAGAGAGAGACCCCACAGGGTCACAGTCATGTCATACTCTGCCATGAATGAGAACTGTCCATAGCTCTCATAATCCCAGGTCTAGCTTTCTGTGCTCAGCCAGCGAGCTGCCCACATGGAAGGACACACAGGCCTCTCAGTCTTGAGCTTTTACAAGCAGCCTCTTCAGGAATGGGGGCAAGAGTAGGACCTTCGGGTGGACTCAAGCACAGAGATTCCAGAGCTTTCCTCGAAGAGGCCTGGGTTGTTGCTCCCCAGGACTCCGGGAATCCGCTGACCTTCTGGGCTTCAGTCCCTCACACGTCATTACTGAGCTCAGCTGTGGAAAGTTCCTATCTCATCCCCATTACACAGCAACTGGGGAAATGCCAGAGTTGCAGACATTTTACATAGGAGCCTGGACAGCTCTGTTGCCCCTCACCTCCCTGATCTCCCTGCCCCCTACCACCCCTTCCCCATCATTCTTAGGACAGACAGAACACTCAGGTGAAGTCCCTCCCACCTTGTGCTGGCAGGATCACTCTCCTTCTGCTGGGACCCACTCAGTGGCCAGTGGAAAGACAGGACCTCAGGGCACACCTAGAGCTCTGCCCCCAGCAAGGCCTCCTGTAACTGCCTTCTGCGTGGAATTAGGGTTCAGCTGAGAGGTTTGGGAAAGCTCCTGCAGGGAGCTCCGTCCTAGCAATTTCCTGCTTGTAGCATTCCAGGTTTGGAAAGGATTTGAATAAAAGCAACCAAATTAACCTAGCATGTCATGCTACCCTCTCCTCCAGGATGGCTGGCAACTTTTTGGAGGCCTGCTTGGCAGACGCTGCACCTAGAGATACATGTCTGTGGTGATGTACACCACCCCAGAAGCCCGGCAGGGGCTGCAAAGCCATTCAGGTTGGAACTGTCCTCACCTGCTCACTGTCTTATGTGTGTGGGATTCCTCCTAGTTCCCAAGAGAACTCTCCCTGCAGGTGCTGCGTTAACCCTCCCCTTGCAGGTAGAGACCTGAAGTTCAGAGAGGTGGAAGCCTCTGATGGAGACTGTGCAGCCTGTATGGACTGGAACAGGCTTTCATCTCAGGAATGTGAGACTTCAGAGGTGGGGCCTGTGACACCAGAAGAGCAGTTGCATTTACTCTGCCCAGCTGACTCGTGAGGGGCAAGAAGACATGGGAGTGGCAGGAGGGAAGCCAAGGCCAGGTGGAGCTGGGGAAGGCAAAGAGCCCTCCTCAGCTATTGGAAAAAGGTAAACGAAGACAGAAGATGACAGCCTATGACACGGATCAGCGTGGTGGACATGAGAAGGCACCGGATGCTATGGGCAGGCTGGGACATGTTGCTGTGATTTCATCCTTGCTTAGGGGAAGGGGGTTATTAGCCACGCTGAAGAACCTTCTGGAAGAACGAAGGCATGTTTCATACAGGCTTGTGCAATATCCCAGCAATTCCCCACTTGGGAGAATCCCAGAGCTGCCCAAATTATCAAACAGTCTCCAGGAGGTTATTATCATGCATATTCAAAGAAGAAAATGGTTGTCTATAAAGAATTTACAATAGCAGAGTATTGTATTACTATGACACCATTTGCAATGACATGAGACTCCATGCTACAACACGATTTACAATAGAATGGGACTGTATTGCTATAGCATCAACTGCTATGGTGTCAAAGTGGTAGGAAATAAGGAGATGGCATTTGTCATTTATAGTGTCTAAGAAGGCATAGAGAGCATTTCTAGAACTGAAAAACTGAAGTAGGTGAAGGACTGTTACTGCTAACTATGACATTTGGGGATCCGGTGTGGGTCTTCACTTTTTCATTCTGTATTCATAATATCCATGGTGACTGAGCTCTTACATTGGGCCAGGTGATGTCCTAGGTGTAGGAGGGCCACAGCAAGAACAAACCTGACCACAAGGTGAAGCTGAGGGTCTAGGAAAGGCAGAGAGTAAACAAAGGCAGGAACGCATGTCAGGTTGAATGTCTCTAAGGTCCTTGAAGAAGAATGCAGAATAAGACTCGAAATAGGGCTTCTAGGGGGTAGGCTCCTGCTGGTATTGTTTTGTGGTCATTCTTCAGGGAATTCTATTTTACTGGAGGTTACCCCTTTCCTGGCCTGGAAGCTTCTGTGCCCAGACACTCCAGCCTTCTAAGAGCTCTGAATCATCCCAGCCCGAAGACAAACTTGATATGATCATGAGGCCTCATCCAGCTGCCAAGTCTTCAAGGTAGGATGCTGAGTCAGAGCCCATCTCTGCCTTTGCTGAGCCAGGAGCACCTAGAGTTTGGTCCCTGCTCCATGCAAAAGAGTCAAAAGTCCCTGCCAGGAGGCCTGGTCCATGCCAGGTCTGCTCCACCACAGCCTTCTGTCTGGCACAACAGAACAGTCACTCAGACATGAAAAGCCTAGAAACAGGCTGTCCCCTTCCATCCTGAAAATCTCCTAGGAGCCTATTCCAGGAAACAGCTTAGCGTGCCATCATTTTTGTGTGAGGAGACGTTTATCATTGTGTCATTCCAGTGAGCACCATGCCAGAGTGCTCCTACACATGCAAGGAAATCATCAGGATGGGGCAAGGCAGTGCATGGTGCAGGCTGCGATCCCAGCGCTGAGGAATGGAAGGCGGAAAGATCAACATTTCAAGGCTAGCCCCACCTACACAGAAAATTTGGGACTAGTTTGGGATATGAAAAGATTCTGTCAAAAAAAAAAAAGTCACCAGGTAGGTAAATCATAGATTATCAGATGGGCTACATAGCGTCAGCATCCTCAGAATTTCCAGCAGCACTGGAAGTATCTGCTGTATTGCACAGTGTGCACAGTCAGGTGAGCATGAAGAAACCATTGCTGAACCAGAACTCCAGGGAATAAGAGAGCTTAAAATACAGAGACAGTTGGGTCGTCGCCGGGGAAGGAAGCCCGTTGCAATCTGGCTGTCTGCTTTGTTGTTTCGTTTTTTGGCTTTCCTAGTTCCCTTAGCGTTTCAAGATTTCTTTCAGTGACCACAGAACAATTTTCTGACAGGAAAATATAACTGTCTTCACTAATTTAAAGCACTGAAAACTGGTGGTGACCAGTGCTGGGCATGGAGTCCCCTCTCTATGGTCCTTGACCTGAGAGAGACCTCCAGAAATTGAGTATCTGGGAAGAGGCAGTGAACACTTCCAGAGGCTCAGCTTGAAGTCCATGGAGCCGGAGAGGACACCCCAGGAAGCTGAGCATAATGCTGCCCCAGCAACACTAAAATATCAAAACTTAAGGTGCCTTGTGACAGAGACTAGAAGATGTGGCTCTAAGACTCCACAAGGAGCCCAGCTCAACTGTTGTCTTTAAATTCCAACCCAAACCCTCCAGAGAAAGGGTGTGCTCCAGAGCACAGAGGTCTCTTCTCTATTGTAAAGCAGGGTCACCAGCACGGTGCAGTCTGACGCTAGTCTGCTCTCTGTCCTCATAGGGGTGTGCTGTGACTGAATGCCAGAGTTGAAAATCTCAGGTTCCGTGGAGGCAGCTACCTCAGCCAGGGCAGCACACAAGATGGCCCAGCTGCCTTCTGAAGTAACTCACGTGGTACTTTACACAATGAAGGAAGGAGTGCTTGGAACCTGAGTTCAAAATCCCAGTCATGGCATCTTGGTAGTTACCCTTTGGGAACGAAGGTTTCCCTCATACTACTGGAGAGGGTATGGCCGTCTCTCCACTTCCTGGCCACCTATGAACTGCTCTGCTCTACCAGTTTACCCACCGCGGTGGTCTGAGCTCCTCAAAACCAGATAAACCCTTCCCACTTTAAAATCAGTTTCCTTAGGTCTCTGTCATACTGAGGTGGCCAACAGGAGTAACCATAAGCCAGGTAACAGTGGGTGATAATTAGGGTCCCAGAGAGGCTAGGGTTCCTGCTCCCTGCAGCCTGGGATCTGATGTGTGGGATTTTGAACACAACCTTGGGCCAACATGTAAGGCAGATGGCTCGCAGCAAGTGCATGGACACAGTGATGGCCCTGGAAATCCACCAGGGTTAAAGGACTTGATGGGAAGATGAAGGGTGGGGCTTGCCTATAGTTGACACAGCCTTGAATGACAGGCTAGAAAGGTATGAGGTCCTCACCATGCGTCTGGGCATGGGAAAGAAGCCTGGAAGTGGAAGCCTGGGCCCAGCTGAAGGCACTGATTTCTCTGTAACCCCCATCTGCAAACACAACACACCTGCCCAGCCCTGTCTCTAGACAGCCTGGATCCTCACCCCCAGTTACCTTCCATTACCACCCAGGGCCTGCAAGGCTGTTCTAGAGTAAGAGGTGGGGAGATGGAAAGAGCTGATGAAGACCGTTAGGGTTCCCTAGCCATCTGGAGCCATCAAATTCCCATGGGAGGCCTCCACATTAAGTTAGTCTGATTGTATGGTTTCCTTCAAGGCGCCCATGGCTTCCTCTCCACCCAGACTTCTGTCTTTTTACAAACTGTCTCCAAGGACCTGGGGCCTAACGGCTGTGAGTTCTTTGAAATACAATTAAAGGTCAGAGTGGAATAGAGAGAATTTTGGGCTTCAGGCAGCCGAGACAAACATGAAGGCCTGTGATCACAGGCAAACACAAGGTCCTAGCCAGGACTCTGGACAAAAATAGACCACTGTGGTTTCCTGGAATAAGAATTCACAGGGTTAAGAGTTCAGTGGGCCCTTACATGAACACTCCAGCTTGGCATGGAAGGTGGAGTCCCCCTGGCTCACAGAGGGCCGAGGGACCTACACAGGGAAAGGATGAAGAGAGGTGCAGGAAGCTGTGTGTGTGGAGTGCCCGGGCTCAGCCATGGTGGGCCTGCAGACAGATCATGAGCTCAGTTCTCAGGAACAACCCAGGCAATCGGGTTCTGCCTCCCCAATGGGCCAGACAGCAAAACTGGGGGTCCGAGAAGTGAGAAGACTCATTGACTACCACACTAGCACCATCTTGCATCTTGCTTGGGGTTGATAATTCGAGGCTCAGGGTCCGACCCAGGCTCACTCAGGTGAGCATGGGCTGTCTGTCACCTGAATTTTAGCAAAAGGCAGGTGAAGAGGATCGTTAGCACTCTCAGCAGAGAGAAAGAAAGGTGAGATCTTGCCTGTTTGCCCATGGTAAAAAATGACCTTCTATTTGGGGGACAAAGCCTTGAAGAAGGGGTGGAGTTTGTCACTCTGTGCGTGCTGTGTGATATAAGACACTTCCGTCTCTAGGTACAGCAGTGTTCTCCTCTGGAGAAAGGGCATGGAGGTAGGGGAGTTAGAAAGATCACCCTGGTTCCTTGGGGTGCTGAGTACTTTCCGGGGTGTATCGGCTTGTTGCTAGAGCAGGATCTTTGCAACAAGATTGCCAGGTACAAATCCCAGCTTGCCCTCACTTCTATGTGACCTCAAGTAAGTAAATTTCCTGTGGCTCAGTTTACTCTGTGAAAAAAGAGGGTAAAAACAATAGCATTTGCCACATAAGTTGCCATGACAACTAAATAAAAGGACGTATACAGAGCCCTCAGTATATATAGCATATGGCCCGCACAGGCACCTCAGAGTGAATACAGGGAATACCATCCCCCATGCCAATGCAGAGTCAGGCTATTCTCGGCAGGGACAGCTTGCCCTGGGGAGCTTCTGTACCTGTGAGCCCCAGTCCCATTGACTTTTCAGAGAAGTCAATCCTAATGGCCCTGAGCAAGGTTGAGAACTTAGAAACCCAGGGCCATGGCCAAGAAGGAGTGTGGCATTCTCATACATAGGAGGTTTGAGAGCCGAGGTTGACTTTTCCCTAACCAGCCAGCTTAGGGCACTAGGCCAGCCAATCCCCTGCCACAGACAGTACAGATGAGGAGGGGCTTTAGTTTAACCCCAAACCTAGAAGACTGCAGCCATCCCCTCTACAGCTCTACAGCTTTTATGCCAGGCTGATATTCACTAGGCACGGTACCCACAGGACAATATCCGTTGGTTCACTGACCTATTCACACATTTAGTTGTGGGGAGTACACTAGAGTCTCTGTGTAAGTCACTAACGGTGCCATGCTGGCAGCAGCATGGTCTAGGGCCTGCAGGAGTCCTTGTCTAGCAATGGAGACATAATTAGTAAGCAGAGGCACACTGGGTCAGACAGCCTAAACACGGCCTGCAACCTGTGTTTGTAAAGCGGGGTCTGTTACTGGGACACAGCCACACCCAGTTGTCTGTGTGCTGCTGTGGACACTTCCAATTAGCCATGGCAACCTGAGTAACCGGGAGAGGCCTGGCCAGCAAAACCTAATCTATTGACTGCACTTTCTTTCTCCATAGTCCTACTCAGAAGCACACATAAAAGCTGGAGGGTACCACCACATCTGCCCTCCCTAGCTAGGGTCCCAGTAGCACCAGGTAGGACAGGACAACGGAGTCCAGTGAGGCATGAGGACTTCCATGGAGTGAGGGAGTGTGGCAGCTGGGCCTGCAGTGATCTAATTAGGGTCGATGGATCATTTGCTAGGCGAAAGGACATGGGTAGGGCTTCTGGGAGCGAGGCTAGCCTGTGCAAAGAGAGAGCCCTGCAGAGTAAGCTAGCGATGCCTTTCGGCTGGAGACCATGCTGGAGACAATAAGTGGTCATAGGCAGGCAAGACTTGGGGACCAACCCTGTCCCTGTAGCTCTTAAGCTGCTAGAAACAGGCCACCTACGAATGGCTTTGTATATTTCTCTGGCCACTGCAAAGTGGAGAATATAGGTCATGTGGACATGGGCTGCAGTTTCTGAGGCTGAACTTGTGGAATCTGGCATCTACAGGGGGAATCTGACAGGCACAGGAACAGCTGTCATGTCACATGAAGGAAAGAGATGGGACATTTGGGGGTAGGGAAACAAAGTCCTTGAGGAGACTGTGCTTACGAAGGGCCCTAGGGACTGAGATTGGAGAGACGTTCCTGGTTGAAGTTGGAGTTATAAAAATCAGGACCAGCCTGCTGCCTGCCCCTGCCCCAAGAAAGATGTAGGCATTGTAGGAGGCAGGCTGACATGGAAGAAGGAGCACACAGGAGACTATAGGTCCAGGTTGGTGAGGTGTCAGTGGAGGCTTCTGACTCATTGTGAACTTAGAAGGCCCCAAAAAGCTGCTGAAGCTCAGACAGGAATGGGATGACATCCTTGTAGAGGTAGAGCACCACCCAAGGCTACCAAGGCCCTTTGTCCCATCCATCGTCATGTTCTCTGTCTCATCCACTGCTCTTGCCTACTGACAGCTCCGTGAGCTCTGCCCTTCTGTTCTCCAGGGGCCTTCCTGGGTCCTTGGTGCTCACAATGGTCCCCTCTGCAACACAGCTCTGCTCCCTTGATGGCCGTACTCTTAACCCGCTCCTCATCTGCTAGTCAGTCAATGCTCCCAAATTCTCTCCTCCTCTGTTCCTCGCACATTTCTGCATACCAAGGACTCTCTGGGCCCTCTCAGTAACACATGACTCTCACCAGGAGCACTGGGGCTTCCTGAGGGGTTTGGGCTGTAACAGTGAGGGAGCATCTCAGGGAGCCCTGTCTTCCCTCCAGGCTCTCCAGTGGATACTGTTAGCTGAATTTAGGAAAGAATACAACAGGAGGCCAAGGCACTCCAGCACAGGCCTTTCTAGAATGTCTTCAGGCAAGTTGTCACTTCAGGACCTCACCAATGGCCTCTGGGGACATTCCTCCTGCCTCCCAAGGTGCAACTGCGAGAACAGGAAGGTCAGCCTTGTTTCCGGTCTTAAAAGAGTGTCACAGGTAGAGGCACATGCACACTCTGTGGGCATCCAGGTAGAGAGCCCCAAGTAAGTGCTGGGTGCAGGACCCAGCAGAGGCTTTGTGGGTCCTGGGCTAGTTCTGGGGTTTTCTAAGCTGACTCCTATGGTATCCAGGCACTGAAGAAACAACAGCAAAAAGCAGGAGACAGCCAACCAGGGGCTGTTGCCAGCCTAAAGAGGAGATCCAGGAAAGTAAAAGGGAGCAGGCTCTTATCAACTGGTCACTCATTTGTACCCCACCCCTGTAAGTACATTCTGTACAGCACCACTGAACACACTGGGGACCATCCTGGGTGCAGAGACAGGATAAAGTGGTTATTGTATACTCTAAATCTCAGAAAAGACATGAAGGGAGTGAATTTTGCTAGAGTGACCAGTGGGATTTGTTTAAATTGGCTTTAGTATGTGCATAGTCATGTAATATACTTATAAGTGCATATGATATGCATAATAGAATGGCATAAATAGTGCATATTATATAGTACTTATGTCTATGCACATACATATAGTACACGGATACAGTAAGTACACGCATACACATATATTCGTGCATACAATGTGAGTGTGTATGTGGGAATACATGCACAGATATATGCATACAAGTTCTGCAGAATGTCCGATCTACTTGCCTCTTGGAGTTTTATACTATTAACTTACTGACTTGCATAATTATCCTCTGAGTAGGTGGTGTTTTTTCAGTTTATAGAGAAAGGGAGTGAGTGAGGCACGAGAAACTTCAACAGCTGGGTGTGTTCTCTGGACTCACTGCAGCTGGCTGAGGAACATGGCCACTCCCCAACAAACCCAAGACAGCCCAAGGGCTCATTGTTCCTATATCCATCCTCAGGACTGCAAAGCAGGGAGGTGTGGGGAGGGGAGGAAGCTCAGATTACACTCCAAGTAGAGGTCTTCAAGGATCACAGTCCCTCTTTGGAGTTCATAGTCAGAACCATTCCACATTAACACCAGGCTTCCTGGTCTTTCACGCCTGCTCTTTAGGGCAGATGACATTCGATTTCAAGGCAGACTGAAGGAAAGGCAGACACTGGCACTCCAGGTGTCCCCTAAGCCAAACACTGGTGACATCTGCCCAACAACACTACTCTCCTCACCAACTTGATTTCTAGGCAGTTTTCATTAAAATGCTGCAGTTGCCAACTTATAATCAATTATTACTATTTTTGAACAATGAAATAAACATTTCAAGAATTCTTCAATATTTTCATCAGTATGGAGTATATTAACACATCTGTACTATGTGAGTGATACAGCTGGGACCATCCAGATGCAGTGTGGAGGGGCATACTATGGCGAGCAAAGTGGAGAGTTGCCTTATGTAGCCAGGCCACACGCCAGGCACGCCATTTCTCAAGAGGACCTCTCGGCTAGTGTCCCAAGCTGCCCTTCCTGTCACATGCAAGCCTGTCCCTATGGCATTATGGTGTGCCTACAAAGTGCAAGACTTTTCCTGCAACCAGAACGAGGGACAGTTTCCAGGCCTAGCTGGGTGTGTGTGAAGGACCCTTGCTGTCCCTCCCTTCCTTACCATTCTTACACCCAAGCCACAGACAGCTGATGAAGTGTGGCGTACACTATAAAGTCTTTCTGGACTTCAGGGCATTTAGCAGAGCCAGGGTTACCTGGGTTCCACCGGATGCTGCAATCTTGGAATTCTGAATTTCCACAGAATGTGTGCACTCCCCCCTTATGATCCAAAGGCACTCACAATATCATGAAGCCCGAAGTACTGTCACCAAGTACAAATGGCCTGTAGGCCTGGCAGACACTTAGAGAACCAAGAGCCATGCGAGCTATTTTTGCCCCATAAAGTATCAACAACCCAAGCTGACCCGAGATAGGCACAGACCAGTGTAGCTCATTAACTGCTAGCATGTACCCCATCCACGCAGTAACCCCTAAAGAGTGCAAGATTGAAGAAAGGCTTCTCTTTATATCAGAAACAAGTTCCCTTCACCCCATTTTCTGCCTCCTCTTTGCCTGACCCCTCCTTGTTCCTGTTCCTCCAAGATCTGGACACTGATCCCCGCAGAAAAAGGATCCATTTGCCTGTCACATGATCCCACTAGCTGTGGAATCTCTTTGGCTTTTACTATGCCCCTCTCGCAGCCTCTTGGGAATCATCTTCCAGCTCCCGTTCCCCATCTTCCTGGCTTTTTTTTTCCCACAAGGTCACCATTGCAAACAGGTGGCAGAATTCTCAAAGCACTTCCAGTGTCCAAGTCCTCCCGGGAACTCGTCCCAGTGACACAGTTCAAAGGAAGGGAAATGTTCACACCACCACAGGGCTATTGACAGTAACCATGACGATCATGCACATCGATGTGCATGACATATGAATACACGGCAATGGAGAAGGGTGGAAACTTCCAGCTTCTACAGTTGCTGGCTGGAATATTACACAACAACCAGGCAGCACAATGATTGCCCAGGGTGATTCCTGGAATACTCTCAGAGTGACTCTCATTGAACCAAGTACAGGATTCAAGGTCAGGAGAGATGGTCCCTGATCTCTAGATGTGAGCACACCGCCCATTGCAGACACTGCTACGTGCAGGGAACAGGTTCTATTCTGACAAAGAGAAAAGCAAGTCTGTGTCTCCAGCCTTAAAGGTCCCTTTCCTGCTTTTGTTCTGATGGCCTTTACTCTCAGCACAGGGGTAACTTTAGTGCTTAGAAAAAGTGTTTACACAAAAACCGTTGAGCAACACAGTGACGTGTCTTCCCCGAACAGCCTCTTGGACATGCAGTGGGATGTAACACAAAGGCTTGCCAAATGGATCTCAGGCAGGCTGGCTCTGTTACCCCCCCCTTCTCCTTCCTCCTCCTCTTCCACCAGTCATTGATTTCAGAAAGGGCTGAAGGCTACTTGGGTGTGTTTGTGTAAGAAAGTGAGAAGTATGCAGACATGTAAGTGGCAGCTACTTGGACCAGTATCCAGAAAGAGCAATGGCTCCCTTAGTCAAGACCCCAAGCCCACAGATACAGGGTCTTCAGTTTCCACTGCCCTAAAACTAGGTCTGGTGTATTGTCACAGGTTAGCCGGGACCTGAGGAGACTGAATGAGGAAAGGCAGATCCCCAGGAGGCCTGCCTAGCCCTCACCCACTTAGCTTGATACACCCTGAATGTTGTGTTTATGGATCCAGCAGGTTGGCCAGCCTGTGGGGCTGAGAGGAGAATGAAATATCCTGGCTTTGGATTGCATTTTCTAGTGCACTGGGAATACCTGAACGTGCCTGGTCCATCACCTTCCTCAGTGCTGGCAAGGAAAAGCTGCACTTGGTACAGGTAAAATCTCACAAGGGAAGGAAGAGACACCAGCCCTGCTCCTCCAGGAACCTGCACAGCGGTATTCAGGACTGGCCAGGGTGACAATGAGATGCAACAAGGGGATGGGCAGATGTCAAGGGAGGAGGCCTGGTTGAAGGGAAAATGGAAATGGGAGGAACGATTCCCAGAAGACAGGACATGTGCACACACTGAGTGTTGAAGAAGAGAGGATAGGTGACTCATTAGGAGGCAGAGGAAGATGCCCTCTGGCAAGGAGGAGACTATGCGAACCACAGGGGCTTGAAGTTCCTGCGACACAGCAGGTTGTCTTCTGGAAGGATCACAAGACCTAGGACACCGATATCTCTCGTGACCACTCATTTGTTGTGGACTCAAGTTCACAGAAAAAAAAAAAAGTCACACCTCTGTTGAAGGTTTTGCAGTCTAATTAGTGCTCAGTAATTGTGGGTAGCTGAACTGTTGTAGTTAGAGAAAAGAAAGTATCCTGGCCTGGGCTGGAGGTTGTAACTCAGGTGGTAGAGTGTTTACTCCGTGTGTCCTGTGTTCAATACCAAACACTGCAGAAGTGGGGCATGGTGTTGCATACCTGGAATCTCAGCACTGGGAAAGCAGAGGCAGGAAGAGCAGGAGTTCAAGGTCATCCTCAACGACCTAGCAAGTTTAAGGCCAGCTTGACTACATGAGACCCCCATCTTACAAACCAATATTATGGGCTATGTTTAAGTCTTCCTAATATCCATTATCAACTACCTCATATCTGATATTCTATAAACTTCAAGTGGAAACTTGAGTATGTCTCAACATGCCACAAGCGTCCAGCAAGTCAAACGTTAAGCTCATCATCAGATCACCTTTGAGAGCTGTAGCTGAGATGTCCTCCTCTTTGCTGTAACCTGCCTACCTGATATTTCCACTGAAGTTTCGGATCAATGCATTGTTTTATGACTTTCTTTTCTTCTGTGGCTATAGAGTCCATGTTACCACTTAACGGGGAACCACATAATTTGGGGCAACCTGCATCTGTGTTCCTGATCCACAGTGGCTCAGAATAAACTTTCTTTCCCTGTGGAGCAGGAGTTGTGCTTCCAGCAACACCTCCTGACGACTCTTCTGTCTCGCTCTGGCCATCTGAGCATGCTCCATCTGGTAGGACTCAGCACTTTTCTGTATATTAACTAGTTCAGCCTATCCTTTGCCATCCTGCCCATTTCACAGGTAAGGACACTGACGTCAGCATGACTTGGTGAGTAGCAGAAACAGGATTTGCACCCAGACCACACTATCACTGCTTTGAAGGTTGCTCTGTGCCTAGCAGGAGGAGTCAGGTTGGGAGAGCTAGGGTGAGACTGGGGACTTAGGGGAGACTTTTGAGTCTTGTCCTTCCTCCCACAGAACTCTATCCCAGGGATATTATGGACAAGAGCGATGAAAGGAAAAAGGCCACAGACAGAAACATGTCTGAAACTAAGATCACGTGCAGAACCTACAAATGCCTGGATACTGACCATCTGGACATGAGCAGACCCAAAGCTGGTCATTCGTGAAGAGTGAAGGACTCAGTGTGCCAAGTTGGCTTCTAAAGCATCTGTGAAATTTCCATGCCCTGGTGGCCCTTTTTTCCTGAGACACAGGGTCTGGCCATAGCGAGTGACTGGAAGCATCTGCTCCCTGTGAGGGAAAGTGGTGGATCTAAGGCTGATGTGACTTATATCTGGTACTGGAGGGAAGGAGCAGTCAATAGCAGAGAGGCCACAGCATGCCCAGGAACACTCCTGACTTGACCTTTAAAAGCTGCTGTGTCCTCAGGATCGGGACAATGGAGCAGGTGCTCGGATGTGCGCCTAAATGAGCCTGCTGTAACAAGCTCAACTGAGCGTATAGAAGGCAGAGGGAGAACTCATTATTGCCAGCCCCCACTCTTCATTGTTTTCTGTACATGCGTGGGGCTTTCTCCTTAGCATCCAACACCCAGAACATCCCAGCGTTCTAGGAAAAACTCCACATGGACTCACTATGAATGACTCCATTCTAAGTTGTATTTTATTTAACCCTGTTCCTGAACTTCCCCATTCAGGCTATTTCCCTGATGTATTAGAAGCTATAAAAGAATTAGAAACAAGGATCCTGGAGAGGCAACAGAGCTGGTGGGCACGGCTCTGGAAATACACCCCAGATTCAAAGCCCAGCTAGGAGCCATGTGCCTGGGAATGCATTACTAAACCACCCTGGCCCTCTGTTCTGTAAAAGGCTTATGCAGTTTGGAGTTAAATCTAAGGAAACACTATACAAAGTCACATATACAAAATAAAATATAAATTCTTGATGAGTGGTGTCCATCTGGCTTATCAGTAGCTAGTTCCCATGGTGGCTGACCACGGGCTCTTAGAAATGACCTCCAACCAAGTCTCTGGAGGTACTCCCACATGTTCCACCCACACGTTTCCCCCCTCCCCTCTCCAGCTCAGTACTTCCACAGTTTGGCTGATCTCTAGTATGCAGCCCGGAAGTAGGACCACTAGGTTAGCATATTAGTTACTTTTCTGTTGCTATGCACAGACACCACAATCAAGGCAACTCCTATGAAAGAACACATCTAATGTGAGTTAGAGTTTTCAAGGGTTAGTCTATGATCATCATGACAAGAAGCAGATAGGTATGGTGCTGGTGCAGTAGCTGAGCGCCCTACATCCTGATCTGAAGGCAACAGACACAGAGAGAGATACTGGGCTTGGTGTGGTCTTGAGAAACCTCAAAGTTTACCCCCAGCAGCGTACTTTCTCCATGAGGACTGGCTCGTTGGGGTTTCTGTCCCACCTGGTACCCCGCAGCTGGCAAGCCCCAAAGAATATCACACGGAGAGTCTACATTAGCATTAGGTTATAAACTGATTGGCCCATTATCTCAGCCTTCTTACTAGCTCTTGTAACTTATATTAACCCATTGTTCTTATCTATGTTAGTCACATGGCCGGTACCTTTTCTCAGCTGAACAGCTTACATCCTGCTTCCTTGGTGGTCTACGCAGGAATGCCAAGGGAGCTTCCTGCTTCCCAAATTCTCCTGTTCTTCTTCTGCCACCTCTACTTCCTGTCTGGTTTTCCCACCTATACTCCCTGCCTGGCCAATCAGCATTTATTTAATACATGATTGACATAATACAGACAATTCTTCTGCACCAAAGGGCACACCTCCTAATTCTTCTAACAGTTCCACTCCCTGGTGACTAAGCATTCAAATACATGAGCCTGGGTGAGGGGCAGGCCATTCTCAAACCACCACAGTTAGCCTGAAGATAGACTATGCCATTGAACAGTTCACCAGCACAAAGGGAACAAAA
Source organism: Dicrostonyx torquatus (assembly GCA_028555095.1). Taxonomy (NCBI): domain Eukaryota; kingdom Metazoa; phylum Chordata; class Mammalia; order Rodentia; family Cricetidae; genus Dicrostonyx; species Dicrostonyx torquatus. The sequence goes on from JAQHUG010000120.1 coordinate 1,007,402, forward strand.
GACTTTATCCCATCTCTCCAGTTCGAAAATAAAGAGAGGAACACCCATGTCACCAAATACTAGCGTGGATGTTCCTGTCCTCCTAATGGCTCTCCCTCTTGGGCTATGTCCAGGCTTTGGCAGATGACCTGTTCCCCACACATACAACCTCCAAAGACCCAGGAGAGAAAGCCTGATAGTCCCTCAGCTGCAAATCCACTGGAGACTGAGACTGGCCCACACCAGGAGAGTGGTACCCCATTCCCAGAAAACCCCACTTATAAAGGCTTATGTTTTATTTCAAATCTATAACTTAGTATATTATTTCTTTACAGAGAACTCCAAATTGCATATGCCTCAGGCTCCACAAAGCCAAAACTATGTCCCATGCCTGCCACTAACTGGTAGATCTATTTCTCCCTGCCTGGGTTATCACCATCCCAGCGGTATGGCACCCGCTAACTCCTTTCACCTCCAGTGCCCAGCAAAGCCCCAGGGCTGGAGGTGCCCATGAATGGCTGTCAAGCAACTGAGGAGGGGAAACACAGACAGAAACAAAAGTTATCCCCTTTTTCTACACACTCCTCATTGGGTTCACTCACTAAATTCCCTGTACAAGCTTACTTCTTTGCCATCTGACAGCTCTTCGGACTTGCAAAGACTCTCCCTTGTTTGTGTCTCCCCTCTTCCAGAGAAGAGGCACATGCTCTTAATACTGCCACCTTCTTCTCAAAGGCTATCAGCAAAGGAAACTCCGCAAGGTCCTCTCCACCTAGGTGAGTATCTGGGGACAACACCATGCCCTCTTATCTCAGCTACTGAGAGCCTGGCGTGCAGGCTGTCTCTGCTCTGGCTGATAACACAGCCTGTTGTTTTTAGAGGAAATAACTTAGCCTTGAGAGCTTTCATGTACGTGACTCAGGCAGGAACAGGCCTGGCTCTCTACAGGGTCATAGCCCCTACTAAAGGTGGAAACATGCCTGTCACGGTTTGTGACAAACAGCCCTTGTTGCCCCTCCAATGTTTCTCACCCATCAGCAGTGGGGTCAAGCTCATCACAGACACCTGCAAAGACCTCTGGTGCCCACACAATGGCAATGCTCCATACCCCTGGGCCTGCGCCCACTATCCTGCCACTTCTATGCATACTTCCTCCTTCCCCTTTGCCACTCCTGGCTAGGATGGGCACTTGCTGGGTCTTAGTCTAGAATAGCACCTGACACATCCAAGAACTCGGATACACTTGTGGACACGTGAGGGAAACTAGTGTTTGTCAAGTGATGCCGGAAATACAGCTGTGCTGACGCTAAAGCTTCCTCGCTAATGCAACTCATCCAGGCAAACCCAGAACAAGAGAAGGGAGTTCAAGTCTTCCTCCCACTCTGAGCTCAGGACAAGAAGCCTTGTGCTGCATTTTCACTGGGATTACACAGTGCTAGGTGTTGTCTGTGTGTCTTCCTTTACAAGACAGGGTCTGGGTGCTTTGGGGCATATACATGGGTCGTATATGGGAGAGGTGTCCATCAAGAAAGACCAGCTGGCCACTTCCAGGGCCTGAGCATGTTCCCATTTGTGTCAGTTTGAATGCAATTGGTCCCCATAAGCTCACAGGGAGTGGCGCTATTAGGAGGTGTGGCTTTGTTGGAGGAGGCAAGGCCTTGCCGGAGGAAGTGTGTCACTGTGGAGGCAGGCTTTGAGGCTTCCTATGCTCAAAATACTAACCAGTGTCTGGGACCATTTTCTGTTGCCTTCTGATCATGATGTAGCCAGCACCATGTCTGCCTGCATGCCTCCATACTCCTTACCATGATGCTAATGGACTGAGCCTCTGAACTATATGCAAGTCCCCCAGTTAAATGTTTTTCTTTGTAAGGGTTGCTGTGGTCATGCTGTCTCTTCACAGCAATACAAACCCTAACTAAGACACCATCGTTAAAGTTTGGACGTGAATTGGCGTTTATAGTCGTACAAGTTTGAATAATTGGTCGGCAGTTGGTGGCTCTCTTTGGGGAATTATGGAACCTTTAGGATGTGGCTGTGGTACAATTCACAATCCCAGAGAACCTAGACAACAGAGAGGGCCCTAAGAAAGACATACATGGGAAGTAGAAAAAGATAAGATCTCCTGAGTAAATTAGGAGCCAGGGGATCATGGGAGAAGGTAGAAAGGGAGGGGAGAGAAAGGGAGGGGAGCAGAGAAAAATAATTAGCTCAATAGAAACAAAAAGATATGGTTGTGGAACCTTCTGAAGATATAGTCTCATAGAAGGAAGTGGAGCCACTGTGTGTGTGTGTGTGCATGTAGGTGGGATGGGGGTATGTATGTGTGTGTAGGTGGGGCTGAGGGTACGTGTGTGTGTGTGTGTGTGTGTGTATGTGTATGTGTGTATGGGTGGGGTCATGTATATGTAGGTGGGGTGGGAGTATGTATGTGTGTGTA
>JAQHUG010000120.1:1018824-1058096 GCA_028555095.1 Dicrostonyx torquatus
ATCTGCGGGGAGAGCTTCATGGCAACTGGCTCTGACCCAGTCTTCTTCCCAGCGTCCTCTTTTCTTTTCCCCGCCTATCTAAGTCCTGCCCTATCAAATGGCCCAGGCAGTTTTTTTTTTATTTAACCAATCAAAGCACAGAAATAAAGATGAACCCTCCTTCAACAAAAGGGGCAGAGCAAGCACACCTGAGGGCCTCGTCTGAGCTGAATAAAGTGCAGGCCCTGAGGCTATTTCGCACTCTCACCTGCTTCCCACATCCAGCATGCACACTCTGATGTCTTAAACCCAAGAGAGCTCCAGCCTGTTGCCTCCTCTGGAAAGTTCCCCTCTTTCAAAGGCTGTGTGAAGGATGGTTTTCCACCCTACGGAGCCTCTGTGGATAGAGAGGTCTCTACACGTAGAGTGTGCAGGCCCAGTCAGGAGTTTAGCCAAGGAAATGGCCCTAAAGTGGCTAAGCAAGAGTGCTCTACCAGGCACTACAATGCCGAATGAGAGTGTTGCTCAGAGCACGGCTCCAGCAACCCTTTCCAAACACTTCCAGAGTAGCAACTTCTTTGCCATTCACTCGGTACCTCCTGGAAGATGGGCACCGTGAGGACCTCTGTTTCACAGATGAGGAAATGGAAGCACAGAATGGCTGAACAACTCGCTCCGGGTCACACAGCTATGAAGAGGCAGAGCTAGTACTTTAACAAATGAGCCAATGATTCAGTGAGTCAGTGACTCAGCAGATGAATAATTGAACTATTGGGGAGGAGAAGGTTGAACAAGGGCACCTGCTAGGATTTCATAACTCTCGTTTCACGCTATCTCAGCATGCAACCTCTGTGACTTGCTATCCCTGGGTCAATCCAAGTAATAGTTGAAGATCCCGTAGCTCAGGGCCAAAGACAAAAACCTCCCTGACTGCACCCCAAGGATGGTTTCCAGCCATGCTGCTTGTCTATATTCCAAACTTGCTCCACAGCCTCCAGGGCTTCCTCTGCTTTGTGGGTTTGGCACGGCATAGGGATCAGTTTCATTTGTAAAATCCCGTACGTATTTCTGGGCTCACAGCTGCTTCTATCAGTCAGCTCCAGGTGACAGGTACAGACAAGGAAACAGTGTGGGGTTTTATGTCGGAGCCAATGCTTCCCCTACAGAAGGCAGTTCTTTCTTTTTTATTTAGTGTGTGTTATTATTATGGGGGTTGGGGGTGGACGCAAGCGTTCACACGACATGGCATACATGTGGAAGTCTGAGGGCAACTTTTCTTTGGGAGTCATTTCTCCTGGGTTCTGGAGACAGAACAGGTCTTCGGGCTTGCCTGGCAAACACTTTCACCCGCTGATCATGCCAGCTTGGGGAAGGTATTTTCTATCCGAAGTTCCTATTAAGTGGGTGGCAAGGACAACTAGCAGCTAATCTTATCTTCTCACTTCATTTTAATTTCCTTTTTGACCAAAAGACCACATTTTTACATTGAAGATGAGCCTTTGAAACTTCCAGCTCTGCACCCCCATGGTGTAGCTCTTGGCTGTGGCAGCTAATATATTTCTCAAGCAACAGGCTTTGCCCCTCTGACCCTCCACCAGGTGGTAGGATTAGAAGATCTTCCACTAAAGGATGCATCTTCCTGTCTTTTGTGAAGATGTTATTAAAAGGAGGGTTTGCGAAGTCGCAGGCTTTCACTCTTCAGTTCACTTGAAATGAAAGAGGTCGGCCTCCCAAGGAGCCCTTCTAGGAAGCTGGGGGGGCATTTTCTCTGTCTGGCTCTCAAACCAGATGCTTAGCTTTGCTGCTAGGACCCTTCTCCAGTTCTTGGAGATTCGCTATGGCTTTGGGCATCACTTGGTCCCCAGGTGTCATAGGCTATATGGATTCAGTGCATGCTGGCACATAATAATAATAATAATAATAATAATAATAATAATAATAATAATAATAAATAATTTTTTAAAAACACTTGCCATCATCAGAGACTTGAGATGGAATTGAAGATGGCAAAAACAAGTGAGTCCAGAACCAACCAAGTCAACCCACAAAGCCTGATTAGAATGTACGCTGATGGCAAGTACCAGTCTACCAGAGGGTGAGGCTGTGGTCTTAGACTCAGGAGAAAATAAGTAGAGAGACTCAGAACCTCCAGCTGACTAGGTAGTCAAGACACTAAGTCCATGATCACTAATGCGCATGGCTAAGATGGGGCAAATCTAGGGCCTGGGCTGGGAGCTGATATAATGTCAGATGCAGTTCTGCTCACCCACAGCCCCAAACCTCCACAGTGCAGAGCAGCAGGGTACAGGATCACGCTCTAAGTACACAGCATGTGGTCTGGGTCTGGGCTCTGAAAGTGCCAGGAAATTCCAATGCTACCACTTTTGGCTAGGGAACTCTATCTACATCAGTGTCTTAACCTCTCTGACTCTCGGCTTCCAGCTTCTGAATTGGTGAGAATGAAGTCAGAATAAAAGTACAGAGACCACCCAGGCTGCTGTGGAGGATCAGGGGTACAGTGTCAGAAGGGTCAGAAACTCCTACCAGGAAGCTTGCTTGCAGGCTAGGCCTAGTTGAGTGATGATCATGGTTCTCTGGGGTCAGGTGGGAGCCTAGACACCTTGCCTCCCTACTTTGTAGAAAAAGACACAGATCTAAGACAAACCAGATGGCCCAGCAGGTAAACCTTGCCACCAAATCTGGCTACCTGAGTTAGATCCCCAGGTCTCTCCCAGTGGAAGGAGAGAAGAGAAATCCAAACGTTGTCCCCTGACTGTCACAAACGTGCCTTTATAAGCTGCCGTCTCAGAGTCCCATGGACTACATGTGTCATTGTAAAGTGGGAAGAACCTTTGTCAAGTGTGACACTCAGAAAGTAACCCAGCTACAGATATTTAAGTCTGTGGGAGCCAAGGCTGGCTGTTCCCAAGATGAAGGCTCCTTCAGGCCCTGTTATAGCCACAGTCCACCACAGCTGGGCAGAAGACCTAGGCTCTCATTACACAGCCAGTGAAATCAGAAGATCTACTTGAAGCTCCCGGCTAGTCTCCTTAGGATGTAAAGAAAGAGTTGTGGTTTTATTTTCTTTCCACCGACTCTTTTTATTTCTGAAAAAGTAAATGGCCAATTAGAAGAGTTGCCCACTTTCGTGAGGGCCTTTTGAGCATGAAAGAGTATTTTGGAGTCATTCTATTTCAGTTAGGAAAGTCACAGGTTTGCTTTGTTTTTATTTTTTAATTTTTATTTATTCTTAATTTACTTATTGACTTTAATGATGGGTTTTTCTGAAGAGCTTACTATGAAGTACATATGCACAGAGATAACTTTTAGTCAACTGGCTACATTAGTGCCTTGTGCGTTCAAATGGAGTTCTGTTGTTTTGTTTTAATGAAGCCAAGTCTATGAACATGCCAGCTGTCGCATTTTAATATTATTTTTTAATTCTACCACATCATTTAAAACTAACGTTATATTCAATTGTTCTGATGGCCTATCTGGTTTTTTTTTGACGGGGGGGGTGTGGAGAAAATGTCTTACTATATAGTCCTGGTTAGCCTTGAACCCAGAGATTTACCTGTCTCTGCCTCCCAGCTACTGGGATTAAAAGCATGCAAAATTGGTTCAAATTTTTTGTTGGATCTCCTGGAACTGGAGTTCTAAGCAGTTGTAAGCGGCCACGTGGGTGCTAGGAATTGAACCTGGGTTGTCTGGAAGAACAGCTAATGTTCTGAACCCCTGAGCCATCTCTCCAACCCTGATTTTGATTTTTTTTTAACCCTTATTTCACATTCTCTTTTAAACTTTCAAGTTATAGAGGGGAGGGTGGCTCAGCAATCAAGAGCACATATTGCTCTTTCAGAGGACCTGAGTGCAATTCCCAGAACCCGCATCAGAAGGTTCACAATCACCTGGAACTCGGCTCCAGGGGGATCTGATGCCTCTGGCCTTTGTGGGAACTTGTGCTCATGTGCACATGTCCTCACACAGAGACACAGACATGTACACAGTTAAAAATAACAAACAAACTTTTAAAAAATCATTTCAGACTTATATGGTTGAGTAACTTTAGTATTTTAGAGAAAAAAATCAAAACCACCATACATAGAAAGAATTGGAAAAAAAATGTTTCAAATAACTCCAAACAAACTGAAAAACACTTTTAATAGTCTGGTCTTATTATGTGATCTTTGGATGGGTTTTTAAAATGCCATTGTGGGACACAGCTTGTCCCCACACCAACTGGTCCAGAAATTAAACCTTAGGAGTGAAAAACTGTCATCAGGGAGCTGGGAAGATGGCTCAATGAGTAAATGTGCTTGCTTCGGAGAAGGACTTGAGTTTGAATTACCAGAACCCATGCTCACCACCACTGTCACTGCCACTACCATTATCACCACCATCACCACTACCATGAGCAACCACAACCACCACCACCACTAACATCTCTACCATTACCACTACTAAAAAGCCAAACAAGACTGTACATACCTATAACCCCAGCACTGGGGGTCAGAGATAGGTGAACCCCAAGAGTTTGTTGCCCAGATAGCCTTGAAGAAACAGTTTCTGGATCAGTGAGGAACCCCATCTCAGTGCACTAGGGTAGAGAAGGATGGGGGGAAACACCCATGTCCGACTCTCACTTCTGAATGTACCACTGCGTGTGTTCTCAAGGGCAGACACCCACTCAGACGCACACACCATCCACAAACCCAAACACACATACACAAAACCTCCAGCACTTGTTGGGCAATCCTTATAATCCAAGACGTATAGGGAAACCATTAATAAGTAAGCTTGCTTTTTTACATCAGTGTGACAAAAGAGGAAACTGAGGCAGGGAGCAGGTGAGTGACCTGGTCGCTGAATGGCGGTCTCTAGTTGAGGTGTCCTGAAACCCAGGCAAGCCTTAACACTTCCCATTGAGAGGTGAGTGGAGGCAGGACAAACTGAGGGTCTGCAGAGTTTGGATGTGGTTTCAGTGGGTCCTCTAAGGATCCATGCTGGAAACCCGGCCCTCAGTAAACAGTGTTAAGGGAAGGTAGGACCTTTAAGGGGTGGGGACACCAGATTAGCCCAGCCCCACACTACCCTACTTTTTGACTCCTAGTTAGCGCTCCCTAGTGTTCACCATCCTTAATGCCATTCACCAGGACCTTAGCCAGGAACCTAACCAGAGCCTATGCCAAGCTGCTTGAATTCTCAACTCCCAATCCTATAAACTAAATAAATCTCTTTCCTCTGCAACTTCTCAACCCCAGGCATTTTGCTTTATCAACAGAAAGGGAATAAAGGGCCTTGCTACCATCTTACCTTTGACACACTTGGGGACAATCTGATACAATGGGTTAAACCAGGACTTCTAAGAACTTTGGAGCCTCCACTGAAGAGATTTACCCTCTAGCTTCTCACTGACAGTTGGGGAATCCTTGGACTGATCCACAGCTGACTCAGGATGTGGCAGAATCATCTGAGACAACATGTAAGGGTTGGATCTCCTCAGTCCACCCAGTTGGCCCTCTATACTTGACTCCATCCCGTTCCCTTCTCAGGAAGCTACTGTAAAGCCACCCCCACCTCTGCCCCATGCCTTGCTTGCATCCCTGGCTTCTGGGAGGCTGTACTTCCAAAAGCTTGAAGGTGACCATAGCAGGCTGGATTAGGGCAAAAGGTTTGATTTCTTCTCCAGTCCCCATCGTCTCTCCCCTGGGCCTCTGCAAATTTGTACTGCCATGCTATCTGGGATCCCAGCCCCTTTCTCTGCATCCTTTCCAGAGGCAGAGAAGGTACTACGTCATTTCCTGATGTATTTCCTCTAGGTGCTGCCCAACCTCTGGAAAAAGAAAGTCCTTTATGCAACCCTGCACTTGAATTTCCTGTCTAACCCTAAATGTCAAGATGTGTAAAACACTTCATACTTCACAGCATACATTAAATACTTAAGAAAAAGTAAATGCTACTGAAATCCTTCTTAGGGGGGCAAAAAAGACTTGCTTTCATAAACTTCTGCTCCCAGGCTCTTCTTAACTCCTGGGATAGAGACCAAGAGGGCCTTTTACTTTGCTATCTCCTACTTAGACATGGAGAGTCGAGCATATGAGCCAGGACAAGCCAGAGACTCAGGAGTTCTAAGTCCCAGGCACCAGTTTTCCCTTCTTGACACCAGAGCCTTCCTGTTGTATTTTCATTCCTGTTGCTATAAGAGATACCCTGACCAAAAGCAACATAGAAGACTAAAGGGTAGATTTTCATCTATAGTTCCAGGTTCCAGTCAGCCACTGAGACAAGAACAAAACTAGGGATACTGCCATCCACAGATGCTGCTTGCTAGCTAAGTTCCATCTAACTCTCTCTTGTCTCATATAGCTCAGGACCCCCGTGTCTAGGGGATGATTCCACGCACAATGGGTTGGGTCTTCTTATACCAGTTAGCAATAAAGACAGGCAAGCCTCCAAAGGAATGGCCACAGGTCAGTCTTATCTAGGCAGTCCCTCAACTGAGACTCTCTTTTCAGTTAATTCTAGGTTGTGGCAAGGAGACATTTAAAATTGACCTTCATACCATACCTCGCCACCAGAATCATGGTGGCTAGACTCAGTCCATTCTGGTCACCTTAAACTAGATCTAAGTTATCCTCCTCCCAGTCAACCTAGAGTGTTCTGGAACCAGGCTACTTGTCCCTGGTAACAGTGCTTTGGGAACATTTCTCAGTCTCTAGTCCGACCACTTAGTAATTTAGCACTTTTGTTCTTCCGCAGGGAAGAAGAGCTTTCTAAAGGTTTTATACAACTCAAAGGAACAAGAAATGCAGGCTCCTCCAGGGCAGCATGGGGAACGTTCAGAGAGGTTAATAAGCTGTTTTACCTTAAAATCAGCTGCCTATTTGCAGGGTTTCCCTGTGAGTTTTCGGGAACTTTCAAACTCCATTGCACCATTTAGAACAGACTCATACCCCGGTACCATCACTTTCTCTGATAAAAAGACTTCATTCAACTGGAACTTGAAGGCTCTGGAGCTTCCATGAGTGAACCTATACTTTAATCTCCTCTCTGTCCCCACAACCGACTGGAGAGTCCCACATGCCCACTCAACACGTAGCACAGAGGTGCAAGGCCTGCCATGTTCATCCAGCTAGCCTGTGGCTGTGTCCCCCTGAAAGCTAGCACTTTCTTTCTCCCACTGCTGGTTGCTGTGTCCTTTAAACTCCAGCCTCCCAAATCTGCTGTTCAAATCTACATGGGAGGTATATGTACAGGTGTAAGTCAAATATTCAAAATAGAGCATTAAGATACATTTTCAAAGCAAATCCAGCACAGCCTCTCAGCTTCACACACAACCATGGTGATGCCTGTAGCCATACCCTTTGAGGCTTTCAGCGAGGGCCCTGCAGGCTCCAACCATCCTAGCATATAAACCAGCCAGAGAAAGGGACACAGTGAAGGACTCTGAGGCCAAAGTACCTAGTTGCTATCACCTCCAGTTGTCTCACCTCTTTCTGCAAAAGCCAGAGGCAGCCTGTCATCTTAGTGGCTCTATTTTCTTGCATAAACAGGATGTGACACTTTTGATATCCATAGGACACCATTCAAGAGAAGGCATCAGCTCTGCTGCAGACCAATAGCAGAAACCATGCATTCCTGAGGCTTGGTAACCCCTACGATTCCTTCTATGGACCCCTCAAGAAGAGGTGAATCACTATATGGTGGCCCTTTCAGCACAAGTGGTTGTGTTAAATACCACACCTCCATAATTCTTTATCATCCCATGCATCCCCCCACCCCAGTACTGAGACCTCTGGGACAGCAAGAGTTCAAGGACCATGTGTTTTTCCACTCATGGTATCTCCAGCACCCTCAGAGGTATCTGAGACAAAACAAAGTCCCCGTAAACACTGGCTATCATAGCAATCTAGCCGTCCCCACCAATGTAAGCTGAGAAGCTGTAAATTCCAGACTTTCCATTGATAGGTGATGGTGGGTCTCCAAAAAGAACATCAAGAAGTGAGCAGAAGGCAATGAGTGGGTTTGGAGATCAGGGAGCATAAAGGGTTAACATACCACTCTACTGCTGTTCCCAGGAGGTCACAGTTTTGCATTAAAGCAAATGGATCGAACAGAATAATGTCCAGGTCACTTTCAGTTCATGGACAAGGAGGTCACCCTGGTCTCTTTGCACAGGAGCCTCAAGACATTGCAATAAATGCACAGCTGGGTGTCAGAAACCATCTCTCAAAACCCAGTACTGAAAACTGGTAGCAAGCACCTGACCAAGTGAGAGAGAGAGTTCAGAAAGACAGGAAGCCACCCTGCCAGCGAGAAGGGAGGAGCTTGCGACCTGGGGCTAACATGCTCCAGTCTCCCCAAGCAGCCTAGTTCTGAGGAAGAATCTGAACAAACATAAGAAAGTTGGGGACTGTCTTCACAAAGAGGCCCCCGGTGACAGTTAACAGAGCACTGCAGCCGCTTCTTGTTCTGCAGAGTGAAACTGAGACCCAGGACCCAGGGCAGCTTGGGTGCCACCTTGCAGAGCAATTGAGCCTTGGCACTGAGACTCAAAGGCAGGCTCTCACTGGGGTCACGTCTGGGTTCTTCTGACCAAATTAGAACACACACGCTCTCGGGTTCTCAGGCTAGTGATGGGGAATGCAGTTTCCATGTGAGTTAAAATGACCTGAAAGTCTGATTCTGGATTTCTTCCGACCAGGCCAGCTCTCTGTGCACAAAGCCATCATCGCCAAGTCCTCTAAAGTCTCCGTTGTCAGTGGTCTCACTTTCCAATTTTCAGTAACTTATAATCAGCTGAAGTTAAAAAAAAATTACATAGAGAATTCTAGAAGTTTTAAAACGATAGGTTTGAAGCAACTTGTATGGCTGAATATCACTACACTTGTTCTATCTCATTGTTAGTTCTGGATAAACTTTTGCTGTACTTAGTTTAAAATTTGGACTTTGTCATGGCACCCATGGGAGCCAAGGTCTTGGATATCGACGGAGATCTTGGGAAATACCTGGATAAGAGACCTTTGTACGAGGACAAGTTGACTGATGGACTTTACTTTTTTCTTTCCTGTTTGCTTTTCGGAGACTGGGAAGGGCCTGGGATGAAAGCAGAAGCCCTGTCCAAACACAAACCCTTGAGAGCCATCTGCTCCAGCCAGGTAAACTGATGGGGGTGGGGGGTTGGGTGGGTATCAAAGGCACACATCTGGAGGGTCCTTCCTGGTGAGGCCTGTCTGACGCTTGTTTCTAGGTCAGAGTCCTGACACGATAGGCTGCTTGGTGAGAGATGGAGATTCACTTGACGCAAGGTCATACTGAGGATCTCGGACCCCCATGGCATCCTTTTCTTCCTGTTATACATGTATTCATTCCCTGGGGGGAATCAAGGACCCCTGACATTGGTGACAGCCAACTGCTCAGAGGTCCCAACCTGAGGAGCATGTGAGTGGCGGCAGTCAGCGCCTGCTGATCTGACCAGCACCATCTGCAAATAGTTCAGAAAAAGTCAGCTTCTGCTTGGTGCTGCAGAGCCCAGCTGAGGGGAGTTCACACCCTTAAAGAAACCTCCCTGGTCACTTCCTTCAACACTTCCTGTTTTTTAGCTCCAGATCTCATCAAATGTTGCTGCCTGAAGCAAAGTCAGTGTGGGGAGGGAAGCTCCTGCTAAGCCCAGGCCCTGGCTATGTTGGTCAGTATGAGCTCAACAAATAGGGCAGGAGGAGGAAATGAAAGAAAGGACAGGGAAGAAGTCCACTGCTGATTCTTTCATTTCTTTAGTCAGCTCCTGCCCACGCACACTGTAAGCATATGTTAGCACGGTACACTTCCACACACAGTCATGTGTAATATCTACTCTGCAGGACTCATTCTGGAGCCTGTAGTAACGGCTCCACTTTACAGAAAAGGAAACTGAGACTCTGAGAGGCTAAATCACATGTTTACAGCGAAAGGCTCCATCCTACTACATCCAATTTTAGGCACACGCAGGAGACACAGAACGGTGAATTTTAGTTACGCTTTTCAATCAGTCACGGACGATCAGAAAATGACAAGACTTTGGTGTTTGGGGCAGGAAGGGGAAGTACGTGGAGGCTCAGGGGCCCAGCCCTGAGGTTATGGTCTCCCTTTCTCACAGCTTAGCTTAGCCGATGTTTCCAAAGCAGCCGGCAGGGGGCAGTGCATCTCTCTTTTTCAAACGTGGGGGCGCTCTGGGCGTCATCCAAGAAAGAAAATCAGGGACACCGCCCGCAGTTTCCAGAAACACGCACACTGGTTTAGCGAGGGAGGTAGTAGGTGCTCAGCGCGCTCCTAGAAGCCGCTGGATGAATTTAAATTTAGTAGTAATGGCAAGGGACGAGGGGCGTTCTGACTCCAGTCAGAGTCTTCTGTCCTAGAGCCCTTTTCCCTGAGTACAGTATTAGCACTTATTATGTGCCAGGAGCGACGGCAGAGATTGCATAGCCTCGTCCCCTGCTCCTAGCAGTTTTTCCGCTCGGGAGCGCCCCTCACCTGCCGCAGAGAGGGTGGGCGCTTCGTCTCACCTCAAGTCCATGTGGGCGTGGGAACGCGCGACAGTGGTAAACTGGGAGAGGAGAGGATGCCCCATAAACACAGTGAAAATCTAAAGAATGCCTGATGTGGCAACTGAGCAAGCTTGTTCCTGTCCTGGGGGGTCACTGATGTCTCCTGGGACTCAACCTTCGAGATGCCGTGGCCAGCCCAGCCCCCACCCATTCGCGCACTCCAGGGCGCGCACGTCCTCTTGGAGTGCCACTAATTCCAACTGGCGGTAGGAGCTGGCTAGGACCCTTGTGTAAGAGGCTGGAGAAACTCCAGGTTTCAGCAGACAGGGTGGTGGGGGAATGGGTCCAGGCACCTTTTCCTGAAACCTCGCCGTGAGGCAAGGAGAAGACGCCTTACCTATACCACGAGGGGGGCACCGGTCTACTCAATGCACAGCTCGAGTTCGGACGCACTGCCTCCCGCAAGGTCATGCTCAAACCCTCACAGACAAACAAACAAAAACTCCGAGGGCTGAAAGTTGCTTGCGCAACGGTCCGATTCGGAGCTAACAGTACTCGCCTTGTACGGTGTCACCGTTTCCCCACCCCGGTGAACTTATCAGTGGGGCGGATCGTGCCCTGCGCTAGTCACGCTATGGAGATGCAGACAAGTTGCTAACTTTTGTCACATTATTTCTTGGCAGTTGCGGCGTTTAACGGGGTTGGAGCAGACTCCCAAGTTTCGAGTTGCCTTCTCCGTGCTCCCTTTGCCCTCGCTAAGCCACCCACTTTCCAACACATCTTAGCCAGTTGTCCTGTCCTAAGCGCCAACTCTCCCAGAGATCCGGGGCAACGCGGGATTAGAGGTGTCCTGGGGGCCAAAAGCCTCCTCCCGGATCTGCGCCTGCTCACAGAGGATTGGGATACTCCATTCGGATACCGTCCCACTCACTACCTCTGGTCTAAATAACCAAGGGCCTCCAAGCCTCCCCCACAGTGTCCCAGCCTAAGACCTCGGTTTCTCTAGAGAGTGCGGGCAATCAGCGCCTGATGGAGTCTCCTACCCGCGGCCCGGGCGGGGATCTACTGCGGTACTGGGTGCAATGTCACCGCGGCCACTCCGGGAATCGCTGCCTCAATCACCGTAGGCTCCCTCACTCAGCTCCGGGAGGTTTCTCCAGTAAGCGCCAAAGAGCCTGGAACGCCAGAGCTGGAGTCTCTTCCCTGACACTCTTCCTGAGACCACTGTGGTGGCCATGACTGAGACAGAGATCTCTCTCCTCGTGTCTCCCTCTTGGCGCCTAGGGTCTTAGGTCTCACTCCCACTGTCATACCTTCCTAGCCCCTTTCCCACCGTATTCCGAGGTCCGGACGATCACCTCTGCACTTAGAGAACACATGCGGAATTTCCCGAGCCCCAACTCGCGAGGGGGAGCCGTCCCTGGGGCACCCGGACAGCGACCAGCTGGGTGCGCACTCACCCAACGCCGGAGACACGCCGGAGTTGCCCCGCTTGGGGCACTGAGGAGGTTCGGAGGGGTATCAAAGGAGATGTGTCCGGGATACTCACCCCGGCCAGCTCACACCTCCGGGTCCTCCTCTACCTCCTCTTCGGCCTCCTCCTCTCTCCTCCCTCCGGTCTAGGGCTCTTTGTCTTTGCAAAGTGTCGAAAGTGTCTGGCATAGTGGGCTCCGCCGGCGGAGGCTAGCGCCGGGGAAGCGGGAGGCGGGGTGAGGATGGGAGCGGCCTCTGGAACACCTTCCCCCGGGTGTAACGGGAGTCGGAGGCGGGGCGTCCGGGGAGGGGCCGCCTTCTCCCGCCGTTGGGACCAAGCGGCGACTTGGGCGCGCCCAGCCCCGCGGCCGCCTCCACGGCGCGCTGCCCTCCCCTTCCTCCGCCCAGCGCCCGCCCCTCGGAGCCCAGGCGCCCCTCCGCCCCTCCCGCCGGCCTCGGCTCGGCTTTCCCCTTGCTTGGGGCTTCCTGCGAGCCCAATATAGCACTGTCGAGCCACGTGGACCGCAGCGGGCTGGGTGGAGGCCGGACCGGCCTGAGAGACGCTGGAGGAGGCAACGCGGGCACTGGATCACCGCCCCAAGAGAGGGTCTCTGCGGGAACAGCGGGCGAGGCTAGGGACGAACTCCCGGGAGGCCTAAAGCCCATGGGGTCAACCCCGGAGACTAGGCGATGGGCGTGCACAGAGAGGACGTGTCTGGCGGTGCCCAGAAGAGCCCCAGTCCGGTGCGCGGTGGAGACGGGTGATTGGGCAGAGCCACCGTTTTCTCTAAGGGCCTGGGACTCGAGGTGGGATTTAGAGAGGCTGGGAGAGGGGCATGGCAGATTAGGGATCGCGGATACTAGAGCCTTGGTCAGCGCGGCCAGGACTCAGAGCCGCAGAGCCTGGCGCCGTAGCATCCACATCCCCGCCCTTCCTGCCTGCTCGCCGTGGGCTTTTCCCTTGTGGATGGACAGGTAGCAGCGAGGTCCGGAGATGGGCTTAGTGGGAATCTGAGTTAGAGCGGTCCCCAAAGCAGTTTGGGGTTGGGGATTTGGTTTGGTGACTAGCCTTGCAGTTTTTCTGCTCCTCCTTGTTTGAATAGAGAGGTGAGGCTAGTGGAGACGGAATGTACCGAGTGCGGGTCGTAGATCCTCAACAGTAGGTTTAAAAAGCATTTCTAAAATCTGGGTTATTCGTGTCCTCTCACTGGGACTATCTCTTCTGGAAACTTTTCCGTGAAATGTTAAGAGGATAGACAGGGCACGCAGGGGTCTTTTCGTTTTTCAGCTGAGCCTGCTTCTGGGGATAAACCTTTGCAGTGAAAGAGACTAGGGTTGCCTAGCTGTTCATTCTTCGGAAGGAGATTGTAATGTGGGGGAGAATTTGCGGCGCGTCTCTATAACTGTGTGATCTTGGGTTCACTGGGGGATGTCCTGTTTTCTAGGTTTGGTGCCTTGACGTCCTCACTTGCAAGTGAATAGCCCTAGTTACTATGACGTCTATTTGCTAGGATTTGTTGTGCTGAGCAAGTGGATACAGGCGTGCAGAACTCACTAAACTGTCCTTGGCATCTTCTAGGAGCTCAGTCCAAGCCCGCTGCTGAAGGAGGAAGGAGTGGGTTTTCAACTGTGCTCCTGCAGGCATTGTGTAAGACCCGGGACAGTAGAATTGATTAGAAGGGAGAAAGACAAACTACCAGAAAAGGGAAGATAGGAAGGAGTCCCACAAGTCCCAGTTCGCAGGGGGTGGGGACCTTATGAAAAAGGACTCCTTCCTTCAGTTAAGCCTTCCTGGAGCCTTATTTGCCACTTGATTGTCCCTTCCCTCTGGGAATTTGAGAGGAGGGGTCTCCGAGGTGTTCTATGACCTGTGCTAAGTCCTCTTCCCTGCTGTCCTAGGTTGATTTGGGTTGCCATGCATGACAGGGGATGAGATTCTTGTCCCTTGGAAGTATCTCTTGATCTTTGTTTTTTCCAAGACGGTCACACTGCAGCACCTGGCATTCTTTTCTGTGTAGGGGAGAGGAGGGCAGAGTTCCAGCGGGTCCAGTTACTGTCCCTCCTAGCACAGCATCTCCCAGCCGCATATAATGTGGGCCACTTAGATTCTTGGTACCCAGAGACACAGTTTGGAGCAGGCACACACATCCTGGCGACCCTCAATAGAATGCAGCTTCAGTGGTCACCTAGCTGGGCTTCACTGCCAAGAGCAGAGCCCCGTGGTTCGCAAGGCTGTATCTGCTGACCCTGTGCCTCTGTGGCTTGAGGCTTTCTGTGGCTGAGGAACACTGTTTCCTGCTGACTGCAGTCCTCTTCCTGTGGTTCAGAAGGCAGTGAGGAAGTGCTGGATGAATTAATTGTAGTGTTCCTGCAAGGAACCAGGAGTGCACAGGGCATCACTTAGGAGAATGGAACCATACTATGCTGATAGAAGGCCGCTATTAAATTCTAATGGATTCTATGGAGAGAGGTTTAGATTTAGCAAATTAATAGCCCCGGGCCATCCAGCTGTTGCACTCTGTTGTTGCAAGCCCACAGCAGCTCTGTTTCCATCCAGATTCTTAGTGGGGTCCCTAGATGATTTCAAAATTGACTCTGGTGAACTCTGGTGAATGTGCATAAACTATTGCCTTATCTACATAAAATGCATCTATTTCTGGTAAGGAAATGCAAGTGGGCCCTTTTTTTTAATCCACCTGCTCCCTGTCAGTTACAACATACTTTTTTCTAGGTAACAGGATAGGCCTCCCATCTCCTTCCTTTCCTTCTCTTCTCCTCCTTTTTTGACACCCTGGACCATTTCCAGAAGCAAGGGAAACAGGCTGCATACCAGGGGTGGATGTTTTCATTTCTTCTTGTCACCCTGATCATATCTCCCAACATGCCCTGCTGGGGAACCACTGGAAGTAGTCATTACCAGTAGTGTCTGCACAGCAGGTCTCCTGGGGAGCCCTGACATGGATTTAGTGCATACTGCCACCTGCCCATGACTTCAGAGCACAGCAAAGCTATGTACTGATGACTGAGGAAATTGATTGTCTCTTTTTCCTTCCCCCTTGGTTGGCACACCGGAGTGGAAAAGTACTAATGGGTTCCAGTCCCACTGGGCGATTGTGCAGAAAAGAGCAGGGTGATGGGGATTGCTGGAGGCTTGCAGAGGCTCCGGCACATGGTATGTTGTGTTTTGGGTGGTAATGTCTTAGGTCTCGGGACTATAAGGAATTCCTGAAGTCTCCTTAGTGGTTTATGTAGAAATGTCCAAAGTGATGTGGATGGGGAAGCTGGAAGGAGAGATTGCTTGTTCTGTTGGCTCTCTCTCTCTCTCTCTCTCTCTCTCTCTCTCTCTCTCTCTCTCTCGTGTGTGTGTGTGTGTGTGTGTGTGTGTGTGTGTATGAAGTTTTCTCTCTTCTGAAATATCCCTTAATACCATGCTTTCGGTGAGTTTTTTTGTTGTTCTTGTTGTTTTGTTTGCCCCAGCCTCTGATACACTGTAACAGTAGAGACAGTTATTTTAGTCCCACCATCAATATTGATCCCCTCAATATTTGACTTTATTCAGGAGAGGAATCCATTTGAAAAGCCCATTTAGGAGTTAATGAGGTCACCAGCCCAGTCTGCACAGACAGCCAAGCATCATGTGTCCATCATCCATTTGACCATGGGGAAGGAAAACCCTTTACATTTGGCACTTGAGGAAATGTAGCGAACATGGCATGTTAACCACTTCTAATCCTGGGAGTCCTGAAAGGCTTTTGAGCCAGCGGGACCTGTGTGATCAGCCTCATTCCCAGACCCAGTGTCCGGTTGGTTTCAGAGTCCCAGACCCACCAAGCATTCTGATTGGTGTCAGTCATTCGTGACTACCCAATGAGGGATTCCTGAGGTCTCCTTAGGAAAAGAGATGTCCAGAGTGCTGCATTGTGGGAAGCTGGAAGGAGAGACCGCTTGCTGCTGGGTCTTTGTGTGTGTGATGGGTATTAAAGGTGAGCTTTAATAAGAGTTAGAGCCACCTGAAAAGGAAGACAAATGTGCTTGACTTCTGAAGAGTAAACTCTGGGGGGATATTTGACTCCATGGTAGAGCACTTGTCTAGCATGTGGGAGGGTGGGAGGTCTGGATTCAATTTATAGTACTATATAAAAGAAATGGGAGGAAGGAAGGAAGGAGAGGAGGAGGAAGAAGGGAAGACAAACTTTGGGGTAGACCCAGAAAGTTCTTGTCCACTTACATAAAAACAACAAATTTGTTTGGGAGTCACTCCTGTCGAGGTATGAGAACAACCTGCAGAAGTTCATTATCTTTACCACATCAGCCCCCAGGATAAAACAGGCTATAAGACCTGGTGGCAAGTGCCTTTGCCAGCTGAGCCATCTCACCAGCCCAAACAGGAGCATTTTAATTCATTTTCTCTGTTAGCTCTCTTGTGCTCGTGGAAGACGCCAATGGAAGACCAGTTGTTGTCTGGGTGGCGTTCGTCATTCCGTTATGTTCCCTGGAAGCCTAAGTTAAGCTTTGATCACAGTGTGGAAATAGAAGTGCTCTGCACCTTTAAGAACCTCGTGGGGGCCTTGTGGGGTCTTTAGGTCATTGGAGGATGTTCTTGAAAGGACTGTGGGACCCTCTGCTCTGTTTGGACCTACTCCTGCACCCTCCTGGGATTCAAATACAAAGTGTTTGATTTGTAGACAACCTAATCAGTAGTACCACCTGATCTTGGAGCTAAACAAATCTACCGCGGTTTTTTAAGTGAACAGTGTCAGGTAGGTATTGTGTGGCAGTTACATACTACATCAGTAGATCCGGGTCTTGTCACACTACCAAAACCTATCTCCAGACTTTCTTTTGCATGAGTGAATAAAGGTATTTTGCTTAAGCCACTGCAGGTCACAGTTCTGCGACTTGCAGTCAGACAAGCACTGAGTTACTGTAGCCAGGTTTATTGTTCAGAACCACCTTCTCCCAGGTCACTCCCAAACCCCAGGCCCTTAAAACATAATGGATCTCCATTACCTGGGGAAATCAAGTCTAAATTTCCAAAGCCTGTCAAGTCACAGACCTTCCTGGTGTGGCCCATGTGCTGCAAGCTGTCTTCTAACTCTCGGATCCTAGGTTAGTGGGTGTGTTGGTTAAACTACGTGTTATGTTCTTGACAGCAGCACAGTTTGCTGGGCTGCCGAACCCTTCAGTGTCTAAAGGGCTCCTGAAGGGGCTGGCTTCTTGGCAGGCCTCACTGCCTTTGCAGCTTTTCCAACTGCTGTAAGATGCCCAGGGACAGCGGTTTAGAAGCATCCTTATCCTAGGGCCCTCGCAGCTGAGGGAGCTTATTTGTGGGGACGTGGATGGCTGAAAAGAGCAATTCAAGAAGCTCAGGGTTTTATCTAACACATAGGCAGAGCAGGGCCTTTTTAGGATATTGAGACAGAAACTATCTCATGCCTCTTTGGCTAGTGGTCATTCTTGATATTTCTTGGCTAGTGGATCAATCCCTACTTCTAGCATCCCAAGGGGCGCTCTCTCTCTCTCTCTCTCTGTGTGTGTGTGTGTGTTTGTGTATGTGTGTGTGTGTGTGTGTATGTTAAACCTACCAGTCTTTTAATTTAGAACCAACCCTAATCCAGAATGGCGTCGTCTTAAATTTAGTTAACTGAATTTGCAAAAGCCTATTTTCAAATAAAGTGAGATTCCGAGGTTCCTGTGGGTCATGAATCTGGGGAGAGACAACATTCAACCCATTCTGTCCAGTATACTTTGTCTCCCATCAGCCCTCTCGCCAAAGCAGCAGCTGATGCCCAAACTTGGACATAGTCATAGTCTTTTTTTAATTTTTTTTCCTATTTTCTTTCGGTTCCTTTTTGTTTCCAAGAAGCCAGACCCTCAGCTACTTCCTCATGCCTATTGGGCAGCAGTCCTGAGGTCAAGAACATGAAGGGCTTGACATCAGATTTAAGATGTCAGTATTTGGGATATACCCCTGGTTAACATTTAAACCGCCACACCTATATACACGTGTCCTTAGAGCACTCTCGAGTCCTTCTAGAAACCTGCCACTGAGATGTGTATGTGAGACAATGGTTCCCTGGAAGGCCCCCGCCTCTTAAGTCCTTCCCATCTGGTGTGCGCCTGAAGCAAGGTGGGATGGCTGCCCGTGATCACTGCTCTTTTCTGTTGCCCCCTATGCACTTATCCCTTCAGCTTTCAAAACCCTGCCTATCTTCTGGGACTCTGATTTTGCCTTGGACCTTTGTAGCTACTTGGTCCATATGTTTAATTCTTATTTAGTGGATAGACCTGAAGAGGTCCAGTGCTTCATTTTTAAAAAAAAAAATGTAGTCAATACAAAATGTGTGCCATATATTGTCCTAAGTGCTGGGGATGTGAAAGTGGACATTCTTTAGACAACCCACCACTGGTCGAGAATTGGTCAGTTCAGCGCTCTGGGCAGGACTATGACCTGGTGTTGAGGGTAAAATGAGCTCATCAGAGGGTCCAGAAAGAGGTAACCAAGCAAAGAGAAGTGGTGAAGGGGCTGAGGTGGTTTGTCTTCGTTTTCTACTTGCTGGTATTTGGAATCACCTAGGAAACACCCCCCGGGTGTGTCTGAGTGAGGGTGTTTCCATAGAGGTTTAGCTGAGGACAAAAGACTCATCCTGAATGTGGGTCTCACCATCCCAAGGCCTGGAGTTCTGGGACCAATGGAAAGGAGAAAGTGAGCTGCCTTAATGCAAATGTGACATGACCAGTTCCCTCAAATTTCTGTCCCCACAGTATAGATTCTTGCTCACCATCATAGTTTCCTCACCTTGATGAACTCTGCTTTGACACTGAACTAAAGTGACCCCTTCCTTGGGTTGCTTCCTGTCATATGCTGGATCAGAGAGATGAAACAGTTAGAGTATATCTTCCCTGGCTGGAAGGGGCAGAGAAGAGGAGGGGAGAGCTAATCCTTCTTACACCACCAAGCAGAAAGGCACTGATGGTCACACTACCTCAGCTTACATCTCTTACTCTTGTCTCACCAGCAGGCTCACGCTGTTGTGGTGTTGATTTTTGGAGGGAGTTTGTGTTTTGGTTTTGTTTGTTTGGTTTTTTAAAGATTTATTTATTTATTATGTATACAACATTCTGCCTCCATGTATGCCTGCATACCAGAAGAGGGCATCAGATCTCATTATGAGATGGCTCTGAGCCACCATGTAGTTACTGGGAATTGAACTCAAGACCTCTGCAAGAGCAGCCAGTGCTCTTAACCTTTGAGCCATCTCTCCAGCCCATGTTTGTTTGTTCTTAACAAAATGTGCCATCTGGAGAGGCCACAGCATCTCTGATGAGAAGTCCTGAATGACAGAGATCAAAAATAGAAAGACCTTGACCATCACTGAGTGCCAAGGCCTCGACTCCAAAGCCATCATTGAGTGTTGAATCCCACGCCAACAGCTTGATTCAGACTTTTTTGCTCTGTTAAAAAAAAAATTGTCACCTTAAGGTTGTCTGTTATTATATCACAAATGCAACTGACAGTAGGTGTGAGGGCCGAGGGTGTCAATCTCCACAGTATGCCACCTCAGGAAAGAGAAGCTTGGTTAGGTACTATAACTACATGCTCGTGTGTGTGTGTGTGTGTGTGTGTGTGTGTGTGTGTGTGTGTATGCACGCGCATGTGTACATGTGCCAGTCTCACATAAGAGCTTCTCTGAACATTGGGGCAGAAGACAACATCTTGTGACTTTGGATCCTGTGGTTTGGGACCAGGACAACCCAGCAGGTTGTCTTGTATGCCCACCATGTCTGAGAGAGCTAGAATCTAAGAGACACTCAGGTAACCAAGGATTCACCACTCGGTCTCGCCATGGTCATGGATGATTCCAAGGCTGAGCTCATCAAGTGCCACTTACCTCCAGTGTATACAGTAGCTTCCGCATATGGATGGGCTCCCTCCAACATGGAGCCTGGATTTTAAGAAACAACATCACACAGTCAGGAAGAAGCTGTAGCTTTTATGCCCTACCGTCAATGATTGGTGCAGGACAATTCTGTATCCTGTCAATCATGTTTTAAATAAATGCTGATTGGCCAGGCAGGAAGTATAGGTGGGAAAACCAGACAGGAAGTAGAGGTGAGAACAGGAGATTTGGGGAGCAGGAAGCTTCCCTGGCATTCCTGTGCAGATCTCCAAGGAGGTAACATGTAGCAGCCCAGCTGAGAAAAGGTACTGGCCATGTGGCTAACAGATAAGAACAATGGGTTTATATAAGTTATGCCAGCTGGTAGGAAGACTGAGCTAATGGGCCAATCAGTGTATAACTTAATGTAGACTCTCTGTGTGATTTCTTTGGGGCTTGCTGGCTGTGGGGTACTGTGCGGGACAGAAACCCCAACAAGCAGGCCCCTCATGTTACAAATGATGCAATATCATGCTATGGTCCAATTGTCCTTGACATATACCAGGACTGAGACCAGGAAAACATCTTGGATGCCAAAGCTCTTGTTGAGGCTCTAATCCCCTCTATCAAATGGGATAACATTTGCACATAACTTGTGTTTCTTTGTTTTTCTCTAATGAGTCATTTGTAAATGTTACAAGTCCCTATACTGTATGGTTTAGAGGACTGACAGAAGCGGGTTCAATACTGACTTATATTTTAAAAATTATTTCCAAATACAGCTTTTCGATCTGTTCTCTGTTCCCCTGGACAGGCAAAGTGGCAAAGAGTTCGTGGCTGTGATGTGGGTGTCAGAATGGTTCAGCCAGGGAGAGATAGAGAAAGCCAGGTGAGGGCGAGATAGGCTAGGAGTGGGACATGAACAGGGCCCAGGGTGGCGTCTTGGGAAATGGCCATGTCCAATGCAGACTATTCACTGGACCATGGAGGTGCTGTAATCATCCAAGACAGTGTTCCTATTAGCTAGCCCAGGCAGGCAAGGACTCAATGAATGAAGCCTCTGGCTCCTTCCTGGGGTTAGGCTCTGACCCTTTGGGCCCTGCTCATCGATGGCAATTTTTAAGATGGGTTTCAGCTGTAATGGCTGTGGGGGCTGGACTGACTGAGCAGGAGACTTTAAACTCTTCTTTAAACAGAGAGAAGGTTAAATAATGGCAAGAATTTCAAACTGTGTTGTGTGAAACTGAAGGGTCCTATGCAGGACAATGATTGGTGTCAACCTATGATAGCACACAGTCATGGAGAGTTTCTGGTACCCAGGGCTTCAGCTGCTTTGGAGAAACACAGATCAGACACTGCACTTGGAGGCTGCGAGGCACTCCAGCCCAACAGCAGTGGACTGAGACAAAGATGGTGGGCCGGGGGGGAGGGGTAGCGTGTCAGTTGTGTGTGCATGTCCACTTGTGCTACCGTTTGGGTGAACCGTTCTCATGGTAGAAACACTGGCTGAGATGAGGGATAATGGTCCGTGCAATAGAAACCTCTTGTTCTATGGTGTTTTCCCCAACTGAAATCAAAACAGGCCAGAGGAAATGGCTGAATTTGAAAGCTGTCCCAAACCCTAAGGTGAGGCTCCTCAGGGTTGGAGAATGCTCTGTGTCACAGTATTGATGCCAATTGCAGCCAGCACCTGAACCTGGGGAACTGAGTCAGGCGCCAGCGGGGGTGAGCCCATCCTTGCTGTTATTAGTCTGTATGGACAGTAGCTAGAAGCCTGAAGGCAAGCATCTTCAGAACTTCTTACACTGGAGTCTTCAGGGTCCTTCCTCAAAACTGGCATCTCAGCTGCTTTAAGGGGAAAGATGGCATATAGAATTGTCTAGCCCAGTGCCACATACTCAGAGAGCCTCCGTAATCAATGACCATTACTAATATAAGTATCTGATTTGTATTATGCTTGTCAACATAACTGTGAATGTTTTGCAGATGAAAGTGGAAAAGTACATAGTTGGTGAGTTGCCAAGACTTGCCAGGTCTCTGCCAGACTGGCTGCATCTCTTTGGGGAAGAAAATTTACCAAATATATATATTCTGTCTATGCAGTGGCTTCCCAACTGCTGTTTTCCCTTTTTCCCCTTTTGTGTTCTTTGTTTTATCCAATAAGAAAAGTGTCATATTTTTCCCTATAGTCAAAACCAAGTGTAAATATCTAAATCTGTAATAAAAGATTCCCATGCTCGAAAAGGTTGTTTATGGTATCCATATCTGTTCCTGGAAAAATAAATAAAAACTTCTTAAGGGAATTTTTTGGTGTTTTATTTTGTTTTCAAACCTTAATAGGATAGGTTAACTATCCTTGAGACAAGTCCACCAAACTTGGTAGCTGAAACAGTACCCAGAAGGTAGCAGTGGGGACATCTCTGTCACTTTGTGTCAAGTGGAACTGGTTTATACATAGGTTAGGTGTCTGGAACCCAGCTTACTGGCCTCGAACATGAAGAATGATGGGATGAACTCAGGACTGCCAGGAAGGGTGAGTATCATGACACATTAATGCACATCTTTGTTTTCTCACTGTTGGGACTTCATACATGGCAGGAAGTAACATAAGGGAGGAAGGGTTCCTCTTGGCTCACAGTTGAAGGGTCCAGTCTGTCATAGTAGAAAAACACAGCAGCAGGGCTGTGGCAGCAGAACTCTGAGACTGCTCACTCACATCCTAGTGGCTCAGGACACAGACAGATTGGAGCTGAAAGCAGGGCTGAACTATAAACCACCAAACTGTCATCCAGCACCCCACTTTAAGACCTCATCTTATAAAACTAGGATGTCTCAATGAACTTTCTGAAACAGTGCCACCATTTGGAGTCTAAATATTCAAATATATTTTACAGTTTAAGGCCTTTGGCTTCATCTACCTTGATCCACAGCAGTTAATAAAATGCCAGTCATCCGCAAGTTTATCTTGGGCTTGTTTCAATTCTGTAGTTTTGAGGGGTGATGAATAAACATTTTTGTGCCAGGTATTCAGGTGCTGAAGGCAGCGGGCATCTGGCAGCCATTGGGAGTCTGTTCTGCAAGGCACAAGATCCACTAAACGTAGATCAAGGCCAAGGGTGCAAAAACCAGACCCATCTATAAAATGCGGGCTTGTAGTTTCTCGTTACCACAGTAACTAGAAAATAGTCTGAATCAAACTGCAAAGAGGAAGGAAACTGCCCTTGCACTCCAGCCAGAACCCTCTGGCTGTTAAGTCCCAAGTTCAGGATGGAGCTTGCCTGTGATACGAAACCAGCTCCAAGCCCTGTCCACACTGGAAAAGTTCAGAATTGTAAAGAGATTTGGAAATGACAGGGATGGCTGTGGGCGAGAACCAGCCGCTTTGGGGTTGGGAGAGGTACACTTGAAGGAGTTTTCAATGGGCTCAAGGTAGATTCATCTCAATAATCATTTCAAATGTGACTAAGTTGTCCCTTAATTTGGACCTAGCATTTCACTGAGGGAATTTAAATAAGACGTTACCAACCTTGGCACATTTCATTAATTCAAAAAAACTGGAAGCCCTTCCGTTGAATGTTTTCTTATTTTCTTGCTTTAGGCTGGAATCTTCTGGCTTGGCTTGTCAGTTTAAACACGGGTGGGGGGGCATTTAATGAGTTTCTTATCTGAACTCTGTTGAAAGTGAACATTTAAGAGGAGACCTTAAGGGGAATGCTTAAGATTTCATCTATGTTGACATGGATTTGTAAGTTGAACTCAAAGACCGAAAGAAAGCTGAATTTGGAAAAGTCAGGGACTGGAAAGATGAAAAACTTGGGAGTTTAAGATCACTTTCTGTTCTTGCGGAGGACTAGGGTTCTGCTTCCAGCACACACACAGTGGCTCACAACCACTTCTGACACCATTTTCTGGCCTCTGTGCATAGCATGAACATGGCATACCTATATAAATGCAAGCAAAATATTCATACTCATAAAATAAAAAATAATTTCACATTAATACACCTGTAACAATCAAATTAAATATTTTCATATATGGATGCTGCATAAATAGATAATATATTTGTATATATATATATATATATATGTGAATGCATGTATACATTTGGTGTATGTGTATGTGTGTGTGCTTGAGTGTGCATGCAGTGGTCAGAGTTGAGAAGTCAACAATGGGTGGCATTCCTCAGGTACTGTCCTCATTGTTTTAGACAGGGTCTTTCACTGGCTCGGCACTTACCATGTACGCAGCCAGAGACCTGTCTCTACCATCATGCTTGACCTTTTATGTGAATTCTGGGAGTCAAGCTCAGGTCTTCAAGCTTGCAACCACATTACCAACTAAGTCATCTCCCCAGCCAAAAGTGTATGTTTTAAATGTACACTGATATAATCACCTTTATCTTAATGTATTAATGTATAAAGCAAGAAGGCTCTGGGATTTTTTTTTCTTTCATAAGCAGGACTGTTCTATGTGAAGTGTTGTATTGATTCTGTTTTGGGAAATGACACTCCCTGTTGCAAGTTGTCTGGGGAGTTGTAGCCAGGAGGCTTTCCCCTTCCTTTTTGAGGCCCATCATACCTAGTATTCCCTGGGAGAAACTACTTTTCCATTATCTTTGTAGATCTCAGGCCTTCCTGTCTCCTGTCTTCAGCATAGTGGTTTAAGTGTCTGACCCAGAAGCCAAACTTGGTGTGTTTAGATCCATCACCCATGTTTCCTAGTTATGTGACATTGGGTTTGCTACTTCACTGAGTCTTTCTTTCTTCATCTGTGAAAACAAGAAAGTGAATGCATCCTTCTTCAGTCATTTGTAAGAAGTCAACACGTGCTGAGCGGTGGTGGCACACGCCTTTAATCCCAGCACTCGGGAGGCAGAGGCAGGCAGATCTCTGTGAATTCGAGACCAGCCTGGTCTACAAGAGCTAGTCCCAGGACAGGCTCCAAAGCCACAGAGAAACCCTGTCTCGAAAAACCAAAAAAAAAAAAAAAGTCAACACGTGAATACATGGGATGTTTGTAGGACAATTATAGGCCCAGCCCAGTGAATTTAGTTTTCAACATCACCTTTCTTTGTAGAAGAAGGCCTCGTTGAGTGTAAGTTTTCTCTCCACTGAATCTCTTGCTCTAAAGATGCAGGCAGTGTACAAGTCCACAGCAGGAGTTGGGCCCAGGTCCAGTTGCTACACTCTCTGCTTTCTGTAACAACTGAAGATCCCTCCAGTGCTGTGCGCAAGCATCTGGGTCCCAGTGGGAATCCACTGGGATTCCCAGCACCATGCATCCTGGGACAATATTTAGACAGGGAAGTGTGGATAGTGGCAGAAGGAGAGACTGTTCATGAAGAAAGAGGGCTCTTTTATGGACTGAGGAGATAGATCAGGAGGCCAATTGCTTGCCTTGTAGGTGCAAAGACCTGAGTGCACTGTCTAGAGCCCATGTAAAAATGCTGGAAATGCTGGTGAGACCTTATGTGTGTAGCTTTGACATTATTAGGAGAAACAGTCTTAGAGGAAATTTCGCAATCCTCTAGATCTTACAATCTAGATCTTTCTGCCCCCTCTTCCACAATGTTCCCTGAGCCTGAGGAGCAGAAGTTACTTTGTAGATGTATCAGTTGGAACTGGTTTCCATGACTGTGCATGTTGGTAGTGGTTTTCTGTAATGGTCTCCGTCTGTTGCAAAGAGACGTTTCCTGGATGAGAGGCGTGGACTGTACTTATCTGTGGGCATAAGGAAAAATAGAGTGTACTTAGGGATTATCCTGGATTAGGAAAGTGGTAGTTGTAGGCGCTCCTCCAAGATCCATGACTTCCTTAGCTCTGGTTGGCTGCCTAACCATGAACGGAGCAAGGAGAACAATAATAGACATGCCAGAGTGGACAGGGGAAACTCATGAGACCTCAGCCCTATACAAAGATTGACAGGTGACTTCAGCATGCTGGGAATGGGAGAAATAGTCTTCTTCAGGGAAGAGGCCACTGACTAGTTATCCAATATCAAATGGCCAGCCCTGAGAACATATACATGCCAATAACATACAGTGTGTATATTAGGAATATGTACATGCATACATACACACACACGCACATATATATGTACACACACAAACACACGCATATGTTAGATTTCAAACCTGGGACAAATGGCCTAGGTTCCTATTTAACATAGCCAAGCAGATGCCAGCTGCCCGGTTCTCTCTGTATCCATTAGTCACTTCTTGTTACAGGGCCCTCCTGGCTGACATACCCTACCCCCTACCCTAAACTCCAGCGTTGGGACTGAGATGGCCTTTCCACAGCTGCTCTTCCCCATATAATCCACACATTCTGGTTGCTCACCTTCTTTGTACCTTTGCACCTCCTGGATGCTACACCGGGTTCCCCTCTCTCCCCTCTCCCTCTCCCCACATGGCACAACTCTGTCTGGTCGTGTCCAGCTTGGACTCTCCCAGATGTCCATGCTTCTGGCTATGCTCTCCCACATATTTTTTTATAAACTTTCTCCTTCACCATACCCAGGAGCAGTCGTATTTCCCTTCCTCTTTCTTTTTTCAAAATATATATATAAAACAAAAATTAATGAAAATAAAGGCCACAAATTTGATATATAGGCGGACTTGGAGAAAGGAAAGGGAAGAAGTAAATGATGTAATTATCTTTTCTTTATCAAAAATAAAAGAAGACATTTGGGCTTGGTGGCCATATTCATTTGTAATCCCAGCACCAGGGAGACTGAGAAAGATCCCTGGGGATCACTGGCTACCTAGGCTAGTCTAGTCAGCAAGAGTTAGATCATATTATAAAAATGAGGTAGATAGTACCTGAGGCATGACACCCAAGATTGACCCCTGACCTCCATACATACACACAACTAGGGATGTAGGTGGGGGCTGCAAAAAAGAGATTGCTTCCCAAGAATGAAGTTTACCAGAGCTGGGGGAAAGGTCAGTGGTTCAAAGGCAATCGCTGTAAGAAGGGAATGGGACTTCACCATTCCAATGATCCAGGGCACTGTAATCATTCCCACAGCCCACACTGAAGCATGCTGAACTGTGACATAGTTCAGTCTGTGTGAGAAGCATTCCTATCTTTCTCTCTGCCATTGGTTTTTCTCACATGCTAATTCTGACCTCACTCTCTGCCTTATTGCAGTGTTCTGAGTCAGGACAGGGTTCAGGGCTTCCAGGCAACACACTCAAGCTGTCTAAGATGACATTAGAGATTCTGGTTTAATGCACCCTTATGGCTCTGATTGCTTTGCCCAAGAATGTCTGTCTTTCTGGGTCACAGGACCATATAAACAACAGGGACTTCAGACTGGAAACATCAGAGGTGGATGCCCATAAGATTCTTGTTAAGATAGGAGACCAATTCTTGAATTTAAAGGATGGTTAGCAAGTCTCATTATAAAATAAAAAAAATGTAAAGGATAAACAGGAAGATGTGGAGAAGGGGAGGAGGAGAGGAAGAAGGAAAAAGAGAAGGTAGATGAGGAGAAGGAGGAGAACAAAGACACCCATGTCCCTGTAGCCATTCACGGAAGTTCTCTCATCTGTGGAGTCTGGGGACTGCTCCTAGGCAGGATATCTGCAGACTCTAGTGTTCTGCACTTGTCCCTTCCCTCAGACAGTCACACATCCTTTCTCCTTGAGGTGGTTTGAATAAGAAATGCCCCCCATAATCTTTGGAGTTTGAACACTTGGTCCCTGCTTGGTGGGGTTTAGGCGGTGCAGCCTTGCTGGAGGCAGGCTTTGAGTATAAAAAGCCTGACCTACTTCCAGTTTATTCTCTCAGTTTTGTGCTTACGTTTGAAGATGTGAGTCCCTCAGCTTCCTGCTCTAGCTGCCATGCCTGCTGCTTGTTGCCACGCCTCTAGTCTACCATCATGGACTCTTATCTCTTTGGAACCAGAGGTCAAAACAAACTCTTCCTTAAGTTGCCTTTAGCCAGGATGCTTTATCACAGCATCAGAATAACTAATACACTCTGTCTCACCCCATGTCCAGCAGAGACAGTTTCAGCACACGCGACTGCTCCATGCTCCATACACTGCTAAGCCTTTGTGTCCTTTCTTTCCTCTCCATCCCTTCCCAATGTCTAACTTCTGCAGCCTCAGCTCAATTGCATTCTTCCCTGGATAAAGTCCCCGACTTTCCAGCACATAAATGGAATCGTATTGTTTGCTGTTAATTGGGCCTCAAGTGGATCCCAGCTTCCTCTTTTTTTGTCTACAAGGCCTATTCCTTCATATCGTTTTGTGCTCACTGTCAGTCTGGTCCCTGACCCAGAATCTATGCTTCTCAATAGTTCTCTAACTTCCTTTGCCAGCCATGCAAAGGAAGATTTTCTCTCTAAGGAAGATTTTCTTCGAGTATGTCTGGTGGTTGAACCTTTCCCAATAGGCTGGCTTCTGGGTAGGGTACTGGTTTAGTGTGTGCATCTCTGAATGGTGAGAAGACACTACTTCCTTTTCTAGTGATAAGTCCCCAGTGCCAACGTGAGTAAATTAAGAAGACCCTAAATTAAACATTATTTAAGTACAATAGCAATTCTTGCATACACGAACCTACAGATCTCTGAGTATAATCCTGCTGGGAGCTTCAGTACAAAGGTGATTAATTCCAAGTAGTCAGCTAGACTGTCACATTTGTCTTTCAGGGGGTGCCTGTGCCACTGAACTGCAGAAGCCTGGCCTTTGGAATATGTCAGCACTCAGAGCCAAGATTAAATGATTTGGGCACAAGGAGTGCCCAGTCCTGTAATGGAGGAGTGAGATAGCATCAGCAGCATTAGTGTCAAAACAACGCATAGCAAATTCTGTTAGCTTGGACTGAGAGAAATGCTAGGACTAGCTGAAACGTGACGTGCTGCCGGAAAAGAGTGTGGCAGGTGCCAGGTTCTTCAACTCTTGTTACCCATGGCCTCTTGTCCTTGTCCCCTCTTATTCGACAAAGGAGTGCTTTTTACTATTGTTTGTCTCTGAAGGTGACAAAAAAACATGTTGTTTGTCTTGTGTGCTCATTTCTTTAATAAAATATCAAGTGTTCCACAATCATGACAGCTTCTTGCAAGAACAGAAACCTTACGAGGCACTCATCCATCTAGAATCATCAAGAAATCTGCAGTGGCCACATGTGCTGGCCACCTGCCATATGCCAGACTCGGCACTGTCTGTGACAGGCAGAGGAACAGGCACTATGGTGCCTTTCACTCTGCCTGGAGTTCCTGACAGAGTCTTGGTTGAGTTGCACTCTTACCCTGTACTGAAGTATAAACTCCTCCATCCTGTCTCCATTTTCTCCAGATTTTTGGACAGTTGTTACCTTTAGGGTAGGACCCATCAAGTACTCCTTTGATTACCTAAAACTTGAAAAAGGTCAGCCAGCCTATTTAGTGGTTTGAACCAGTATGACCTCCAATATGACCACCTATGCTTGAAGGCTTGGTCCCCAGTTTGTGGAACTGTATAGGAAGAGGTAGGAGGTGTGGCCTTGTTAGAGGAGGTGTGTCACTGGGGTGGCCTTTGCAGCTTCAAAAGCCTGGGGCTATTACCAGTATCTTTCTTTGTAGTTGTATCTCAAGAGGTTAGTTCTAAGCAATTGCTCTGGCACTATGCCTGCCTGCATGCCGTCATGCCCCTAGACATGATAGTCACAGACTCTAATCCTCTGAAACTACAAACCACAAATAACCCCTTTCTTCTGTAACTTGTCTTGGTCTTGCCATTTTGTCACAGCAATAGAAAACCAATATAGACAGCTTGCTAGCTGTCTTCAGCACCAAAACTGGGCTCTGTGCTGGTTCACTTAGCCTGGGAACTAGACTCAGGCAGGGTCCAGGGGACACGAGGTCAGGCATTTGTCCTTCAGTTCACTCTGTGGCCACAGAAAGGTAATCCTGACTTCTTTTCATCACCAGGACCATCTAAAGAATTCTCTTCAACCTCACGGGGATCTTGCGAGGAGTTACCCTACATAGTTTGTGTAACTCTCTATATACTCCTGAGCCATATGTGGATTTGTGTCTGTACCTGGTTCTCCTACATGCCCCCATATCTCACTTGTGACCTATGAGCTGCATGGGGCCAGGCACAGCTACAGATGTGGCCCAACACAAAATCATAAATGTACTCAAGACATGAAATTTTTTTTCCCAATTTTCTGTAACTTGATTGGGAGTGTGAACTTTGTAAATGACAATAGCATGGCACAGTATCAAAAGGCTGACATTGGACCTATGGCACTGGAAGTCACACTGCCAGGCATCTCATTTAAACCTTGCACCTCATTGCAGAAGAGACCAAGGCCCAGGAAATCTTCCCACCTCTTAGAGTCCTAAGTGGAAATTCACTCTCATGAAGTCCTCTGTTGACTTATTTTCTTAATAAATACTTAGATAACATTTACAGTACTGGTTCAGGTTATTTACAAATATTAGCATTTTCTTGTGGGTGTTACTGGAAATTGTACCTAGTGACTTTCAGACGTGTTAGACAAGCATCCTCCCAGGGAACTACCTCCCCACCTTGACCCCTTTATATTTTACTTTGAGTTAGAGGTTCATTAAATTGCTTAGGCTGCCTTTCAACTCAGTCATGTGACCCTTCTGTCTCAGCTGCCCCAGTAGTTTGGATGCAAGCCTGTGCCACCAGGTTCAGCAACATTAGCATATGAAGAAACTCTGGGATATGAATATCACTATCCACACTTTACAGAAGCAGAACCTAACTAACCTGAACAATTGTGACTGTGTGTTTATGGAAATAAAGAGGCAGACATGATTGTATGACTCTGGACTCTGCCTAAGCTGCCACCCCAGACTCTGTTCTGTGACACCCCTTCACTTTCCCTTGACAGCAACTGGAAGTCCAGTGTGAACCCTCTCTGTTTCTCTTTTCTAATGCGGCAAAGGAGGTCTGAGGTAACGCCAGGTTCGTTCAATCCAGTGCACTCAAGATACAGAAACGAATCAGCGACTGTGCAGCTGATCCAGTTGTCCTTTCCCAAAGGAGACAAGGAAGGTCCGAAGAAGGTCGGAGAAGGTCACCACCACCAAGCCCTGGCTTCAGCAGGCCCTCTACAGTTCAAGAGAGAGCTGGGGCAACCCCCTCCCCTTCCTAGGTCTTATCAGCTCAAGTATCTCCAGAGCTCCAGAGAAGACCACGCCCATTGGGTCAAGCAGCCCCCATACAATTGACTATGGGGACTGAATTCACACAACACTTCTCCTCCACCACTCCTTCTCTCTCCTCCTTTCCCCTCTCCCCTTGAGTCATCACAATGAAAACGGAGTGAGAGTTGCTTTTGATAGGGATCTGCTATATCTTTTAGTTTCCTTTACAAACCTCTACTTTCCCATGGAGGATGAAAATGGAGGATTTGCTTGGGCACAGGGGCAGGGTGGAGGTGAGGGTGGAGGGGTGCAGGAAAGGAGGAGTGAGGGCAAGCGGGGGCTCTTGTCCCTGGACTGACCATCGGTCATTTCATCTCTTGATTTTCTCTTTCAGCATTCTGCAGGGTGATGGTGGCAGGGAGTTCCTCCTGGAAATCAATCCCATGTACTCAAAGTCGTCCTTGGGATGTCAGTCCAGGCCACTCTACGTGGTCACAGACAGGGTTCCAGTGTGTCTCATTGAGCAGAGGGCTATCCAGGAGCAAGTTCCTCCATATACCTGCCTCTTCAGGCTTTAGGGGCTTCCTCGCCTCCAGATGTGAGCAGGAGTTCCCAGGGTTCAGTAGGTCTTTTGCCTGCCACTTGGAATTACATCTATTAATTTCTGTCTCTCTTCCATTTATTAAATGAGATCAAAGAAACTACCGGGAAAGGTGACACAGTGAGGGGGTGGTGAGCTGAAGACAAGCCTAGTTCTAGAAGCAGCTGGATGCTGTCCAAAAAAGCTCTGCTGAGGAAGAAAAGTCAGAGGATCCCCAAAGCACAGGAAACAAGATCAGTTCATGAGCCTTGGGCTTCGGCGCTTCCCATCTCTGCTCATCTGACGTATGAGCCATTAGAAAAGGCTGTAGACTCGGCTTATCAGTGGATGCCTCCTTCTTCAAAGTGGCACATTAAATGACAGTGATGTCCCTTTTTTGCCTTTTTGTAAAATAGGTTAACTGAGTACTCAAGAGATTTGGAAATGATTGATAAACTATGCAATTTCTATGCACCTCAAAGCCAGTAGAGGTTGTTGGAGGTACTAAGTATCTCTCCTAGCTTTATTCACTTCTTAGGTTCCAGGCACAGTTCAATGTGGGACAACGGACATGACGTCCTGAATGGTCCTATAGTCGTAGGACAGAAAGATTCTTCCTCATGAATATCTCTATTTTGTAGGTAAATAAAATGAGGCTCAGAGAGGTCTGGGGTCTTTCCTTGTGTCACACAGATGCCATGTCGTGGCACAGTGGCTGCAGAACAGACTCCTGATAGTGGGAGTCACGCTCTAGTCTTATGCTTTATGAAGTTTCTGACTTATACAGGCTGCCAGTTTGTAATTTAGCCCAATATAAAGTGCAAACCTTTTGCAGGAAGCTACTGGGCTCTACCAGTTACCCTAGGACTCTGCCTGTGCCAGGAAGTCCATACATTAAAACTAGATTCAGCTGCAGGCTGGATCAATGACCTTGAGCCAGGCACTCTTGAGTGACCAAGTTTACGTCAGGAGCCTTTGTGTTTTATCAGCAAAAGGAGTACAGCCTTCCTGAGTACAAGGTCAGGAGGACAACCACGCAGCTTGGAGATAACTCCCAACTCAAACCCCAGGACTGTAGTCAATATCTGCACCCTCCCTTCCCCCACCCCCCACCCCAGCTTCTGAATTTCCTTTGAGATTGCCTGAAACTGCTCTGCTGCCTTCCAGATGCCTCAGCTATGGCTCTATCCAGCACCGTGCACATTCCTTCCTTGGTGGGGATCTCTGCATTCTCTTTGATGGCTTCTGTCTGTTCTGTTCTGAAGTTTCTGGAGAGCTGGGCTATGAATACACCTCTCAGAACAGCCCCAGTGCAGAGCCCACCTCTTGACATGTGCTAATCTCACAGATAAATACCAGCGGGATGAAGACAGGAGCACCTCTATGCAGGCACTGGGTAATTACTCAGGATTTGGATTTGACTGGGGAAGCCCAGTGTATGCCAGAACTGCTCTCCAGGAGGATAAGGGGCGAGGGCTGTTTTTTGTCAGTTTAACAGGAATTTCATTAGCCTCTGTGTGGAGTCTAAAGTGGTCAGGGCAGGGGCTGATCTGTTGAATAGAGAATGACCCTGCCCTAATTTCTGGCCTCATCACAACAGCTCTTGCAAACCTCCAAGCAAACAAATTAGCCACTCGAGGAACATTTTTAATGAATACACCCTTGTCCTCATCCTTCTTCAGACTGAAAACTCAGCAAATAGGTAGGCTCTGATTCAAAAGGGATATGGGGTGTTTGTCTTCTCCACCCCCTCCCCCGACACACACCACAGAGGACATGGAAGAGGATGTGTGCAACCCTCTGGATGAAGGCCACCTGCTGTTCTAACAGCATGCCCATCAACATGGGCACAGGAGCATCTACCTACTCTGATGGCACTCAGTGTGATGGGCAGATGCACCAGGGAGAGGAAGAAGACAACAAAGTCTGATGTGCCCTCAGCTCCATGTGAGCAAAGGCTGATGAACAGTCTTCTATGTGTAAACTTAAGGCAAGCAAGTCTCTGACTGGTGGGCTGAGCTTGCACAGGAATGTGGCCAGGCCACACTCTCTTGGCAGTAAACCTGTGAGCCATTTTACCAAGGAGTATCATTAAAGCAAGTCCAATGAGACCTTAGGGAATCAGAATCAGATGGTGACTGGAAAGGGTCTGAAGTAGAAAGACACCTGGAGGCGGATGTTCTTGTTTTGATACAGCATGTGCTATGGTATTCAAGGTGTGTTCAGGGAAACACATCTTACCCGAGCGTGCAATTATGTGCAAATGCCACCTGGATCTTACTAGACACAACCCAGTACTCATACTGATAGCTTTGGAGGCGTCAGTGTGTTATATAGCATACCTCTTTGTCAGACTAGCAACTGCCCATTGCAATGAGTCAATTGTCTGGTTCAAGGCCTCTGGTTTTTGGTACACCATCTTCACTGTATCTTTACGTCAGCTCTTCTGGGGTACCCTGCTTCTTGGAGATCTTGCGGGTATCATTCTGCAGTACCAGAACTCCAGCAGGACCTAGAGAGGGTAGTTGCTAGGTTGAAGTGATCATTCCCTACACCCAGAGCCAGGATGTTGTCCAGGTCTAAGCTGCTGCCAAGGGCTATGTCTCAATCCATGGTCCAGCCACAGCTGGGGTCTTTGTTGATGTCTGTGGCCAGTGGCACCTCAGAAGGACTTAGGAATCATGCGAGATGAAATAAGAGGGCTATACTGAGCCATTCCCACCCTTCGCTGCCCTGGGAAAGCTGTCCTTACCTCTCATTGCCCACTTCAGCAAGAGAACTCTCCCCTGCACTTGGAGAGAGGGCCGGCACTCCTCACCACAGGTGAGGATGAACCTACTTTGAGGTCATGCATGTAGGGGAGCTGGCTCTGCCACCACACTCAAGGCAGGTGACCCCAGTGCCTCAATCTGATGTGACTGGCTGACACCCAGGTCCACAACTGGGCCTTGGGCTTATATGGATGGGTATTTTGTCTGAGCGCCACATGTATGTAGGGCCTGTGAAGGCCAGAAGAAGGCATTACATTCCTTGAAACTGGGGTGAGAGATGGTTGTGAACTGCCATTTGGGTGTTAGGAACCAAACCCAGGTCCTTTGAAAGAGCAACCACTACTCTTAACCACTGAGCTATCTTTTCCTGTCTCCATTCTAGGAATTCTTAAGGTACTCTCTTCTTTCCACTCTTATACCAACAGACAATGTCCTAGCCTCTCAGTCTCTCTTCCTTCTGCTATGCTTTACCGTCTTTCTGGGGTGTGGGGGTGTAGAATACCTTGACACAAGTGCCACCCTGTAAAACAGGAAGGAAATACAACCCTACCTTAATTCATTGCTAGGCAAGAATTAGAAGGCATCCATTTCAGCCACATCATCCTTTGGATGAGAAATGAGACCTGGGAAAGAACGTTCCAGAACATTGCTATGCGCAGGGTTAGCGTCTGGCCCTTGGGAGACTTTACATTGAGACATGAGCTAGCCTGCTTGGTCCAGATTCCAATCCACTCCTCCATGCCTTTGTGATCTGAGGGAACTTGCTGAACGTCTGTGGGCCTTGGCTTTTCTTTCCAATGAATGAACAAAAGCACTGCCCAGGTAACGTGTGGGGGCACATCTTAAGCCTGACAATCCCATTCCTACATGCAAAGACGTATTACAGATTCACAGGTAAGTGTAGCATGCATCTACCACCCCAAGCATATCAGTCTGGCATCAACCTCACATCCTAATTACATCATTTTGATGAAGTGACTGCAGCCTAGAGCTGTGTCCTCTTGGAGAAGAACCTCCCCGTCTGTGACTTGCTGTCTGCTCAAGTGACCGAGCAGCATATTGATGCAGCCTGCCCGGCAAGCCTGAATCTGGAAAGTTTGTTGGGCCTGTTGCTTTGGACAACAGGTCCCACAGAGATAGGACTCAACAGAAGACTCCGCTGTCAGTGCATTTTTGGGGGATACACGTGCTTCTTACCTACATGTGAAGGAAGGGGAAGTGTCTCTGTGGCTCAGCATTTTACAATGCAGGGGGGATAAAAATCCAAGACCTCACAACAGGGCTCCAGCCCAGTCCTACTAGCAGTGTTTTTGCCAGCTTGGCTTCTACCTTTTGTATTTTGCTTCCAGGTATAGCTTGCATTCCATAGAGCATTTTAATAATCATTTGATGCAGTCAGCATTCACGTCTACCCACCTTTTCTTTGTGCTATCATCCAGACAGTTCCATGTACTTTCTAGGTTTGTTTTCCTATTGTTTAAGGAACATGATTTTACGTTTCGCTCTGACTGTCCTAAAAATCAAATTTTGTCCCATTCTTTTTTGGGGATATTTTTAGTGCTTATATAGCATTATAGGTGGCAGATATTTTCTTCCTGTACTTTGAAGCTGCCATCCCATTGTCTCCTGGCTCACTTTTTTTTTTCCTATTGAAAAATAAGCTGCCTTAGGCGCACACGCAGTTTCCGGAGCTTTCAAAAGCAGAGCACACCAGAGTCAGCAGCCAGATGAAGATGCACATGGCACCCACACCCAGTAACACAAGCTGGGTGTTACTTCTTTTCTGGGCTGTGTTTGAATGGTGCCCAAGGAAGACTGATATTGGTTCCTATCACTCAGAATGCCTGCGAGGACTGTCCGTGAACCTGATCTTGTATCTATGGAGGCTATAGTCTCAGTGCTGTGTGTTGTTCCGTGCTAGGAGTCTCTACACATTCACTTATTTATCCAACCAGGTCTCGGCTCCTGGTGCTAAGAGTGTCCTAGTACATAACACGGCTAAACAAGGCACAGAGCCACATGGGCCCATGAAGATGCACATGTTCAGCATCCATGGTGTCAGCAGACAGTGGTTATGATTTCCAGCTGCACTCACGTGAGTGACTGGACTGTTTCATACCACCTGACCAAGTGATGTGGGATTTCTCTCTGTATGCTGTGATTACCACTGATTAATAAAAAAACAAAAAACAAAAAACAACTGCTTTGGATCTATAGCAAGGCATAACTTAGCTAGGCAGGGAAAACTAAACTGAATGTTGGGGGAGAGAAGGCAAAGTCAGAGAGAAGCCATGGAGCCGCTGCTGGAGACATGTATGTTGAAACTTTGCTGGTAAGCCACGACCTGGTCGTGATGCACAGATTAATGGAGATGTAAGAGTTAGCCAATAAAAAAGCTAAAGCTAATGGGCCAAGCAGTGATTTAAATTATACGGTTTCTGTGTGATTATTTCTAGGCTAAGCAGCCGGGAACCAACAAGCAGCCAGGAACCAACAAGCAGCCTCCTCCAACAACCAAGAGACTTTGCCTTTTTACTCTCCATCACCCCAGGGCTTGCTCATTGCTGAAACCCCAATCCCATAGGACAAACAGACCTGAAAGCAGAGATACACAACAGGTTACAGATCCTGAGGGCAGAGAGATGTGTTACATGGTGAAGTGAGAACCTCCAGGAAGCTGTAGGTACTTGCCTATGGCCACACAGCTGGCAGGAGACAGTTTCTAGCCCAGGTTCTTTTGTTTTACCCCTGAGCCCCAGTCAGATCTTCCTGTTTTGTTTACTTCTGGTGCAGCATGCAGCATGTTTCCCTTGTCCCTGTGCCTGACTTTAGGTATCATCCTTAGGTCTTTTTGTTCCTTGGGTGGGTGTGTACCCCTGCTCGCCACCTGCCCCAGCAAAGGATGGTGGTGTAGGAGGGTCCTTTCTGTATTTCTGTTCTTTCATTGGTTAAATAAAGCAGGCTGCCTGACCTGTAATTTAGGGCAGCCCTTAGGTGGGTGTAGTAGAGAGAGCAGAAGGCTGGGGAAGGAAAGGAAGTGTAGCAGACGCCATGATCCTCCGGCCCAAGATGGATGCAGGTTAGAATCTTCTGATAAGTCACCACCTCGTGGTGACATAAAGACTTTTATAATGGGTTAGTTTAAGATGTAAGAGTTAGCCAAGAAGAGGCTAGTGATAATGGGCCAAGCAGTGTGTTAAATGAATCCAATTTGTTGTAATCATTTTGGGTATAAGCTAGTTGTGCCACAGCTAGGAGCCAGGCGCTGGGAACAAAAGGGCCTGCCTTCCTCTCAGTTGCTGGAAACACAGCCCACACCCCTTATTACACAGCCGCCCGCACCTCTTACAACAGGATGGAAAACAGAATATGTACAATACAACTTCCTATGCTGTCCATTACTTATTTGCAGGTGATCAGAGAAGTGACCTGATTTCCTGAGTTCATCAAACTACCTGGTGATGCTAAAAGTGGCGACATAGGCCTTTCATCCCAGCACTCAGGAGGCAGAGGCAGGCAGATCACTGTGAGTTTGAGGCCAGTCTGGTATACAAAGCAAATTCTGGGTCAGCCAGGGCTACACAGAGAAATCCTGTCTCAAAAGGCCATAAAAACAAAACATAGCAAACTATCTGGTCACCAGGTAGACTCCAGACCTGCTAATCTTCTGCCACCCTGCCTGACCACACCTCTGGACTCCTGGGTGGAGATAAGAAAAACAGAAGACAGATTTCTGGGTCATATCCCTGGCCTGAATGAATGTTTGCTTTGAGTCATAAGGTAAGAATTATTTCCTCTCTCTCTCTCTCTCTCTCTCTCTCTCTCTCTCTCTCTCTCTCTCTCTCTCTGTGTGTGTGTGTGTGTGTGTAGTTCGCTGTGCTGCGGTGGCCCCAGCATATCAAACATTGTTACAGTTCTTTATTTTAATTTCAAATCTTCACTTGAACAAATCTTGACCACAGATACTCTTTTATATTTTTTCAGATAAATCAGTGATTTTGTGTATTTGTGTATGAAGCACATATAAACACATTCATATACACATGGGTAAGTGCTTTATTGGTGGCCCCGCCTTGTGCAGAATAGTGACAGGACTAAAGAATAACAAATAATATTCAGTGCTCAGCGTGCTATGAGGGCTTCCTGGAATGTAAGGAAGCATACTTTTAGATTGGTCCAAGGTCCAACATGTGATTAAAAATCCTTGTTTGTGCTCTGTGCGTATATACTCACTGACCCATCCATCTATCCATCCATCCGTCCAACATCCATCAATCCAAAATTAACAAAGTGCCCTATTTTCTGTACCTTTGACCTGGGGTATCAGGCTTTTTGTTCAGAGGAATTAGGAGTGACAGACTCACAATATTTCCCCATCCTGCACAAGCAGTGTCCTATCCATATACTCACAGGGTTGGGATCTCTGAGGAAACAGGGGTTTTCCTTCTTCTTGTCATCTCCGTACCTCCAATGAATGTGGCATTCCTTCTATTCTGCAGGGAAAGTGTGAAGGTGGGGTTGGCCTTACCTAAACTGTTATCAGGGAGAAAGCATCTAGCTAAGCTAACCAGAAGCTGGGTACCATGCTTGTCATTCATTCTGTTCACTTGCTGGCCCATTCATGTTTTCTTCATGTTCTTGGGGGTCAAGAGAACCGTCTCCTTTGTGTTGCTCATTGTCTGAATGAGAGGGAAGGTAGAAAGATCACCCCTGTCCCATTAATTATTTTGTTCAGGCCAAAAAGAGTCTTTGTCTCTAAAAACAAGATGAATGGCACTTGAGACTCAGTGGTTTGAATGAGAATGGTCCCCATATGCTCTTACGCTTGTATACGTACAGAGACAGTAGAACTGTTTGGGAAGGACTGACAGGTGTTGCCTTGTTAAAGGGGGTGTGCAACTAGGGGCAGGCTTTGAGATTTCAAAAGCCCATGTCATTCACATCAAAGTCTCTCT